>VMRM01000053.1:155000-369938 GCA_010277075.1 Poeciliopsis retropinna
ACGGCAGCTAAACATGGAGGAAGGTTGTAATTACTGGGCGGTTCTGTTTACCCGGGCCGGAATGTTCTGGGCCGCTTCCCAGCATTCAACCTGCTGGAACCAGCAGAACCCATCAGAACCAGGGTGTGAGCGAGTCCAGTTCTGTTCCAGGATGTGTTCTGACCCGGTCCGGTTCAGACGCAGCCGTACTCGTACCAGACGGTCTGCGGGTCGTTGTTGGGGTCCGGAGACGCCGGCGTGCTTTTGGGTCGCTCGGAGGAGGCGCTGCAGACGCCATCTTTGGTGGAGTGGGTGGAGTCAGAGGGCCGTCCCTCCGTCGGGGCGCCGCCTCCCTCGGGGACGGGGTCGGTCTGCGCGGCCCTGACGGGGGTCACCATGGCGACCTCTCCGCGGTGGCTCCGCCCCCGCTCCGTCTGCAGGTTGAGGGACGGCGAATGGCGGACGGCGGGAGTCTGGAGGTCCGAGGCGGCAAATCGGGCAGACAGGGGGCGCTCGCGCTGGGCCCCGCCTCCGCGCCGCGCTGCCCCGTCTGCCTCGTTTCCACGGTAACCGTCGGGTCCCTGGGAGCGCAGCAGGTCGGCGGAGGCCAGGCTGAAGGCCCTGCTCAGCGATTGGCCGGCCGGCTGTCGAGGGGAGGGCTTCACGCTCTGACCAGGCCTCTGATTGGCCGAGTGGACGGTGGGAGAGACGTAGCTGGTGGGCGTGGCCTGATCCCTGGCAGACGCAGCGGAGGGGGCGGGGCTTCGGCAGAAGTAGTCCGCCATCAACTCGTCAGCGCCTCCGGTGGACAGCTGGGGAACAACAAGCCGATCAGGAAAGTAACTGATAATCTCTGCATTGATCTATCGGTGCCTGGGGGCGGGGCTTCTCACCAGGGGCGGAGACTGCAGGTTGCTCTCCTCCAGGAACTCCTCCAGCGTCACCATCTCACTTCCTGGAGAACCTGGGCGGGGCTTAGTCCTGGCCCCGCCTCCTCGCTGCGGTTGGGCCCTCTGGGGGGCGTGGTCATAAGGAAGGGTGGAGCTCCGCGACAGGCTCTGCTGTGATTGGCTGAGGAACATGACACCATCACTGGACAGGCTGGTCGAGTGCCGAGGGCGATCGAAGGCATCTGAGACCAGGAGAGACATTCGGTTCTGTTACGGACCCGGTTAGGGTTCTGGACCATATCTAGGTCGGCGGTTCTGGTTCTGGGTCAGCGTACCTCTACAGGTGATGGGGGAACTGGACCTAGACGTGTTGTGGCTGAAGTCTCCAGAACCGGGTCGACCTCCAAAGACTGGGTCTTCGTCAAAGAAACCCGAAACGACAATTTCCGGGTCAGGAACGCCGCGTGTTCTGGTTCTGCGGGTCGCTGCCGTGCCGGTTCCGGAGGCCCGGTTCGGAGTGGAGCTCGGGCAGTTCCTGTGGATTGTACCTGAGGAGAGAACCCGCAGCAGAGTTAGCTTCCGGAACCGACCGAGTGTTCCCGTGGAAACAGAGATGTTCTGCCGCGCCGCCTGGAGGAGCTCTTGGTGCTCCAACGACCAACCGGTCCAGAACCGATTCCGGTGTACAGCCTGTCGCTGTACTTGCTCCTCCTGAGAGGAAGGGGGCGCTGTTGGGTAAAACAGGATGAAAACATTGCAGAACTCACAACGTTTCAGGAACATTTCACATTTTGAAACATAATAAAGGAGAACTGACTCCAGCTGCTTTGGCAGAAATGTTTCCTTCACCAGCAGATGCAGTTAGTCAGCGCAGGGCGCGGCGCTGCAACCTCCACCTGCATGTCTGCAGGCTGATGTGTCTAAGGCTTCGTTCACAACGCAGCCTGAACTGACCCAATTCCGATCTTTTTGATGTAACGCAAACTGTATCCGATCTTTTCATGACAGTCTGAACAGGTCGGATTCTTTTTGAAAGCGACCCAGGCCACTTGGGTATCCGATACGTATCCGATTCAAACCTAATGTCCAGGTCGTATTTATCCGACCTGAACGTCACTGATACTCGCCAAACGTCACTATTCCGCATCCTGATACACAAGCGGGACGACTAACAACAAATGGGGCGGACTATAAAGAGTATTAAGTTGTTAACATGCTGCAGATGTGTAAGCTATGCTCCACCGTTAGCATCCATGTTTACTTCCCCCAAACACTGAGTACTTCTTCCTTTCACAGCGGTTGGTAGAAAAATGAAAACGCTGATATCATTGCGCCCTCTACTGGGCAATTGGGACACTCCAGGTCACATACAGGTCGAATTTATTGTGTGAACGGCCTTGGCAAAAATATCCGAAAAATCGGAATTAGGTCACGTCAGGCTGCAGTGTGAACACAGTCCAAGAGTTTCAGGTTCAGGTCCAGCTGGTGATGTCATGGCGACGCGGCGGCTGCTCACCGTTAGCTTCGTCTCCGTTGACGCTGTCGCTGCTGCTGCGATGGCCGCCGCGCTCGGCCGGGCCTGTGGACCAATCACAGAGCGTTACACCCGGCCCGCACTAATCAGGGTGAAGCGGACGTCGTCGGTGGACAGTGGACCCGACCAAGACCATTGAAACAGTTCGGGCAACATGTCCTGCTGAGGTTCTGCTCAGGTCCAATTCCAGGAACCGGACCAGAACCCCTGCAGACGGAGCAGCAGCCAAACAGCGCTGAGCGTGGCAGGAAGAGGCGGGGCTTGGGCGGGAAGGAGGCGGAGCAACAGGTAAACACAGAACTACTCACTATTAACTCGTCCATCAGCATGCAGAGAGAGAGAGAAAGAGAGGGGAGATGATGATGATGATGAAGAAGGGGGGAGGGGCCTAGAAAACTCCTGTGGCTGGGATTGGAGGACTACTGATGACGTCATCTGTGATGTCAGAGGACGACCAAAACCGCAGGCGTCTGGACAGAGAGAGGGCGGGGCGAGAGGAGGAAGAGGAGGGGAGGAGCTTGTCCTGACTTCTGCTGCGCAGGAAATGGAAACGTCTGGGGGGAGGAGCTAATAGGAGGAAGATGAGTAAAAGAAAAGTCATTGATCAGATGTTGATTGATTCCCAGCAGAACTAGGGATGCACCGATCTGATATCAATATCTGTATCGGTTTGATACTGAAGGAACTTATAGATCAGTTTACCTGGCTGAGCAGGTAAGTGTAACTGTAACCCTGTGCATTAATGAACAGCTAAACTCAAAGATTAAACTGAGAGCATCAGATTGTTGCTATGGTAACAAAACTTTTACAAAGTAGACTTGCCAGCTCCTTAAAATCTTACATTTAAATATTAAACATTTTAAAATATTTTAATTCATCTATGGCTGAAACTATTCTATCAAATTTAACAGCATTGATATTCTCTTAGTTCGTTTATGGCTTGGGCCGGCTCGAAATGTGACCAGCATCACATCCACTGAGTGGCTCTGACCTCTGACCCTGATGCCCCATTTAGATTTGACACAGGTGCAAATAATTGATATTTATTTTACTTGTATTGTTGTTCAGGGTGGTGGCAGCCCGATCCTCTCCTCAGGCTGCCACCTTACCGTGGTGGAGGGTTTGAGTGTCTTAATGATCCTAGAGGCTCTGCTGTCTGGGGCCTCATGCCCCTGGTATGAAGGCAAACAGGTCCTAAGTGAGGGACAAAGTGCAGCCCGAAGACCCCAATGATGAGGAAATCCTTGGCTTTCGCGTTCCCTCGCCCGGACTTGTTTCACCGGGGTCCCACTCTGGAGCCAGGCCTGGAGGGGGGGCACGATGGCGAGCGCCTGGTGGCTGGGCTTTTACCCATGGAGCCCGGCCGGGCTCAGCCCGAAGAGGAGACATGGGTCCCCCCTCCCATGGGCCCACCACCCCAAAGGGGTCGGGTGCAGTGTGAGATGGGTGGCGGCCGAGGGAGGGGGCCCTGGCGGTCCGATCCTCGGTTGCAGAAGCTCTTCGGATGAGAAATGTCGCCTCTCTGGTGGGGAAGAAGCCGGAGCTGGTGCGTGAGGTTGAGAGGTTCCAGCTAGAAATAGTCGGTCTCACCTCGACGCACGGCTCTGGTTCTGGAACCAGTCTCCTTAAGAGGGGCTGGACATACTTCCACTCTGGAGTTACCCATGGTGAGAGGCGCCGGGCAGGAGTGGGCATACTGTTGCTCCCCATCTGGCGCCTGTACGTTGGGGTTTACCCCAGTGGACGAGAGGGTAGCCTCCCTCCGCCTACGGGTGGGGGACGGGTTCTGACTGTTGTTTGTGTTTATGGGCCAAACAACAGTTCAGATTACCCACCCTTCTTGGAGTCCTTAGAGGGGGTACTGGAGAGTGCCCCACCTGGGGACTCCCTCGTTCTGCTGGGGGACTTCAACGCTCACGTGGGCAATGACAGTGAGACGGCGGGCAAGGCAGCATGCGGCTCGGGTGGTTGCTGAGGCAAAAACTCGGGCGTGGGAGGAGTTCGGAGAGGCCATAGAGAAAGACGTCCGCACGGCTTCAAGGCGATTCTGGTCCACCATCTCAGGAGTGGGTAGCAGTGCAGCACCAACACTGTTTACAGTGGGGATGGTGTGCTGCTGACCTCGACTGGGACGTTGTGGGCCGGTGGGCGGAATACTTCAAAGACCTCCTCAATCCCACCGACACGCCCTCCATTGAGGAAGCTGAGCCTGGGGACCCTGGGTCGGGCTCTCTGACTTCTGGGGACGAGGTCGCCGAGGTGGTTAAACAGCTCCTCAATGGCAGGGCCCCTGGGGGTGGATGATATTCGCCCGGAGTTCCTTAAAGCTCTGGATGTTGTAGGGTTGTGTTGGTTGACGTGACTCTGCAGTATCGCATGGACATCGGGGGCAGTTCCCCTGGATTGGCAGACTAGGGTGGTGGTCACCCTGTTCAATAAGGGGGACCGGAGGGTTGCTCCAATTATAGAGGGGTCACACTCTTAAGCCTCCCTGGCAAGGTCTATTCAGGGATCCTGGAGAGGAGGGTCCGTCAGATAGTCGAACCTCGGATTCAGGAAGAGCAGATAACCCTAACCCTACTGGGTGTAGAACAATAGGTGCAATGCAGGCACCTATTAATCTGTTGTTGGTCGATATAACGAGCACGCTCCAGTTTCTGAAATATAAGCTCAAGAGTTACTAATTAACTAATCTTATTCCTTTTCTGGGTTAAAAGTGAATACTCCACAGTTTCTAACAAAATAAAATAAAAAAGAGGAAAGGACACATTAGGGCACATGGCAACATTCAGACAAAACTAAGGGCAAAACGAAGACATCAGAGAAAGTGGTGACATCAGGGGCCATGAAACCAGGTTGCTCAGCCTCCCGGCAGAAGTCCCACGCAGCTGGAAGCGCTCAGCTCCATGGCTGCATGGATATCAGGAGATGGGAAGGAGCGTTATGTTTACATATCTTCAAGGACATTGGAAATATGCAGCCCTCCCAAGGCAACACAGGGGAAGCCAATTCAGATCCAGAATGTCTTAGATCGGGTACATTATACATTTCAATCGTCCCTAAAGTATCTCCAATACATCTCAGTTCCCAATTATCCAAATTAGTTTGGTTGTTCCACTGAACCGAAACTAGCAACTTCTCCAAGATCGATTCCACCCTATTAGTGAGTTTTAGATTCCTCAGCTGGGCTGTGAGTCTCAGCAAGCATCACATTTGGAGTGTTTGCTATAAATTTGTAGATATCCCTGGGATCCGCAAGCTCTAAATAGCAGAAATCATGTTATGAATAATTCCAGGGTGAATCCCGCTGGGTGTATCCCCGCAGGACAAGAGGGCTCTCCTGTGCCCAATCTTCTCGTCGAGAAAATTTGATCAATTGCACTAAGAGACCGGTTGACCAGATCCATAATTTGTAGATTTGGAGGATATGCAAAGAAAGGCTCCAAAAATAGAGAAAAAGACAAAAACAGAGCAGGCAAAAAAACTCTGTCTTCCCAGTAAAGTTCATGTCTGTTCCTGGTTGGTCGGAGTGTTAGCGGTTAGCGAACCAGCGCTAACCTCATCATGCAGGTTCAGCCGGTGAGGAGCTTTCATTCTCCTCGTAGTCACGCATCACGCTGGTTTTATGTTATTTTATTATTAATTTTAATATTATTTTTCCAGTTACATGAAGCATCAAACCATATCAAACGTTTTGTCCACTTAGAGTTAGTGAGCGCAGAGATGAGAGAAACTCGTCCCATAAACTCCAGCAACTAAATTAGTTTCTGACTCTTATTAAAAGACAGAAATGTTAGAGCTGCTAAAGCCTCGGTTTAAATTAAATCTCGGTTTGTTGCTCATCCTGCAGTGCAGCAGATTTAACTCATCCTGCAGGGCCGGTCCAAGGCTGCATGAGGCCTGGGGCAGAATCTGACCGAGGGGCCCCTCTTGCTGCTAAACCATCAGAACCTCTAGCAGCTTCTGTTGGATTTAATCTGGGAGATTAAAGTAGATTAACTGGCCAACATAAAAACAATCAGTTATAATTTGTATTTGTGAACAAACAGATCAAACTCAAAGATTAAACTCACAGCATTGGGTTGTTGCTATGGCAACACAATAATCTAACTTTGAACTCCTTAAAATCTTACATTTAAATGTTAATTTAAAATATTTTAATTTATGCTGAAACCATTAAATCAAATTTAGCAGCATTGATCATCTCAATAAATAAATGTTACATTTATGTATCTGTGTTAAAATCTGATCCTTTGTGGCCCCTGGGGGCCCGATGGAGCCGCTGACTGAATTTGGATTAAAGAAGTACAAATAATTGAGGTAAAAATGGGTGTTAAGGCTTTATGAACGTGTGTGACTGAAGTCACTAAGTGTCATTCGGTAAATAAAGCTGCATTAAAAGAGCCGTCGGCCGGTTTGGTTTCCAACAGACCGGCTCTCCTGCAGCACCAGTTGGGCTCAGACCAGCGACACACGGCTGACCTCAGACTGTCTGCTGCTGCCTACGGGAAGCCGATTGGGTCAGAATCAGACTCCTCAGCCTGACCCCGATCATGACGTCCGAACGCCATGATCGCCACGATGTCATCAATGCCGACATGAAAATCAGTAATTACTGAAAATATAGTTTGAGTTTCTCTACATGTTGCGTAACCCAAACGGGGCCTGAATAGTTTTGTTCAGTCAACTTAACAGCTTTTAATACAAAACCCTGGTGGTGGTTCTGTTGGGTTCTGGTGGTTCTGAACCCAACAGAACCCCTCACCATTTCCAAGGCAACAATAACCAGCCTGCAGGCTCCGGTTCTGGTGGAGCGGGCTCACCTCGGCCGGGGGGGGCGGTCCGGCCTGGGCTGCTGCTGCGGTTGCTATGGTTACTGAGCGAGTCACTTCCTGTGCGGCAGGGGGCGGGGGGCGGGGCCTCCGGGGGAAGCGGGGGGGGCGTGGCCGGCAGGGGGATGTCCGGAGCGCTCCGGGTCCGCTCCCGCTCCCGGTTCTGGTTCTGGTCCCGACCGTTCTCCTTCCTGGGCTTGATGAGCTTCACCAGAGCTCTGGCTCCAGACCACTGGCTCCTCCTGAAACACACAGACCCGACATCAGAACCGGGCTGGACCAGAACCCTCCAGAACCAGCAGCGCAGCTACTTTTTGGGTGCCGGGTCGTAGAACTTGTACTGGTCCATGATCTTCTCCTCCAGTTTCTCCTTCTGTCGCCGCAGCGCGTTCAGCTTGTCTCTGAGGACACAGAGGTCAGACAGAGGTCAGACAGAGGTCCCGGTTCCGGCCCGTTGCGGCTCGGTTCCGGTCCGACTCACATGTAGAGCTTGTGCTCCTGGTGGAACTGCTCCTTGCTCTCCAGGCTGCGCTCCAGCAGCGCCTGGTTCTGCTGGCCCAGCAGGTGGATCTGGCTCAGCAGGTGGTGGTTCTCCTCCTCCAGGTTCCCCTTCAGGCGGCTCAGCAGCTGCACAACCAGAACCAGAACCGGGCCCACCGTTACTGTGTGTAGTTCCTCTGCAGATTAACTCTGGGTGAGTTCTGACTCGGCCCAGCTCAAAACTGGTACCTCACCTCACAGTGGTTCTCCAGTTTGGTCATGGAGAGGTCCAGGTTCTGGTTCTGGTCCACCAGTGAGTCGTACCGGGCCGTCCACTGGCTCACTTCCTGCTGAGCCGAGCTTAAAGAGTTCTTCAGCTCGTTAAGTCGCTGCTGGAGGTTCTGGTTCTGCTCGGCATGCCGGTTCTGGTTCTGGGTCAGTCTGGGCAGACGAGGAGAGAAATGACCCGGATCAGAACCCGGCTGGCTCTGGTCTTGGTCAGCAGATAAAACCACCAACCATTTCCTGACCCGGTTCTGACCCGGTTCTGACCCTACTCACTAAAACCTGTGGTAGTTCAGTTCCTTCAGCAGCCATGTTGGCGTTTCCTCTGTCGCCCCCTGCTGGTGCAGGACGACTTTCCTCATCCAGAAACTTTTTAAACTAGTTGAACAAATGACTGCCTCTGTGTTCTGGACCGGCCCAGAACCGGGCAGTGAGGCCCGGCTTCTAGCTGACCCAGCACAGATTCCAGAACCAGCAGGTTCTGTTTTGGTTCTCTCACCGGTCCACTTCAGACTTCAGCTGCAGGTTCTCCTGCTGGAGGAGTCGGTTCTTCTGGACCTCCTGTTTCAGCTGCTGCGCCTCCTGCTGCTCCTCCCACCGGTCCTTTAGCTGCAGCAGAGCCTGGTACCTGCAGAAACACCTGGATCAGTGAACCGGGTCGGGTGAGGTTCTGTTCACAAGAACCATCCTCGATCCTGCAGCTGCGCATGGACCTACAGACTGACTCCGGCCACCAGGGGGCGACAAGCTGCTGGCCGGCCACCCCTGGTGGGAGGAAGTAAAGTCTAAGATTGAAATATTTCATCATCTGCTGTCAGAGAGGCTTCCGGTCCCGGATTGGACCTGCTGCCGAAACGGGAAAGATGGACTTCCTTTCTGTCGGACTCGAAGCTGACGGATAGTTTCCTCTTCTAGTCATCAGAAAGCATCCTGAAGCAGCCCAACTCTTCCTCCTGCGCGATCTGGAGGCGTGTGATGCCAGGAGGACTCACTTGCTGTGCAGCGCCCGGTGCTCGCCCTCCAGCACCCTCTGCTGGCCCTTCAGTGCTGCGTGCTGGCTGATCAGCTGCTCGTACTCGTGCGCCTGCCTCTCGTGCACGCTCAGCAGGCGCTCGTGGTCGGCGAGCGCGCTCTCACGGGCGCGCCACGCCTCGTCGCGCTGCCGCTGCCATGACTCCGCCTCGGCCTCCAGGGCCCCCACCTGGCCCTGCAGCACGGCATTCTGGGCCATGAGAGAGGCGCTCTGCGAGGACACGGCCGAGATGTCCACCTGAGACACAGGAGGACAGAGGGTGAGACAGGGGGACTCGCAGCGATCTCCGGGGACCCGTGGCGGCGCAGCAGCACCTGCAGCTTGGCGGTCTGGGTGTGCAGGCCGGCGTTGTGCTCCTGCAGAGTGGAGGCGTGGCGCTGCAGCGCCGCCATCTGGCTGTTGAGGGAACTGTTCTGGCTCTCCAGTTGCTTCAGCTGCTCCTTCAGCAAGCTGCTCTCCGTCTGCAGGGAGGCGTTCTGCAGAAACCACCTATCAGAACCAGCACCCAGAACCAGAACTGGCAGACGGAGGATCAAGGAGGCTTACGCTCTTCTCCACGGCGATCAGATGATCCTGGAAGCGCAGCAGCTCTGGAGCGGCGCCGCGCAAGGAGGCATCCTGGGAGCTGTCCTTCTGCTGCTGAACACAGGAACCGGCAGGACCGGGTCAGAACCATCTGATCTGGGTCAGAATCATCTGATCCGGGTCAGAATCATCTGATCCGGGTCAGAACTCTGTGTGTACCTACGGTGTTCAGTTGGCGGCGCAGGGACTCGTTCAGGGCGTTGCTCTCCTCCAGCTTCCTCTCCAAGTCGGCGAGCTCCTCCTTCAGGATCCCATGGAGGTTCAGGTCCGGCCACCTGCTGGAACGTGGCGACAGAGAGGGAACGTTGAGTGATCGCCGTGGTAACCCCAGGGAAAAGTGGGGAGTGAAAGTGAAAGTTGAGGGAACCTTGAGCTCAGGAGAGGGAATGTCAGAGTAAAGATGCCGGTCAGAACTGGTTCAGAATTACAGTCAGCCTTCAGACACAGATTTAACTGTCCTCCCCATCCTCCCCCAGTCCTCCCCCAGTTCTCCCCATCCTCCCCCAGTCCTCCCCCAGTTCTCCCTGTCCTCCTATCCTCCCCCAGCCCTCCTCCTGTCCTCCCGTCCTCCCCATCCTCTTCCCCCACTCCTCCCCATCCCCCTGTCCTACCTGTCCTCCAGTGTCTGCTCCTGCTGCAGCAACTTCTCCCGGCTCAGTCCAATCCTCTCCAGCTCCTCATCAAGTCTCTCCTGCTCCAGGTTCTGCTGCTGGGCCTTCAGCTTCTCAGACACCAGCTCCTGCAGAGAGAAGGTCAGAGGTCAGAGCACTTCCTCCTGGTCGCTGCTTCCAGAGGAATCCTCCATCTCCTCTGACCTCCCTCAGGGTGTCCAGGGTCTTCTTGTTGATGGTAGTCTCCTTCTGCAGCTCCTTGTTCTCCCGCTCTAGCTCCTTGGCTTTCGCCGACGCCTCCTCCAGCCTCTCCAGCTCCCTCCTCAGGGTGTTGGCCTCCTTCAGAGAGGCGGCGGCCAGGCTGGCCGTCTCCTCTAGCTCCAGCTCCTTGGCCTCCTGCAGCGTTCGGACCCTCAGGTTTTCCTTCTCCAGCTGCTTGCGGCTCCTCTCTGCTTGTTCCAGATCTAACTGAAGCTTCCTCCTCTCCTCTTCTGCCTCCTCTCGTCTTCTGCGCTCCTGCTTCAGCTCCTCCTCCCTTCTCCGGTTCTCCCTGGCCCTCCCGTCCGCCTCCAGCTTCTCCTCCCTGCTCCTCTCCAGCTGCTCCTGTAGGTGTTGTTTCTCCTGGTTCAGAGCCAACAGGTTCAGCTCCAGCCTTTCTGCCCTTTTCCTCTCTCCCTGCGCCTCCTCCCGGACCTCCTCCAGACTCCTCTGGGCTTCCTGGGTCTCCCTTTGCGCCTCCTGCAGCTCTTCCTGCAGTGTGGGTAGGCGGGCGGAGGAGGATCGTAGGTTCTCCATGGAGCGGCGAAGCTCCAGATTCTCCATGGACAGCAGGCTGTTCTGCGCCTCCTGCTGTGCCAGCCGCTGCAGCTCTTTCTGGGCCTCCTCGGCATCCCGCCTCAGGCGGAGCGCCTCCTGCTGCAGGGAGGTCACCTGCCTCTCCAGGGCCTCGGCGTGCTGACTGCATGAGCGCAGCGTCGCCACCTGGAGGCAGAGCGGGGATGAGCCGATTGCATCCGGACCAGGAACCAGCACAGATCCTGGTGCCTACCTCTCGGGTCAGAGCCTCCCTGCTCCGCTCCAGACGGGCTGTCTCCCTCTGCGCCTCCTCGCAGCGCCCCGCCCGCTCCCTCAGACACTCCGCCTCCTCGCTCACCACCTTCAACTGCGCCTCCAGGCTGGCCAGCCGCGAGCCGGCGTCCGTGACGCTCTGGTGCAGCAGGCGGTTCTTGGCCTCCGCCTCCCGGACTCGGGCCTCGGTGCTGGACTGAGCGCGCTCCTGGAGGGCCTTCACCGCCTCCGACAGGTGCTGCTGCTCGTTCTGCAGCTCTGAGATCTGATTGGACGAGACGATAAGGAGGCTGGGGGGAGGGGGGTAAAAGATGGGACGAGGCGGAGAGGCAGACGTACCTGGCGGTCCTTGTCGGCCCGCAGAGCGTGCATCTCTCGCTCCAGGCTCTGTTTCTCCTTCAAGAGCTCCTCCCCCAGAGTCTCCATGTCCTGATTGGTCAGTTTCTCCTGGTCCAGCAGAACCTGGAGATGCTCCAGCTGGGAAAAAACACATTAGGGTTAACCATCGTGAACTGTTCGGCTGGACATCTGTCCATGGTGGCGATCGCAAAAAACCACTGCGAAGATTTACACACAGGTATTACGATGTATGAAAGTTTGCAAAATATATGCAAACATTTCTATGGTGATGCGTCTGATCTACGGTGACTTTATCCACCTGAACTGCGTCAGATTTTCTCCGCAGTGCAAACCTTCAGTATGAAAGCTGAGGCCTCTTTCTGGATGAGGCCGCTGCCATTTCTCCTGAGGAAACCGGTCAGGAGTCTGGCTCCTGATCCCAGTCCTCTGGATCCACTGCTCCTGGTTCCTGACCTCAGCAGGAGAGCTCCTGCTCACCTTGTTGCTCAGGCTCTGGTTCTCCCGGTCCAGTTCCTGTGTGTGCAGCTGCTGCTCCTGCAGGAGCTGGTTCTCCTCCTTCAGTCTCTCTATGGAAGCCTGCAGCTCCCGGTTCTCCTTCTCCAGCTTCAGAACCCGGCTAGAGACGCCCTCGTTGAGCTCGTGGACCAGAGACTTGCGACCTGCGGAGCAGAGAGGTCAGCGAGGTCAGCCGGTTCAGGGAGCTGACCCGGTAGTGGCCAGGCGGGCCGATCAGAACCGTACTCTCTGAGGTTGGACCATCGTGGTTCTTGGAGAGCTGTTCCAGCTCCCAGCCCAGATGGGCCGACTCGTTCATGCTCTGCTTCTGGCCCAGCTCCAGCAGCAGGTTCTCCTCCAGCAGCTCCTCCAGCCGCCGCCGCTCTGCCTCGCGCTCCTGCAGGATAACCAGGACCATCAGGTTCTGGAGGGAACCCAGACCCAGAGAGGTTCTGGTAGCGTACCATCTCCAGGTCGTGGATCTTGGCTCGCAGCAGCAGGTTATCCTTCTCCAGCGTGTGCAGCTTGTCGCAGCGCCCCCTGGCGGCCGCCAGCTGCTCCTCCAGCAGCACCTTGGTCTCCAGCAGCGTCGTGTTGTCGTCTCGCAGCTCCTGCGGGAGCGAAGCGCAGTTAGGAGGCCGGACCCGACCGGCGCCACACAGAACCTGTGCTCAAAGTATTCACGCCCACCTCCATCCGGGTCTTGTAGAAGTGAACGTCGTTGAGCCGCTCCTTGCAGCGGCTAAGCTCCGCCTCCAGACGGTCCACCCGCGCCGCTCGCTCCCTCAGGGCATCCACCTCGTCCCGGTACGCTCGGACCGAACGGGCCTCGCAAGACAGCGACTGGTTCTGATGCACAAACACACAATAAGTGTAACTGGGCCGGATGGAGGTTCTGGATCTGACCGGAGCGAGATCAGACCTCTTGCTTGAGTTTCTGCAGCTCCTGATCCAGACGCTCCGCCTCATGTTTTGAATCCATCAGCTGTTCTGTTTTTTCCTCCCTGCAAACAGAACCAGAACCATCAGACCCAAACTGTCAGAGAACTGGTTCAGATGTCTTGTTACTCTAGACATCTTCCATATTTCCCATCAGCCTTTTAAACCAGTTATTGCCATAAAATGTTGCCCGTTTTTACGACATTATGTCTCATCAGATGTTTCCCACTTTCTTGTATGAGTTTAGCAGTTTAGCATTGGCTTAGTGCAGCTACCTGCACACTGACAATCGGTTCTGATGGAAAGGAACCGACTGTGAATGGTAACAGCATTCACAGTGCTGTTACCATGGACACGCCGAGCCACAGCGACACACTGAGCAGTTTTCAGCAGCAGAAGGTCAGAGTTCACCTTGTCCTGAAGGGTCGACCCGAGACAAGGTGGACCAGCAGGAGGCGGAGCTTAGCCAGCTGCTGTTCATCGCCAGGAAAGAGAACCACTGAGGTGATGGTGGTGGTAGCAGTACTAACACTAACACTAGTATTAAGAGTAGTACTAACATTAGCACTAACAGTAGGACTAACAGCAGGACTAACAGTAGTACTAATGGTAGCACTAACAGTAACATTAGCACCAGCATTAGCACTAACAGTAGTACTAACAGTAGCATTAGCACTAACATAAGCACTAACAGTAGTACTAACAGTAACATTAGCACTAGCATTAGCACTAACAGTAGTACTAACAGTAGGACTAACAGTAACATTAGCACTAACAGTAGTACTAATGGTAGCACTAACAGTAGTACTAACATTAGCACTAACAGTAGTACTAACAGAAGTACTAACAGTAGCACTAACAGTAGTACTAACAGTAACATTAGCACTAACAGCAGTACTAACAGTAGTACTAACAGTAGAACTGACATTAGCACTAACAGTAGCACTAACATTAGCACTAACAGTAGTACTAACAGTAACATTAGCACTGACATTAGTACTAACATTAGCACTAACAACAGCATTAACATTAGCATTAGCACTAACAGTAACATTAGCACTAGCATTAGCACTAACAGAAGTACTAACAGTAGGACTAACAGTAACATTAGCACTAACAGTAGTACTAACATTAGCACTAACAGTAATACTAACATTAGGACTGACAGTAACATTAGCACTAACAGTAGCATTAATAGTAGTACTAACATTAGCACTAACAGTAGCACTAACATTAGCACTAACAGTAGTACTAACATTAGGACTGACAGTAGTACTAACAGTAACATTAGCACTAACAGTAGCTTAGCACTAACATTACCACTAAGAGTAACATTTGCACTAACTATAACATTAGCATTAACAGTAGCACTAACATTAGCACTAACAGTAGTACTAAGTGTAGTACTAACAGTAACATTAGCACTAACAGTAGTACTAACAGTAGTACTAACATTAGCACTAATAGTAGTACTAACAGTAGTACTAACAGTAACATTAGCACTAACAGCAGTACTAACAGTAGTACTAACATTAGCACTAAGAGTAGCATTAACAGTAGTACTAACATTAGCACTAACAGTAGCACTAACATTAGCATTAGCACTAACAGTAGCACTAACAGTAGCACTAACATTAGCACTAACAGTAGTACTAACATTAGGACTGACAGTAGTACTAACAGTAACATTAGCACTAACAGTAGCTTAGCACTAACATTACCACTAAGAGTAACATTTGCACTAACTATAACATTAGCATTAACAGTAGCACTAACATTAGCACTAACAGTAGTACTAACTGTAGCACTAACAGTAACATTAGCACTAACAGTAGTAGTAACAGTAGTACTAACAGTAACATTAGCACTAAGAGTAGCACTAAAATTAGCACTAACAGTAACATTAGCACTAACGGTAGCACTAACAGTAGCACTAACGGTAGCACTAACAGTAGCACTAACGGTAGCACTAACAGTAGCACTAACAGTAACAATTAGCAATAACAGTAGTACTAACATTAGCATTAACATTAGCATTAACAGTAGCACTAACATTAGCATTAACATTAGCACTAACAGTAGTACTAACAGTAGTACTAACAGTAGCACTAACAGTAGTACTAACAGTAGCACTAATAGTAGTACTAACATTAGGACTGACAGTAGTACTAACAGTAACATTAGCACTAACAGTAGTACTAACAGTAGTACTAACAGTAACATTAGCACTAACAGCAGTACTAACAGTAGTACTAACATTAGCACTAACGGTAGCACTAACAGTAACATTTGTACTAACAGTAGTACTAACAGTAACATTAGCACTAAGAGTACTACTAACATTAGCACTAACAGTAATACTAACATTAGGACTGACAGTAGCATTAATAGTAGTAGGTGAGAATTATTATGTATAATAATATAATTTATATTGCTATTTTCACCCTATGGTTTGTACTATAAAGTATTTATTTTTCATTTACCTTAACCAATTGTGATGATTATTTTTGCTTAAGTTTAGCATTTTCCCATTCAAATGCTCGAAGAGCAGCAGGTGGGGCAGCAGGAAGCTGAGCCTCACCTGGATTGATCAACCTCACTAACTGCACTGGCTGCCACTGAGCAGCTCCTCCTGTCTGAATGTCACCAATAAAATGGTTAAAAAACAGTTAATATATGAATGTATTTTCCATAATTCAGCTCATGTCTATAATGTACAATGTTTGTTGCCACCAACTGTGTGTGTAACGTGTTTCATGCTGAGCAGCGACCAGAAAACAGAAAACAGACTGGAGGTGAGGCAGGCAGTTCTCTGGCCTCATGGCAGGGGGCGCTCATGATCCCAGAAACTGAGACTCTACACTGCAGAGGAAGAGATAGCGAGCTAGCGATACAGTAAATAAGTAAAGTACAGCAATATGTTTTCTACGTTAAATCCTTTCTACCCTTAAACAGTTTTCTAAATATGGAGCGAAAACAGTCTCACGGGATCTGTCCATTGGTGAATTATGAGACTGTTTTCGCTCCATATTTAAAGTGGATTTCCAATAAACTCAGGAAACAATAGCTAAAGGAAGACGAACACTGGAGCTGAAAGGTTTGCTTCAAACTAGGAGACAGAAAGGCTTTGTGATGAAACGGCCTTTTCTGCTTCCTTCCTTCACTTCTCAACTTGTGTGGAGGATAAACTTGGCTTTGGATGAACTGATATAAGATGGCAGTAATTTTGTTTAGTTTATTAATGAAATGTGCGTTTTGTTTGTATACAAACTGTATACAAACATACAGTTTGTATGTGTAAAGAATGCAGAAAACGAACTTGACCCACAAACTGCTGTTAGCTTAGCTAATAGCAGCGGCCCCTTATTAATAATGGCAAAATAAACATTAAAACCACAGCAACAGACTGGATGTTTTGTTTCTGAAACAGAAAGTGGTGTTGTTGTCAGTTGCTATGGTAACGGGTCTGCATGTGGCCGCAGAGAAAGAGAAAGAAGTGTTTTTAGGTTGTTCCCGTTGCTGTGCATCACAGCACTACATTAAAAATACCGACATTTCCAGGTTTCACTGAGTTAAAGGAGTTATTCTACTGTGGGAGCGCAGCTATGGATGGCATGGAGAAGAAAAGTCTTTTTGCCCTCCAGTGTATGCAAGCAACCACATGCGGGGCGTCCATATTGACAGATCTGATTAAATCGGAGCCTGACCAACACTGAGGCTCGTCGGGATGACTGGCTTTAATAGCAGTGATGGCGGCGGCGACTCACAGCTCCTGCCGGTAGCGGCGCAGCTTGGCCTTGGCGTCGGCCAGCTCCACGGCCAGGTGCTGCTTCTCTTCCTGGGTCGGCTCGGTTCCGGCTGGCCGGCCCGGCTTCCCGCCTCCCTCCGGGGGCCGCTGGTCGGACAGGTAGTCCCTCTCCAGGGTGAGGTCCAGGATCGCCTGGGGGACGGGGCAGAGGTTCTGTTGGACCTGCGGCTCGGATAGAACCCGGCCGGACGCACCGGGCGCCTCCGTACCTCCGTGGCTTTGTCTCGCTGGTCGATGAGTTGCCGTAGCGATGCGGCCATGTGGCGGGACAGCGGCTCCAGGTCCTCGGGAACGAGCTCGGCTCCATCCTCCATCCAGGACAGATCCAGGACGTTCAGCGGGTTGTGAGTGACCTGAAGCAGAAGCAGATTCACTCCCTAAGCCCCGCCCTCTACAAGCCCCTCCCTCCTTGCTGAGGTTCTGACCCAGCCCCGGTTCTGACCTCCTGGATGTGAGAGACGATGGCGGCCTGCGTCTGGATGTCCAGCAGCTTGATCTTGTCGATCATCTCCTCCTTGCGCTCGCTCTGAGGACAGACAGGAAACATCAGCAGGTTCTGGCGCCGTGCTGACCCTCATGGTGAAAACCTCTGCGTCAGCGGTTGCTATGGTGATTCGGGGGGGAGGGACGTTTAAACCTCAGCACGACAGTTTTAGGTCAGAACCGCCTGCTGGTCCCACACGGACACTCACTGGGTCTGCAGTGGTTCACAGGGATTCATCAGAACCTGCAGGTCCAATTAGAGCTGGGAGTCAGTGACACTGCTCTGGGCTGTGATTGGACAGGATGGTTCTGATGGAGATCCAAACAGGCCCGGTTCAGTTCTTAGCTGAGGTTCTGAGCTTTTCTGGCCAGTGTTCCCAGCTGGGCTCTTCCTGTTCCAGGCAGGAAACGTTTCACAGGTTTGTTTAACAAATTCCTGCCGATCCAAACAAAGACCGATTCACACATGTTACCATGGTGACCACCCCCCTTCCTGGAACCAGTTGGACCAGCGCGGGAAACAAAGGAAGAAACAGGAAACCCCCACCTTATTCTCAGGTTACAGCCAGAACGCTCACACCATAGCCCCGCCCACGCGCAGCCCCGCCCACGCGCAGCCCCGCCCACGTGCAGCCCCGCCCACGCGCAGCCCCGCCCACGCGCAGCCCCGCCCACGCGCAGCCCCGCCCACGCGCAGCCCCGCCCACGCGCAGCCCCGCCCATATGGCCAGACTCACCTGCACGGCGCAGCCCAGCAGCAGCAGCAGCAGGCGCTTCAGCTCCTCCATGCTCCCCACTGAGGAGACAAAGCAGAGTGTTAGCGTGAGCAGCAGCAGGAGCTTTGCCTGGTTCTTCAGACGGCACTGGGAAGACTGGGAGCAGATCTCCATACCTGACATGGGGTCGTTAGCGATGAGCAGGATGTTGGGAGGCGGCATCACTACCAGCTGCTGCAGCGTCTCCTGCAGGAGAACCAGGAGGAGGGTCAGACCGAGCCAGGGTCACCTTCATCATCTTCATCATCTTCATCACCTTCATCATCATCACCATCATCATCGTCATCACTTTCATCATCATCACCATCATCATCGTCACCTTCATCATCATCACCATCGTCACCTTCATCACCATCACCAACATGCTCCCCCAAGTACCAGACTTGATTTTTATTTAAGGGTAATTGAAATTCTATGGCTCAGGAGGTCAAAGGTCAACCCAGCAGTGGAGCTTCGACAGACCGTTGGAACCGGACCGGTTCTGGACCCTTTCATTTGGACCACCTTGCTCATTTACCCTCATTCTGTCCAAGAAGTGACAGAGTGGAACCAAGCAGACCGGTTCTGACCCAGCCAGCAGGAAACAGCTGCTGTCTGGGTCAGGAAGTAACAGGGAGGGAACATTCACCATTCCTCAACATCCGGCCCCGGTCCCCACACCTGCACGCCCGGAGTCGGAGGGAGGGCCGTGAGGCAGACAGAGGAACCGGGTCACAGGTTCTGTTCAGAGCCAGCGCTGTCCTGTCATGGAGGATCAGTTGACTGCAGGTGGTCCGGTTTCACCAGAACCACCCCGGCTGAATAAAACATGACAGCTGGCGGCTCATAGGCCCCGCCCACGTTGAGGCAGCAAAGGCTCTGGGAGTCGAGCTCACTGAGGTATCAGGTTCCTCTGCTGGTGGTTGCCCTGTGTTACTGGGGAGACTGGGAGCAAACCAGTCAGAACGTCTGCTGGGACCTCATCTAATTAGGAGCAAGCCAACACCCTGCATGAGGGGGGAGGGGCGCCTGTGTGAGAGCTGATCAGCACCCTGACAACATCTACAACTCATTAACTGCTGGTTAAAAAACGAGGCAGAGATTAACAGCAACCTGACCCACTTCACACACACACACTGACACACACACTGACACACACACACACTGACACACGCACCCACGCACACCGACACACACACTCACACACACACACCGACACACACCCTCACACACACACACACGCACACACTGACACACACTGACACACACACCCACGCACACTGACACACACACACACTGACACACACACCCACGCACACCGACACACACACTCACACACACACACTGACACACACACACACTGACACACACACTGACACACACACACACTGACACACACACCCACGCACACTGACACACACACTGACACACACACACACTGACACACACACTGACACACACACTGACACACACACACACACTGACACACACACCCACGCACACCGACACACACACTCACACACACACACTGACACACACACACACCGACACACACACTCACACACACACACACTGACACACACACACACTGACACACACACTGACACACACACACACTGACACACGCACACCGACACACACCCACACACACACACACTGACACACTGACACACCCACTGACACACACACACACCCACTGACACACACACACACCCACGCACACACACCCCCACACACTGACACACACACACCCACGCACACCGACACACACTCACACACACACACTCACCCCCACACACACACACCCCGACACACACTCACACACACACTCACACTCACACTCACACACACACACACACCCCGACACACACTCACACACACCCCCACACACACACACCAACGTGTGACTCTCTGGTTTGAAACCAGCCCCTTTGATCTTCTGGTTAAAATGACCTTAATGTTCAGAACCAGAACCTCCTGACCTTGCCAGAACCAGAACCAAGCCACTGTGAAATTTTATTCAAATCTTTTCACATGACCGGTCCGACTGGTCCGGTTCTGTGTGGTTCTGCTGCAGTGAGTGCGGTTCTGTACCTGGTAGTAGGTTCTGATGTGCCGGGTCAGAACCGTGAGGTTGTAGAGGCGCAGCGACACGTCGTTGTTCACGTTCTTGTTCAGCCTCTGATTGGTGGGGTTGGGGTCGCTATGGAAACACAGACACAGAGATCAGACCTCATTCTGCCAGCAGGGGGAGCTGCAGCAGCTGCCTGACTCAGCACAACATGCTAACACTGCCTTTGCCATGCTAACTGCAACGTTAGCATGCTCATGCTGACTGTAGCATGCTAATATTTAATGCATAGTGCCAATTGTAGCTTTAGCATGCTAATGCTAACTCTAACATGCCGATTCCGATGCCTGTCAGAGTTAAATTTTTGCAAACATGGGGATGTAACCGACCCGGGTTATTAGCATCCCTGTACTGCTGGTAACGGCTCCGGTTCTGATCCGTGTTGCTTCATGATGAACATCTGAAGAACCAGATCGGTACTGGGAGAATTTCATTCAACGTGCTTTGCTTCTTTTAGAAAAACTGTGTGCTCCTAACTTTTTTACTTTCAGATAGTTGTTATGGTGCATAACCATGGCAACAAAGAACTGCTTGACAACAGAGCAGCTAGTTAGCATTTCATCTGAACTCTGATCCCAAATCCCACAGGAGCTGTCAAGGAGAAATTATGGATGTTCTGACTGAGGAGTGGCAAAAGCAAAGAATCTGGATTAGTAGAGCTAGCTATCAGTTGATGGAGCCATCCTGGACATGTTGCTGTAAGTGTGTTAGCATGAGACTGTTATTCAATCAGAGGCCTCATCAGATTTGTTGTGAGACTGACTGGTGCTGGAGATCCTGGCAGCCCACAGCATCACCTTCCACAACTGTTTGGAGAAACATGGATGATCTCAGTTACAGCACTAATTTGATTAATAAAAGATTTCTGAGTTGAACTGAAGACAAGGAAGGACCAAAGTCAAATTCTTTGTGGTCAAATGGACCAATGCTGGTTCTGGTTCTAATGGTGGATTCTCAGATTAGAGGCGATAATCCAGCTTCATCTCAGCCTCAGATTGCTGATTATTATTAGCAGGAAAACGATGAGCAGAGAAACATCTGGTGTGAGGCCTGAGGCAGGATGTGGCGGCTCCGTCACGCTGTCTCTCTCACACACACACACACAGAGACACTTACCTGTCACGCACAGGAAATCCTGAACTCCGCCCCTTTAGTCCCCTCCTCTCTATTCCCCGTCCCCTCCCCATGCGGTACTCACATGTGGGTCATGACCTTATGCAGGAAGACGCCGTCCACCAGCTCCATGAACATGGAGACCCGCTCCTCGGAGCCCAGCGGACCCAGCATGCGCACCTGGAGACACACAGGACAGGTGAAGACTGGCTCCTCCCCTTCCTGTCCACCTTCCGCCTGACAGCAGATCTGGTGGGTCGCCTGGACCCGATTGGCTGCTCCAGAACTTCATCTGAACACGCAGAAAAACGGCTGCCATGCTTTATGTGCCCCTGCCAAGCTAAAAGTTGTGTGTTTTTGTTTTTATTAAAACGAAAAAATAATTGTCATTTTTGTCTTCTTTTAACAGGACAGACTGCAAACTTTAGCATTTCACTGGCAGGGCAGAATTATTCCTGTAGAAAGATGCTTATAGTTTTCATAGGTTTATCAGGTGACGCACCAATCGACCGCTGGCGCGCCGTCGTGGCCAGATCTCCTCAGTTTAGCTCATATTGGCTCAGCTATGTGGGCTTAGATACCAACCGCCTATAGACATGAGGCTCCATGTTTCTTTCGAGAATTCATCAAGGAAAGCATCAGTTTAAATCCAGCTGCTGGTGCAGCTCAGCGTGAAGCGCAGATGTTCACGTTGAGCTGCGCTCCGTGTTCACAGGTGCACATTTAGAGGTGTGTGTTGAGCGTGCAGTGAGAATATGTCTTTGTGAGCAAAGCGTTATATGTGGTGTTATGGACCGGGCCTTCAGCCAGTGGGGGAGCTTGCTGACTAGCGCAGCACACTGGTTTGTTTTATTTGATCTAGTGCGGCGACATAATGCAGATCAAGCGCTTTACTGATAATCAGGTAGACATCAACTGGTCCCATAAAGCTCTGGCAACCCAACCAGTCTCTGTGGCGCTCATTAAAACTCAATAGACACGAAATGAAAGAGCTACTAAAGCTACATAAATTAAATCTCCCATTCCTCATTCTACATCCAGCTGCAGAGACGCGCTGCACACAGGGCCGGTCCCGGTCCGGCTGCACACAGGGCCGGTCCCGGTCCGGCTGCCGGTCCGGCTGCACACAGGGCCGGTCCCGGTCCGGCTGCCGGTCCGGCTGCACACAGGGCCGGTCCGAGGCTGCATGAGGCCTTCAGCAGAGTTTGACTTGCTGCTGACATCAGATCAGTTTACCTGGCTGAGCAGGTAAGTGTAACTGTAACCCTGTGCATTAATGAACAGCTAAACTCAAAGATTAAACTGAGAGCATCAGATTGTTGCTATGGTAACAAAACTTTTACAAAGTAGACTTGCCAGCTCCTTAAAATCTTACATTTAAATATGAAACATTTTAAAATATTTTAATTCATCTATGGCTGAAACTATTCTATCAAATTTAACAGCATTGATATTCTCTTAGTTCGTTTATGGCTTGGGCCGGCTCGAAATGTGACCAGCATCACATCCACTGACAAGACGGTTCTGGTCCAAAAGGAGCAGACTGAGCCCAGATCAGAGACCGGGTCCTGAACGGAACCGGCGCTGGTTCTGGTTCGGCCCAGATTAACGAGCTGGAGATCAGGATGAATATTTACTGGCTGGACTAGTTAGCAAGTAGTTAATCTGTATTATTAGTAACTGGTTAACTGGCTTGTTCCTGGTTAACTCGGACTAGTTAGTGACCCGTTAACTAGTTAATTAGTGTTAACTAGCTCGTTCCTGGTTAACTCAAACTAGTTAGTAACCGGTTAACTGGCTTGTTCCTGGTTAAATCGGACTAGTTAGTGACCTGTTAACTAGTTGGGTCCTGGTTAACCAGGCACCTGCAGCAAGTAGACTCACCCACAGCACCAGCGGAGACTCCATGAAGGAGGCCAGCAGCTCGGACAGGGTCACATCCATGCTCGGTCATCAATAACTTATCAATCCACCGATGAATCCGGATCAAAGCATCGGCCCCCCTCGCCCCCTCCCTCCGCACTAGCTGCTATTGTCTGTCCGGTCCCTCGGTAAGTCCGACAAGTGAAGGAAAGGCGGATCAAACCCAGCTGGACCGGGTCGGAACCTTTCTTACGGACGTTTTTTCTAAAGTTCTGGAGTCGGTTCCGTTAGTTTCGCCGCTAAATTAACTCGTTTCTATGGCGGATGGTGGCAAACACTTGATCCAAACTTCGCTCGGATAGTTGATTGTGTTGCCAAGGAAACACAAATCCGACCGTAAAGAGATAAAAAAAATGTTAAAAAGTTAGAAATACAAAAAATCCGATGAGAAAACAGTGAAAGTCTTCAGCAGAACCGGGTCAAAGTACTTTCCCCCGTCGTCTCCATCCGGACTAAGTCCTCACCGCTCCAACTGTCTCCATCAACCTGTGAGACCCGAGAACACAGGAAGGCAGACCGACGGTACGAGCAGCCAATCAGCGGCCAGCCGCCGCGCCGACTCCCGCCTTTTCTCTGGACCTACCAATGAAGAAGAGAGTGTTCACACTGAGGCTGACGTCACCATCGAGCAGAGCAACGCCAAAGAGCTCGAAGGGAGCAAGATGGTGATCGGCCCGCCAGGAAGCGGCGCTTATTTCAATGTTCCTCCGGTTTCACTGATGGTTCTTATATTTCCCGTTTTTATGATTGTTTTAATGTTTTTTGTGAATTTTTACACCCAGAAATTTTACTGTTCCCATTCTAGCCTTCTTTTAGTTTACATTTTGTAATTTTGCTTAATAGTATGTTTCAATATGTACACTGAAAAACCAGACTGATGTGTTTTAGTTATTTTATATGCATTAATCTTTTCTGTGTATATATTTTTATTTTAACATAAATTCATTCGACTCAATGAATGTGCTGCAAGTTACACCATTGAGAGGAGAGAACATCCCATAATATGACAGATAGGGTGATATTATGAGCAATGTTATGTCCGGACAGAACAGAAATCAACTCACCACAGTGGCAGTGAAACGAGCCACTGTGTTGGTGGCAGGTACTTCTCTTGTTCTTCACTCTGATTCGTCTGGACGGTTTGAAAAGGAAACCAAAGATCATCTCAGATCAAAGGTCAGATGCAAATGTGCAGAAATGAAGGCCTGCAGTGAGAGCAGCAGGGTGTGTGCGACCAGCACCGGGTCCACTGTCTCTCCCAGACTCCGACCCGGAACTGTAGAACCGATTCCCGGCTCCGATTCAGTCTGAATGAGTTCGGTCAGCAGCCAGGAAGCATCACTAACACCCTGAGACACAAACTCAACTCAAAGTTCAGTCATGCAACGAGGAAAACCACTGATCACACGTGGCGCCAGTAAATAGGATGACAGCGCCACCCCTGGTGAATGCTGACTATTACAAAGTCAACTCTTGAAGCGGCGTAAAATCAACTACAGTTTGTTCCAGACAGATTCGGCGAGTCTGTGGAGAGTCCTGGTCCGACGGTACCGCTGCGGGTTCACCTGGGTCAAATGTTCTGGACTCAAATCAGAGGCAGGCAGTAGCAGGTCCAAGATGGCGTCTCCATGGCAATAAGCTTTCAGCTCTCTGGGGCGAACACCATCTGGACCTGCAGCCTGGTTCTGGTCCAGTCTGTCCAGACGCCTCTTCACCTGTGAACTGAACTGGTTCAGTAAACTGGTTCCTTAGCCTCCTGTTTCTAATCTGGACTACAAGATACTTCTGTCAACTCGACAATAAAAATAAACTGCATTTCATTGTTAATTTTGTTCAGGCTTTGATGAGGTCTGCTGTGGCAGTCAGGACCCCAGCAGAGATGTTGGAGTAGAGGAATCAGATCAGTTGACTCCTGGTTGGAGCAAAGCCATCTCGTTGCTATGGTTACCTAGAGTAACTGCCAGCCACAGGGAAAATGAACAGGATGATAATCTGCCAGATTTAATCCCTGACGTCACTCAGGTCAGGTCCTTCAGGTGTAGAACTAGCTCAGGTGAGGTCATGTGACCTGCAAAGGACTCACATGACCCACTCAGGTAAAAACAGAAACCAGCAGCCAATCAGATTCTAGCAATTCTCTATTTATTCCTTCATTGTGAATATCAAAACAGGAAACAGTTTAAGAGGTGATTTCAGAAGAAAACGATTTACATTCAATATGCTCCACTTAGCCCCGCCCACAGTCCTCCTGGACCAATAGCAGAGCAGGTCATGGTGGAAACCTTCCATCTTATTGGTGCTTTGTGAACTTCATAAGTCTATAACAATATTACAAATATATAAAGACTCTGAGCGCGGCGGACACAGATACTGCAGTCAGGTTCTACTGTAGTCAGGATAATACTGCACTGTCCTCTCTCTCACACACACACACACACACACCCACACACACACACACACTGTGGCTTTCCTTCAACCTCAGTGGGACCAGGAAGACTCAAGAGGACGAACCAGTTCGTCTCCAGTCTGGCCAGTATGAAGTCAGCCTCTCTGGGTCACAAAGTAACGACCAACTGGATGAAACCAGGACCTCCCAGGTCAGCGGTTCTGGTTCAGAGCTCATCCTGGACCAGTTCTCTGTGGTTCTGAATGTTAAGCCTCAAAGACAAAACCTGTCCTTTGGGACCTGCAGTACCTGGAGGAGCCAGCAGGGGGTTAGAAGCCACCTGGCGGCCATGTTTGTTTTCTAGAGATGGAATCGACTGGACTCGGACCGGTTCTGGTCCAGCTTCTGACAGGAGGTCCGTGGCAAGGCCACAGCTTTGTCTCTGTGTGAACTGTTCACAGGTTGCTATGGGCTGAGGAAGTGATGTTTACACAGAACAGTAGGGGGCGCTTCCAGGAAGGCTCCAGAGTTCAAACAGGAAGTAGAACCGGGTCTCGGACCGGGTCTCGGACCAGGTCAGCCGTATTAAGGAAACTTCCTGTGACAGTAGAGTCAGGTTCACAGGAAGCGGAAAATATATTTAAATAAACTTAAATACATTTATAACTAATCAAGGATGGGTCTGAGAAGAATTTACAAAAAATAAAGGTTTTTGAAAGAAAAAATTTTTTAGATCAATTTCTCAGGAAATTTGGGTTTAGAGAGTTTTGTTTACATTTTCCTTTGTTGATTTAGTTGTGTTTTCTGCGATTTCTGGTTTTGAATAAAGAGCTTTGGCTCGTTCAGGACAACATTTCCTGCTCTGAGCGTCAAATTTCACAACTTTCAGCTTCAAAAATTTGCTCATATTTTTCTGTGATTTTGTGTAGAAATATGATTTCTAATGCTGTGAAGGTTAGATTTCAGGACCGGGTGGTACAGCGTTTACTGTGACCCGTGATGTCATCAGCGCAGCCAGGAGCAAGGCACCCACTGCGGCTCCGTGTCCAGCTTGTTGATGAGGCGCAGCAGCTCGCCGTAGGCCCGGTCCGGGTCCGTGTTCACGATGACCGCGTCGAAAAGATGGCCGCAGCTCTGCTCCATCTCACGCGCCTTCTCGATGATGTCACGCAGCTCTTCTGGCTGCAAACACACAGGAATCAGGGGTCAGGGTTCAGGGAGCGGAACCGGAACCGGAACCGGAAGCAGAACAACCTTGGGGCTCTTGCTGTCCTTCAGCAGCAGCGCTCTCAGTCGCTCCTGGGACGGCGGGGCGATGAAGATGATGTAGGGCTTCAGGTCAGAGCTCCGCAGCACCTTCAGGGCCTGGGGGAGGAGGCAGAGGGTCAGAGGTTGCCTGGGCCTGGAGCAGCAGCAGAGCGCCACCTACCTGTGTGTGCAGACACAGCAGGCAGATCTTCCCGGCGTTGATGACCTGCCGCACCGAGTCGCTGCTCGTCCCGTACAGGTTCCTCTCGAACTCGCCCGACTCGATCAGCTTCCCTGGAGAGAGAGACCCGAGGACCTGTTAGAGGACGGGCTCTTCATCTTTTAGACCCCGGGGCCCTTTACATATTTACCATCTATGGGTTAACCAAACCGACCTGGCTCTTGCTCCATGTATTATATACAATTACAGCAAAACGTGACAATCACAAGGAGATTTATTGATCATTTGTACCAAAAATGCACATAAAACATCTGAACAAATTGTTGGAACGGATCAACAGCAACAAGAGTAACATGGGGAAATTATTTAAATTATGTGCTCAAAAATGAATAGATTAAAATAAATAATTTTCTAATTTAAAGTGCAAATGAAAATATAGCCTTATAATCTGCAAGTTAATTTGAAAACTGCTTCAACAGCAAGAACCAGAAGCTGCCCTCCATATTGTAACAAATAAACAATCACTTTATTTAGTCTGCATAAACAAACAGAAAACTGGGGTATGAAAAATTTTATTTGGGTCTGGTGGGTCAAGGCTTGCTTGCAGAGCCTAAAGCAGCTGTTTCAGGTTTTGGTTTTTGTTGAAGCCATTAAGGAGAATCCTGGTCCACTGGGTTCACTGGTTGTTAATGGGAAGAGCATGGAGGAATTTTTCTGCCACAATCCAAGAGCACACGTTCCCTCTGAAAACAGAATTTTATGTTTCTTGTTCTCAAAACTTCTTGCGCTCACACTTAGTCTTTGCTCGCTTACGAAACACAGAACTGGCTTTTTGGCAGAGTCGCCTGGCAACCAATAGAATGGAAGCGTAGTGCTGGGTGCGTTTGGTTAATCATAGCGGGTCTGTCTGTGTGGCTGCTATCGACTGTAGCAGACGCCTCAGCACCGCCGGATATGTTTATTAATATCGACGGGCTATTGACGTGAGATCTCAGGGGAAACGATTCACAAGTAAGATGGACATATTACTGTTTATATTTTGTGAATAGAATATTACTAAACTGTATTTATGTCCACCGGCAAAATACCAGCTAATATTAGCGATAGTGTTTGGTGTAACACCGGGTTCAGCTACGAAGGCCAACAGAGATTTTGTAAATCTTAAAAAGTTTTAATAATTCCCTTACATTCATTTAGATTATGCAACACAAAGTGGCAAAGACTGTTATTTATGTGTAATTGTTTCACTGTGTCTGCAGTAAGATAGCTGCTGTTTTAGTCTGAGGGTTTCATAAAGACGATGTGAGGAAGAGGAGGGAGAGACGATTCATTGCACTGATGAAGGTCTTAAGCTACAACTCGGCTGCAAAACATGAATAAAACATCCATAAATATTATGTATATAACCATGTTCATCATTATTCAATCACCTTTGTTTCTCTATGACTATTATTTTGTGTTTGTATATTTATTTCAATATGTATTAACGTAGGTGGGATACCAGGAACCAACTGATGAGCTGTTTAGTCAAAGTAATATTTTAAAATTTAAAGATATTGTTCATGTAAAAATACTGGAAGTAATGTTTAAAGCATTGAACAAAAGTCTTCCCTCAGGTATTCAGAAATTATTTAAGTTAAGAGAATAAAATAATTAGCGAGGTTTGTTTATATTTGAATGTGCAAAAGAGAAGAGCCAGATAAAGTCTGGATGTTTCAGTTATTGCTGTGAAACTGGAATGAACTGAATGATGAATTTAAGTTATGTCCTTTCTTGGTGAACTTTAAAATGTAAAAATCTTACGCTGCTATGTAGATTTATATATGTATAGCGAAGATATTCTGTTATTTTGTAAAAAAACAGGTAGGCAAAAATAAGCTTTGCTTCAGCCTATTCCTTTTTTGATCAACTGTGGGTTATTTATTGTTGTTGATTTTTTGTTGTTTCTTGTGTTTGATGTGGACAATTTACCAAAATAAAGGGACTGATTGAACAAACTTAAAAATGATGACTGGTTGTGTGCTCTGTAAAATGCTAATCCTGCATCAAATGTTATATTCCGCATCTATTCTGATTCCCCAAAAAAGAATATTTAATATGCTGAACAATGTGTCAGCCCAATTCAAGAAAACCTAAATATTTTCCTTGTAAATGTAGCTGTTTAAGGTGAATAAGGTTTACAATAAAAAAATGGTGAAAATCTGTTCAGTATTTGGCGAGTTATGATCAATTAAATGCGGTATGTCATTGCGCCTGTCAAGCTTTTTTTAAACTTTATTTCAAACAAATAACATTAACATACATAGAGGATCTTTAACACAATGATAAATATCACAAAATAAACAGACATTGACTGTGTTGTTTTGAAGGTTTTCCAATCTTCAAAGTAGAACGAATAAAGTAAAAAAAACAAAAGTTACATAAATATATACATGAAATCCTGCTTTCAGACTGAACATGTGTGCTCTTGGATTATGGCAGGAAAGTTCCCCCATAGAAGTTTCTAGTGCTGGTGATGGAAATATTTTCACATTAAATAAGTCTCCAGTTATGGGTTGTAGCCTAGCTGCTAGCTGTAGTTCTTCTGCTTGTTAAACAACTAACTGGCACATCACTGACACCAAGTGGTGGCAACATGTATTGCAACTGAGCCCCTGAACACTTATCTGGTTTCTGCAAACTTTACTACGCTGCGGCCCACAGGTAAAAACCATGGAGTTTCTTGCAGACCTGTAGGTAGTGCTGGACGCCCAAACGTGTGGTAAGACTGGTTGTGTTAGAGGTCTTCTCCCCCCACCCCCACAGGAAATAAAAGAGCTAGAACAGGAAGTAGAGAGAGAAAGACAGGAAGTCTCACCAGCCGCCAGTTCTGCTTCGAACGCCTGGCGGGACACAAAGTGGTAATCTCTACCGCTGACCTCGGCTTCCCGACGGCTCCGCGTGGTGTCTGCTCACAACACACACGCACAGGCAGATGAGCGAGACAAAAGGCAGAACAATACCTGCATTACTAGAGAAATTATTTCATAATAAAACTACAGAAATTATTCAAATTGTACATGAATAAAAACTTTCAATTAAAAATATTAACATTTTTAAAATGTTACTGAAAATATTAATGGAAATAACATGAAAAAATGATATTAAATTAAAATGTAAAAATGGGAAAAGAACAAAAATTATAGAAAAAAAAAAGAAAAAACATAGAAGCTGTAAAACAACGAGCTTATATTTTAATAAATAAATAATTTTATCAAGCAATGATCAGGTCCAAATGAAACATAAATAAATGTTTATTCCTGATCTGGACCATTTGGGTCCAACAGAACCACAGAGCCTTACGAGGCACGGCGCCAGCGAAGCGTTCTGGTTGGCTGCTGAGGAGCCTCTGCCTTAGCTCCGCCTGCCCACAGCTGTTCGGACCAATCAGAGCGATCGGACGCTTCCTATTGGATGGCTGGTGGTACAGAGCCATCTCCTCATAGGTCAGAATCTCCTCATCGAGATCTGGACCAGAGCAGAGACAGTTATTATCATTATTATTCAGATGAGAGGGAAGGAACAGATGTTCTGCAGAACCAGCAGAACCAGACTCCAGAACCTTTACTGGACTGAGTGCAGCTCAAAATTAAACTAGTTTTCAAAATAAGGCTGGTAGATCCAAGTTCTGTTGGTTTTGGAACTTTGATCTCAAACAGAACCGTGACAGTCGGGTCGGGTCGTACCGTCGTTCCTGTGGGAGTACAGCAGCTTCTTCCTTTTCCTCTTGTTCTTCTTGGCGCACCAAAGCTTCCCTGTAAACAAACAATGAGCTATTAGTCGGTTCTGGAGTTGCTACATGTCAACGGGTCGCACCGCACCAAGACAGAGAAGCTAAAGGACCAGGGAGAGAAAAATGTCTGATTTCTGGACTCAACTAAATGTTACAGTGGTTAGCTTAGCCTGCAAGCCAGCTACGTCTCATCCTCTCCTGGCTGTAATTTGGTTTTAGCTTACTGTAGCTCTGTTAGCCTTAGCCTAGCATCTTCTTTAAGCAGTCTGAGTTCATTGTAGCCCCAGTGACTCACCAGGTTTCTCAGACTCCTTGTCTTCTTCTATGGTTTGCTTCATGGCCTCACGTTGTTGCTGGAAGCTCTTCCCTGTGATGTAAACAAACCGAGCTGAACACCAGGCGTACCGTATCCAAAGCGGCCAGAACCGGCGGCCCGGCAGCCCACCTGGGACGAGTCCGGCCAGCGGCTGGTTGTCCTCGTCGCCGTCTCTGTACGCCTGCCACCAGTTGGGGTCGGCCTGGCTGATGATGTGGAGGATGTCTCCTTTCTGGAAGGACAGGCCCAGCTCTCGGCACGGCACGTACGGGTCATCGGACGGGTCGTAGTCAAAGTGGGCCTTCACGTGGACCTGGAATGACGAATATCAGGAGGCAGATGAAGGTCTGGAAGCTGTGAGGGCGGAGCCTCGCAGGGCGGAACCTACCACGCTCTCCTTGACTGGCGGCGGTTTGGTCTGGGCGCTGGGGATCAACACGAAGGTCAGGAGGCCGTGCATGTCGGCCTGGTGGACACAGAGCACCAGAAGGTCAGAGAGCAACGCCTTGTGTTTGGCCTCACCCGGTCAGGTGAGGAGAAACACCCGGGATGACGAGCGAAGAACTCACCAGGATGTCAAACACCTGGTTGACGTCCTTCCCTCTGATCTCCACGCCGTTGATCTCCAGGATCTCGTCTCCCTCAGACAGCAGGCCGCTGCGTTCGGCCGCTCCTCCCCGGACGATGCGACTGATGATCACGCTGTCCATCTCGTTTCGAACAGTCGCCCCCTGCGGGACAGAGCGGGAAAGGCGTGAGGAAGCGCGCGGGACGCCGGCCGAGCGCAGATGTTCCTCGGCCTCACCAGGGGAACGTCTCGAGCCTTCTCGATGCGGACGATCTTCACGGTCTCTCCGCCCCACTGGGTCACAGTTTCTCCTTCCAGCGGGTCGGACTCCGGCTCCATCTCTCTCTCTGCCACGCCGTCATGAGCCCGCAGCAGCGCCTGCAGAAGAAGCATCATGCTGAGGACTGCCGAGAGCCGGCAGGCGACGCCCCCCGCTGGTCGGGGCCTTACCTGCAGCTGGGTGTCGGACAGCAGGCCGAGCAGCTCCACGCCGTCTTTACTGTGGCTGGCCTGCACCAGGCTCCTCACCTGGAAACACAGAGAGCCAGGGTGGAACCGGAGCAGCGGTCGGGGAGTGGTCAGAGGTCGTCCAGCAGAGTTACCTCCAGGGCCAGCGGCAGCGCCTGCTGGGTCACCGGGAACGGTGGAGTCGGCTGCTGCATGCTGGACGCCACGGCATTGTGGATCCTCAGTGCCGACTGGAAGTCCGTCTGCGGGGAACCAGAACACAGCAATTAAGCCCGGACCGGCCCGGTTAGCTCGGTCCGGTCAAGGAAGGTTGAACAGAAGCGTCTCAAGTCCTGAATTATCAAGACCAGTTAGCTCTACTGGAGAACATCCACCCTGGTCCGAACAGCCAGAACCCGGACAGCAAAGACATTCCAATAATTACCTTGCTGAGCAGAGCCAGAACCAGATCCACGTCGTTCTGGCTCTGCTGATCGGACAGGCAGCTCCGGACCTGCTTCAGGGACAGCAGCAGCTCCTCCAGCTCTGAGGGACAAGAGGACAGACACTCATGGGGCAACGGGGACTGATTTGACCCTTCATTTCTTCACCTTCCCAGCGTACCTGAAAGTTGTTGTTACCATGACAACAGGCAGTGGAGGTTTCTGATATGTGTGACGTGCAACCGCCCAGGGGGCCGTTTGTGGGGCAGGGGAGGGTTAAGGGTGAAAGGCTTCATGAACAGGTCTAACAGCTCTGGTAAACTCAACAACAGATTAATTAATGGAGCTAACGGACACAACTGAGCTAACAGTGCTAACGAAGCTAACGGACATGACAAAGCTAACGGAGCTAACAGAGCACCAGGAGACCCACATCTAGTGTTGCTTTCCGGTCTTGGTCTCAAGACCACTTCCTGATGGTCTCGGTCTCTGCCGTTGAGGACTCGGCATTTTATTCCAAGACCACAACTGCAGAAATATCACTAGATTACCGGCATACTGTCCAGTTTATTCCAAGACATGCACAGTTCCCACTGTACATAAATCATCAGATATGGCGACACGTAAATTCAGCAGCGCTTCGGCGGGACGATGTCAAACTTTTATTGTCACTTAGAAAAGAAGCTCAAAGAAGCGATGCTAGCAAAGCCAACTGTTCAGGGATCAAATATGTTCAACTTGTGATGAAAAACACAAATTGGACGTGACGTTCTTCAGGTGAAAAAGGTCACATTTTCACCGCCCCATGCTTGTTGCATTACCGTGTGGAAGCTTTGACTGACATGTCGCATGTATGAGACAACGCTGTGGCCAAAGTCTGCAATCCAGTGATGTTACATTCATGAACGATGTGATTTTACTTAACGGGTCTTTACTAAGAACGACAGGACTGGAGCCTCACCGAGAGCCGTCCTTTGTTCCTGCAAGGCTCTGCTACTGTGCAGTAGCTATTATTATTTTATTGTATTATTTACATAGATATTTATTAGTAAATCAATAAAACCCAAGCGCTTTAGAGCAGCAGAACATGCTCTTTGCTCTCTGACTGTCCTGTGCCACATGTTGCAGCTCTGAGCTGCTGGGCTTCAGCAGCAGCACAGAGACAGAAAGTCAGTCGCCTTGTGCTTGGTTCCTTCTTGCGCCTTAATTAATTGCATTAATTGCTCCGTTTAATGGTGCAGACAGTGGTGGTTTCTGACATGGGCGATTTGGGCAACCGCCCAGGGCGCTGTCTTTTTGGGATGGCACAAGACGAGAGGTGGAAGCAAGGCAGAATAAAGAAGAGTTTGAACTGATAATGATACTGGTTAAATTGATTTCAGTTCTAAGTATTTAATATTTAGCTGTTTTTATGGGAAATAAATCTTTCAGATCAATTTGAGAAGCAATTTTGATGATATTTGACATTTCATTGGATCATGTAGCCGGGCGCTAGTCTGGTCTTGGGTAAGGTGGTCTGTGTGTGTTTTTAATGCCTTGTGGGGACCATTTTCCTGATACATGTTACGCTGTGGGGACCTGCTGCTCCTGGTCCCCACAAGGGGAAACGCTGTTTTTGGGTCAGGGGTCAGATTTAGGACTACGGTGTGAATTGAGTTTTGGTTAGAATGAATGGAAGTCAACGGAAAGTCCCCACAAAAACAGCCACGCAAACATTTGTGAACAAACAAAGCTTTAATTAAGTCTGTGTCTCTCCCTCCCTGAAGAATTCCCTCCCTGACAGGAACACGCCACCCCCTCCTCCTCCTCCTCTTACCCAGCAGCGCCTGGCTCTGGGCGCCGCAGAGCGCCTGTGGCGGGACGAGCGCGTCCTGCAGGAAGGTGGGGTTGTCGATGCCGACGGCGTGTGGGTTCTGGGCCAGCTTCCTGAGTCGCAGCGAGGCGTTCAGGTCCAGCTGCCGGCCCTCCTCCTCTCGCCGCCGTCGAAGATCCTCCTGGAAGACGAGCAGGATGAAACCGGGTCACCAGCAGCCGGGTCACCTGGCACCAGTCCAGCCGCTGCAGTCCGGAGGCTACGCTAAGCTATGCCAGGTTACGCTAGGCGAGGCTATGTCAGCGTGGTAAACGCAGCGGACGCAGTGCCGATCTCCATCTAACAGGCTAAAGCAGAAACTGCTGCGATTCCTTCATTCAGAAATCTGATAATTCTGTGAAATTCCACCTTTCACCCTGGATTCTATTTTATTCTGCTTTATTCTGCATTACCCTGACAACGCTCCGACACAGAGCACTTTTTTCCTGTCAAAGATGAATACAGTTTGATATGATACACAACTTTAAATACTGGAAGACATTTTAAATATCCAAAATAAGACACGACTAAAAACAAATAAACAGGAAATGTGAACAAAAGGACTTTCTGTTCCTTCAGAAAAACGGAAATTATGGGAATTAATTAACAAATCAACAGGCTGAGCTCCAGTTATGAGCTAGACGAGGCTCTCCGGACCGGGCCCGGTTCCGGTGGTACCTGGTGCTGCCGAATCCTCTCCAGCTGGGCGGAGCGGCGCAGCGGCAGCGTGCGGGCCCCCAGCTCTGAGGGACAGTCCACGGCCATCTCCCGGGGCGGCTGACCTCCTCGCAGCTCTTCGTCTGCTCCCCGTCCTCCTCCGCCCTCCCCAACATGGCCGTTCAGCTGGGAGGTCGTCATGTCGCGCTCTCTGGGCTTTATGGGTGGATCTGGTCACGGGTCGGGAAGCCGGCAGGGTCTAGGAGGGAAGCTCAGCGAGCACGGCAGCCATGATACCTGAGGACAGAAGAATAAGATCATCAGCACTGGGAATACTGGGAATACTGGGAAAATATGGTTCTGGAGGACAGTCCAGTCAAAGTCCTGGTTCAGGCTCAATAAAAACATTCTGCTTTTTAGAAACAATAATAAATCAATAAATGTGGTAAAACACAACCGGACCTCCAGGTTCTGGTCAGAATCGGGTCAGAACCCGCACTCATCAGCCAGGTGTTCTCACATTTCTTCCTTCCACCTGATTTTCCAGGATGTGAACCCTGGGTGGTTCCTGACCATCTACTGGACTGGCCCGCCTCCAGAACCTCACTCAAGTTCTGTTTGGGTCCAGTTTGAACACAGCAGGTCTGGATTTATACTTGACCCAGTACCGAGGAACAACTTTTACATGCGCAGACTGGACCCAGATTTAATCGGGTCGGCTCCAGGTCCTGCTCTGTCCGCAGAGTCTCGCCTCTGACCCCGTCGTCATGGTAACTCAGCCGTGCCCACATGAACCGGGCCTGGTCCCATTCAGGCTGGTTCTGAGTGCAGTTCCAGCAAAACCGGGTCGGAGGGAAACGCTGAAGTCAGCACTGCAATCTGAAACCCAAACATAGAACCAGAACCTTCACCCAGCCGGGCTGCGGCGAAGCGTTCAGGTCCGGCTCGGAAAGGCCATGCTGGATTCTGCAGCTGGTTCTGGTTCCTGTTGAGGTTCGGCCCGAGGTTCGGCCAGGCCCCGCCCCCTGACGCCAGGCTCAGCAGGGGGCGGGGCCTGGGTCCCAGTTGTACTATTGGAAAGATAAAACCAGTAGTTCAACTGGGAACCAGTAACTAAATTAAGAACCAGCAGCAGTTTCAGGGCGGAGGACCGACAGCGAGCTAACATGAAGCTAACTGAAACTGGTTCCGTTTAAACCAGTTTCAGTAGAAACAGCGGAACTGCTTCAGTCACACTGGGATTAGGAAAAACCCAAACCTCACCTGAACGACCGGGACCGAACTTTCCTGGGTTTTATTGGGCTAAAGGTAGAAGCTAGCTGCTAGCAGCGCCTCCTGGGGCACCTGTTGATAACAAAGCCGCTCGCTAACACTCACCTCCGGGTCAGAGCGCTCCACAAACTCCGTCAGTCCCGCTACATTCAGCTCCGAAACTCCAGAGCAAATATTGCCAGAAATCCGCTTTTTATTGCCTTACGATTCCAGTTTCACTCCGACACACTTGTTGCTGCTTCATCGGTGAAGCGGAGTCCTCCTCCTCTCAGTCTGTCACTTCCAAATCCACTCAGGGCGGGCTCCGTTGATAAAACACGGATCCTGATTGGACGTCACGGTCAAAGGAATCCAGTCTGGGCCAATCAGAAACGCTAATTTGGGGAATGCAGAATGTAGCAAAGTGGAGCTATGCTGCGTTAGATGACACCCAGAAACTGGAATGTTTATATATAAGGAACGGAAATAGTACCAGAAACACAGAAATTAACTGAACGGAAATCTGTTCTTTGTGTCGAGCAGGATTCTCCTGAATATTATACGCTAGGCTACACAGTCTCCACGCTCTAAACTAGGCACAAATAAAGATAAAATTAACAATATTTAAATAAAGCAGATGATTACCACACCTGTGTGAATGATAACAATTTATCCAAGTTACAAAATATCCAACGTTCTTAGTTGTAGAAGAAAAATAGATGCACTTTTTAAATGTTTTATCCATACTGGAAAAAAATTACTTTCACTTTTTTTTTTTTACCCAGCTAAAATTATTAAAGATCAATAAAAGTTATTTATTTTTCAGTCAGTAAAAATCAGGAGAGTTCTCTGGACAATAACTAAGAAAACAACAACGAAACACTAGTTAATACATCTATTATATATTTCAGATATCCACTTCACTGATTGTGACCTCAGCACTAAAAAAGAATCACTCAATAAAGAGGAAATAGCAATAAATAAATAAAATTAGCATGATGAAAAGATAAACATTTATTTACAAGTAAAAATAAAATGTATGAAAACAAGTAAAACAAAAAGCTGAAGTTTGGGTGTTTTGGTGGTTCTGATGGACAGATATGGAGGTCCACACAGAACCTGGGTAGTGTTGGATTTTATGTTTCGGCCTGTTCTCTCAGACCGAACCGCTGGTTTTAGGGTTTAAACTGGCCCTCTACCAGTTTGAACTGGTCCTAAACCAGTTTGAACTGATGTGATGATCTGAGGAGAATCAGTGAACCTGGATGGTTCCTTCCCGTCTGTTCGGATCCAACATGGCGGATCGCTGTTTCTGTAAATGAAAGAAGCTCAGCAGGTAGAGAATAATCAGGATTATCTTTAATTCAGTTTCAGTAACGTTACAGAAAATCATCCTGTAGTATTTACAGTAGAATGCTGTCATTGCTTCAGGAAGTGCTGGTCATGTTGATCGTGTGCAGACACTGACTCCAGTGTTTCCAATCTCACACAAAGGCAGTTTCACAACAACCGCTGCTGCTGCTTCCTGATTGGTCCTCTCAGGCCCGAGGCTGCGTTCAAGTCACCATGGAATTTACACACCCATGAGCTGCCCAATGTGGGAAAACTAAAGTGAAAGTGTTTCGTTTTTATTGACATTTAATTTAAATATCCTTCCCAGAAATAATGAGGCGTCCTCCGGTCTGCTGTAACTTGAACGCAGCACGAGCAGCAGAAATCACTGCGGTGCATTTGAGGTAACTGGGAAGTTTCTGAATCAGAAATGATGGGGAGCGCTGCCCAGGTGCTACACTGGACCTGGAACCGCACCTGCCCATCTAGAAAGAAACACCCCTCCGTACGTCATGCAGGGTCCATGATGAGAGGGAGGGGCCAAAGGTCAGACACTCTGCAGGGCAAAAGATCCTCAGAGTCTATCAGAACATTTCAGCAAACCACAATAACAGATGGAAAGAAAAATAATATGGAAAAGCAATAGTAGTTCAGGAACTTGAACGCACCGCAGGGCCCTGAACTCAGCACAGGGCAGCTGACCTTTGACCGGGTTGGCACTGAGGGGAAGAGGAAGGTTTAATGAATGTTGGGATTTTAATGTTTATCTGCATCTAATCTGGAAATGATTTCAGCCCGTATCAAACTCTCCAGAGCTCTGTACGGAACACCTGAGATGCCACAACAATAAAATTATCATGAAATCTGAAGCAAAAAAGATGCTTAAATTATCTCAGTATTTTAAGGAGAATTTTTTGAATTGTTGAATTTGTTAACAGTTTAGGAAAAGAAAATATATTTATAATAAAATATAAATAAGATAAATGTCAAAAACAAGAGAAAAAAATCTCTTTGTTCTTGATTTTTTTAACCAAAAAAAGGTACGTTTTCTAACGTACCTTTTAGTACGTTTTGGGCATTTTTCTGTTTTATTTCCATTATTTCTGTATGAAAAACCTGAAGTGTCGAAATTGAAACTTAATAAAATGACATTTAATTTTTCTGAGGACTGTGAAGGATGCAGTAAGAGCGTTTCTTCGAATCTTAAAAAGGTTTTGACTCGTTTTTCTAGATGAAGCACCATCAGGTAGAAACACACAGTGTAGTCCTGAACCGGAGCAGCAGAGTTCTACGGTTCTGTTGGGTTGGTAGAGGCCGGGACGGCAACCATAAAACGCCACAATGAAAAGCTTTCCTGTTTTCTGGATTTAATTGATGTTTTGGATGTTTGGAAGCTGCTGTCTGGCTGAGCTGAAGCCAGACAGCACAGTACTGTCTGGCTTCACTGACACAGTGCCCGTGTACGGAGAGCCAGTGGTGCCACAGAAAACTCCACTTCTGTAAAAACGACCAAAAGATCAGGCAGGAAAAGTAAAGAGAGAGATCAGTTAGAGGAGGAGTCATGCAGAAACTGTAGCCATTTTAGATTTCCTTATCTTTTAACAAAATTTAAGTTTTTAAATCTTATCATCATAAATATAGAGCAGACGCAGCTAAGGATCCGGTAAATAAATTAGACACATTAGATAAATAAATTTTGATAAATGGACAGAAAGCAATAAAATAAAAATATGGGTTTCTTTTATTTCTCTTCATTGATTATTATTCCTGCTTTTTTTGCCTCTACATTCTTCCATACATGGCGTTTCCTGTGGCATCAAGCTCTAGGCAGATGTTTGACGGAGAGCAGCTGCTGCTCCAACAGGCCGGTTCTGACAGCAGCACTGACCCGGGCCCGGGCTCCGGTTCTGGACCGGTTCTGCTCTGCTCATGGCTTCCACTGTTTGGTGTTTCTGAACATCGGACTTGATGTTTCTATTTTATGGCAAACTGTGGAGCTCCAGCAGGAAGTGGATGGTTCCCACTCATCATCATCATCATCATCTTCATCATGGACAATGGTTTCTATGTGATGAAGCGATGAAGGAGGGAGCAGAAACAGAAGAGAAGGAGGAAGAGGAGGAGGAGTCTCTAGAGTTTACCTGCCAGGTAAAACGCACAAAGCAAATGAAGAGGAGATGAAGACTACTGAGGTGAGAATATTCAACCAGAACCATGGCAATAATAATAAATAGAATATTAATTAAGAATATTAATTGTTATTAGGATAATAATATTACAGAATAAATCTTCTTTTATATATTTTTTCACATTTTTTCTCTGTTGAAGTACAGCGAGCTCCTCAGAGAGGATTCAGCCTGCACTGGCTCCGATTGGCTGTTGCATATGACATCACAGCTAATGGCCACCAGATAGACATGCATCACTTCCTGCCCAGCCAACCCCGCCCTTCCTGTCCGGGTGAGACGTCTCCTGGCGTTGCCACGGTGATCGGTAGCAGGTGACGCGAAGGTCTGCAGGAGAAACAGAGAAACATGGCAGACGGCTTGTTAGTCCCCCGGTCAGCGGGGGGCGACGGCGGGCGGCTCACCTGCATCATAGCCGACCAATCACCATGACGTCCACCACCTCGCCCTTGTGCAGCTCCACATACTGCTCGGTCTTGGGCGGCAGCATCAGCAGCCCGTTGGCGCTCCGCATGGACATGAGGCGGCTGGACACCTGGTTCCCTGCAGGACAACAGCATCAGCGCCGACCCGGTTCTGGTTCTGCCGGCTGTCTGGATCACTACAGGTCACCAGCTGGAACTAAAGCATCTGCTGCCAGGATCAGCCCCATGGTCTCTGGGAGGATTCTGGCCTTTTAGCAGGAAGAAAGCTCCAGCAGAACCAGAACCAGAACCAGGCTCAGTACCAGTGGCCATGATTTAACAAAACAGACATTTAAATATTTTCAGGCCTGATTCTGCTGCAGAAACAAACTTCTTGGTTGAATAAAGATTTTGCTTCAGATGCACCAGGGATATGCAGACTTTAGGAGTCAACTGTACGTTTCCCGTCACCCTGAAGGTCAAAGGTCAAAGCATGAGCTGACCTGTGCTCTGGGCCCAGGGCAGCGGCTCCTGGTGGTGCCAGGTCAGGATGCAGCGGTGGTATTCGGGTCGGGGGTCCAGCTTCACGTCACAGGACAGCTGGACAAAAAGCAATTGGCGTTGGTCAATCTGTGAAACACTTAGCTAAACGGACTCCACACAAACGGCCTAATTCAAGTCTAAACCTTTACATATTTATTGTTTGAATTCTAGAAAGCTCCATGTAACAAGCAGCTGCATTTTCATATCAGCTAAAACCATCCATCCAGGTGGATAGCTAGCACTGATAGCTTTTATCAATGCTATCGGGCAGCTAGCAACTGTTCAACAAATGTGAAAACATTAAATGCATCTCTATCAAACCTCGGTAGCCATATTGCTACATGGTCATGTTAACCCGCTAACCCTTCACCTTAATTCACAGGTGGCGCTAAGTAGAGCTAACAGCAGCTATTTGAGACAAGCTGCTGTTCACTGGGACAGCCAGCATTAGATCATCCTAAATGCTTCAGTAGAAGAAGACTGGGCTTCTTCAGTTTCATGAAGACAATTGCAGTTCTGACTATGGTTGGAAGTGACAGGATTACAAATCGTACTCAGAACAATCAAACCGATGGCTGTTCTGCTATCAACAGCTACTATCGCATAACTAGAATTAGCTTATTAGCATTGCCTACTATGACATAACTGGCTTATATCTAGCATTAGCTTGCTAGTACTATACCTGGCATTAGCAGACTAGTTGCAGTTTATCTTTCCTATGTAGCATCGGCTGTAAATCTACTATAAATGCGTTCATTAATAGCAGACACGCCGCCTCATCTGATCTAATCTGCTAATCTGACGCTCACTATCTGGATAGGTAGCACCTGTAACCCAGCAGCTACAAACCGTTCACTTTCATTATTATTGTGATCCACAGCAGGATCAGTGACGTGAGGTGAGGTTCATAGCTGGCGAGGCACTGACGTCATCACAATCAGATTTGCAAATAGATGCTTCGATTGAAAGTCCACTTGAGAAAACTGTTTTAGTGTCGAAATGTAGTCATCCATGATGAAAGTCGGGATAGGCGAGAGGAAAAAAAATAATCTCTAGCTCTAATAATCTATCGCTGCACTTGACTTGCTTATCGTATCGTTTAGCCTAGCTTGCTGTCACTTTGCAGTTGTGGAGTGACAAGACGAATGTCTGGGGTCTTGAGCGCCCCCTGCCATGAGGCAAGAGAACTGCCTGCCTCACCTCCAACCTGTTCTCTGCCGTTTATAATCGCTCAGCACACGAAACACGTTACATAAACACAGTTGGTGACAAAAAGCACTGTACATTATATACAAAAGCTACATTATTGAAAATAAGTTCACATATTAAATATGTTTAAACCATTTTATTGACGCCGTGCAGCAACATGCTCTCTCTCTCCGCTTAGCAGCCAGGGCAGTTAGCCAGTAGTTGCGCAATCCAAGGTGAGGCTGAGCTGCTGCTTCCAAGCATTTGAATGGGAAATTAAGAAAATTCAGCGATTTTGAAGAAAGAATAATCGAAATTGGTGAGGCTACATGAAAAATAAATATTTTTTAGTACAAACCACTGGATGAAGATAACAATTTAAATTATTTTATTATTATACATTTTCTTTTCATGATGGCTGTTGAGGCACTGCCTCACCTGCCTCCCCTGACCGCACGTCACTGAGCAGGATGAATATGAATCCCCATCGCTATTGTACTGGACGTGGAACAGTATATCAACAGCACACTGTAGCGCCCCCTTCAGGACTTCAGTTTACAACTTGAAGATAAAGACGGGAAGCTTCTCTAGTGACTACAACAAATATCCATTTCTAACATTAAAATCCAAAGTGGGCAGCTGCAGAGGCCCTTACCCGGGCTTTGATGATGGTGGGCCGGGGGTCCAGAACTCCCTGCATCTTTCTCAGAGCCGGGATCACAAACAGATTGCAGGTGACCACCGCCGACACTGGGTTACCTGGAGGCAGCGTGACAGGCTGAAAACACACTGGGAACACGCACGCTGGGAACACACACACTGGGAACACACACACTGGGAACATGCACACTGGGAACACGCACGCTGGGAACACACACACTGGGAACACGCACGCTGGGAACACACACACTGGGAACATGCACACTGGGAACATGCACACTGGGAACACACACACTGGGAACATGCACACTGGGAACACACACACTGGGAACACACACACTGGGAACACGCACACTGGGAACACGCACACTGGGAACACACACACTGGGAACACGCACACTGGGAACATGCACACTGGGAACACACACACTGGGAACACGCACACTGGGAACATGCACACTGGGAACACACACACTGGGAACATGCACACTGGGAACACACACACTGGGAACACACACACTGGGAACATGCACACTGGGAACACGCACACTGGGAACATGCACACTGGGAACACACACACTGGGAACACACACACTGGGAACATGCACACTGGGAACACACACACTGGGAACACACACACTGGGAACACACACACTGGGAACACACACACTGGGAACATGCACACTGGGAACACACACACTGGGAACACACACACTGGGAACATGCACACTGGGAACACGCACACTGGGAACATGCACACTGGGAACACACACACTGGGAACACACACACTGGGAACATGCACACTGGGAACACACACACTGGGAACACACACACTGGGAACACACACACTGGGAACACGCACACTGGGAACATGCACACTGGGAACACACACACTGGGAACACACACACTGGGAACATGCACACTGGGAACACACACACTGGGAACATGCACACTGGGAACACACACACTGGGAACACACACACTGGGAACATGCACACTGGGAACACACACACTGGGAACATGCACACTGGGAACACACACACTGGGAACACACACACTGGGAACATGCACACTGGGAACACACACACTGGGAACACACACACTGGGAACATGCACACTGGGAACATGCACACTGGGAACACACACACTGGGAACATGCACACTGGGAACACACACACTGGGAACACACACACTGGGAACACGCACACTGGGAACATGCACACTGGGAACACACACACTGGGAACACACACACTGGGAACATGCACACTGGGAACACACACACTGGGAACACACACACTGGGAACATGCACACTGGGAACACGCACGCTGGGAACACACACACTGGGAACATGCACACTGGGAACACACACACTGGGAACACACACACTGGGAACATGCACACTGGGAACACACACACTGGGAACACACACACTGGGAACACGCACACTGGGAACACACACACTGGGAACACACACACTGGGAACACGCACGCTGGGAACATGCACACTGGGAACACACACACTGGGAACACACACACTGGGAACACACACACTGGGAACATGCACACTGGGAACACACACACTGGGAACACACACACTGGGAACATGCACACTGGGAACATGCACACTGGGAACATGCACACATCCATAGCTCCTGCAGGAAGCATTCTGGTGTTTTCAAAGTAAAAGCCTGTGCTGTGGTACCTGGCAGCGCAAAGATGAGCTTTCTTGTTCCATCGATGTCGACAGTGGCGAAGGTGGTGGGCAGACTGTGGGACACAAACAGTCAGCTGACCAAACCGCAGCAGGGAGTTTGCTTCGGAGTCAGATGGTTTCGACAGGAACTGCTGCACCTGTAGGAAGTACAAGCCCCGCCCCCACGCCTCATACACTCACCCCGGCTTCATGAAGACGCGTCCGAAGTGGATCTGAGCGTGCAGGTCGATGTCCAGCACCTGTTTCAGGTAATCCTGAGGAAACGACAGGTTAGAGCGCCGCCGGTCGCCCAGCCGGAGCCACACCCATCGCCACCTCTACCTACCTTCTCCCCCATGGACACGCCCCCTGAGGTGATGATGACGTCAGCGCGGCTGATTCCCTCATGCAGCGCCGATAGCAGGTCGTCAGGGCTGCAAACAAAAACACAGGTGAGTGTCCAGCAGAGTGCGCCGCGGCGTGCCGCTCGCCTCCCTACTTGTCTCCGACGATGCCCAGGTTGATGGTGGGGTAGCCGTGCTCCTGGATGGTGGCCAGCAGGGTGGAGCGGTTCGAGTCCCGGATCTTCCCGGGGTGGAGGTCGTCCTCTGGGTTCAGCAGCTACAGGGAGAGAGACCAGTGAGTCCGGATCCAGGTCCGGGTCCGGTGGACCTCTCGGCAACTGTACCTCGTTTCCGGTGGACATGACGGCCACCACGGGGAACTTGTGCACGCTGACCTCCGTGACCCCCACAGTGGCTAGCAGGCCGATCTCTGAGGGGCCCATATGGGTCCCTTTGGCCAGAACACACTCCCCCCTCCTGATGTCATGGCCGATCGGCCTGGAGAGACACACACACACACACAGTCAGCTTTCACTCCATAATTTCATCACAATGAGTTCAGAAATAGTAAAATAATTATAATATAGTATGTAACCCCCATGAACTATGCTGATCTGTGTATTTTTAATGTTTGTTTTGTTAGTTCTTAGAATGTCCTGTAGAGGGCACTAGACCCACATTTCTTCCATGTCGGTACAAGAAGAAGAATAAGGCAGCGGGGAGAAGAAAGAGAAATGGCAGACTACGTCGGGCAGAAGTAGAGCAGTTACTACTCATGAGTGCTGCTGTGACCTGAAACAAATCTGTTTATTCTGAATTGGATAATGTACATTTTGTTCTGAGATTTCTCCGGTGAGTCTGTTGTTTTATTTTCAGCTGCTTACTTACGCAGAATGGCTACCTAGCTGGAGCTAACGTTGCTCAGTTTTTTTGAACGGAAAGAAAAAAATCCCAAAACCAACCGGAGTATAAGTTTTTGCTCTGTAATAAGCATAGCTTAATTAGACTGTTTTATGGTGAAAGTATGTTTATTAAGTAAGTTCTCTACTACTGAGCGTTTTTAGTTTATTTTAAGTTTGGTTTGTACTGAGAAGTAACTGAAAGATCTCGCCGATTCCTGTATACCTGCATGATCGGTTAACGCTCTGCATGCAGGTTGGTTTTTTTGGACGGCCGATAATTGAACGAGCCAGTGGAGTTCCAGAAGCAGGAGGGTCCCGCCGCCATCTTTGTTACTCAGACTGAAGCCTGGAAAGACGGAAGGACTGGCGCTGCTGGAGTTGGATCTGTTTTTTTGCTTGGACAACAGATAAGCTTATTGAACAATAAGGGGGCCCCCAATCCTTTAAATTGTTCCCATTCCACAAACTATTTGTTCATGAACATTTTCAAAACTGACAACTTATGTGCACATTGACTGAACCGACTGACTGAACTGTTATATTGAAGGACTAATTGGAATATGTAATTTTTTGGCGAAATGAGCTTTAAAGCTACTGTTTAGAAACCCTACCCTCATCTTTCCAAATATCAATGTGATTGTTTTATAAGGGTGGACAATTTAAGTTTCTAATTTTATTGAGGTAATTAGTGTTACCTGGATTATTATTCTTTTGCGGGGAAGGAAAAAATAAACTCGAGTTGTTAAAACTTATATGCTTATCATCCTCCTGTGTGACCCTAGAACTAAAGTAACTTTCCTACTGAGTTCATTACTAATTAAATTAAGTAGTGGTTACAAGTAAAACAATCATTACTGATATATTTATTCCTGCACTTGTTTTCTTTTCAGTGACTCTGTTTCAATCCAGTTTCCCATCATTATTTTTAATTCTTTCCTTTCCTAATGTCGCTGACGTCACATCAAATAAACTGTGGTTTACATGGAGTACCTGCCAGTGGTCTGGCGACCAAAGATGGAGAAAGACTGGATTGGGGCTCAGAGCGCTGTGCTACAGGTGTTAGCATTAGCCTCATCTAGAAGTAATCTGCTAGCTTCCGGATTAAACAAATCTGTTTAGAGATATTTTTAGCAAACCAGTTTTTATTGTAGAAACAGGTAAATATTGGGAGTTCACCAAAGGCACATATCATCAAGTAAGTGAAAACTGCTTGTTTAGTTTGACACAAAGTTATGTTCATGGACGGAGCAAGTATGGATGGGTGGCTCAATCATCGGACCGATGGATCGATTGATTTTTACATCCTTTACATTGAAAAAAAGAAAATGTCTTTAAATAATCCGCATATTCTCTTTTCCTTTTCTACACTGATGTTGCTGTGGCAACCTGGAGAACCGAGTGTTTCGGGGGTACCTGAGTCATGGTGTTCACGTTACCATGGTGACCAGACGTCAGCGTTACAGTTCTGGGCTCACCTGATGTCCTGTCCGGGCCGGGCCTGGACCATGATCCTCACCTCCAGCTCCTCTGTGCCCTGCGACCCACAAAGGTACCAAATTCAGAACCATCGGTCCCAAACCCAGGACGGCCCGGCCAGAACCAGGACAGAACCTGGGAGCGGTCCTTACGTCCTCCGACTCCCTCAGCAGCTCCGTGTCCTCCACCTGGACCACGGCGTCGGCGCCACACGGGATCGGAGCGCCGGTGGTCACCCTCATCACCTGACCCGGCATCACGGTGTGGGTGGGCTGCACACACACAGAGACACAGACACACACACAGACACACACGCCACTGTGAGAGTCTGGCCTGCAGTGGCGCCTCTCGCCAGCAGGTGGAGCCATCAGGCCATCAGACAGAAGGTTCTCTAACCTGCTGTCCGGCCTGCGACTCCCCCAAGATGAAACGGTCTCCAGGTCCGTCAGCGGCTGCACACAGAGACACGGAACCGCTCCTCAGTCAACTGGACCTCATCCAGAACCGGCAGAGTTCTGCAGAGAGGACTCACCCCGCACGGCGTAGCCGTCCTTCACCGAGGCCGGGAACGGAGGCAGGTTGTCTTTGGCGTAGATGTCCTGAGCGAGAACCCGGCCCAAACCGTCTGCACAGAACCAGAACCGTTCACCTGGACGTTACAGCACGCGACCAAGCCGCGGCTCTGACCCGCACGCCGACCCACCTCTGTAGTTGATGACCTCGATGCCCAGGATGGGCGTCATCTCCAGCACCGTGATGAAGGCCTTGTCCATGGAGGTCAGCGGAAACGGTGACATGCGGTGGCGCCGGGCCACCTTGCTGATGTCCACTGCGCTGTGGCCTGGAGAGAGAACCAGACAGGCTTCAGGTCCGACCCGACCGGACCAGACAGGACCGGCGGGTCGGACTCATCTTACTGGCTCTCAGGATGTTCTCGTTGCTGCCGCATCTGGACTGAACCTGCAGAACAGAACCGAACAGAACCAGTCAGTGAGACAAAACCTGATTAAATCACCTCACGACGACCCGGAGCCCGAGTGGGACCAGAACCGCGTTCTGGACTCTAGATTATTGTGAGAGCATGTTTCTGATGGGTTTACCTGACCAGAACCAGACCCAGAACAGATGAACTGTACCAGATCATCTGTTACAAATTACCTGCTGATCATCTGTAACAGCAGGTTTACTTTAACTAGGACACTCTTCAGCACAACTGAAGATGTTTAGGAATCAGCTGAACATCTTTAGTGATGTTCCATTTTGCTCCATCCAGGAACAAAACATGTCCGGCCCGGGAGAACCAGCAGCAGAACCAGGGTCCAGGTTCTGCACTGGTTCCTGGGCCCCCTCGTCTCAACGTTTAAGTTTGGCATCAACAATATGAAAATATAGTAAAAATGCAGCAGAAGAAGAAAAGAGGAGCATGCAGGAGGACTCCCAGAACCAGAGGGAAACCGGTTCCAACACGAAGCACACCGTCCGGCCCGGGGTTCTGGAGGTTCTGGTCAGTCAGCGCGAGTGTGTACCTTGGGCGTCGGGCAGGAAGCGGTGGACAGGCGGGACGTCGCCTGCGTCGCCCGCGGTGACTCAGAGGGGGTGGAGCTCAAAGACGCAGAGTCTCGAGGAAGCACCTGAACGCCTCGGGAAATGATCGAGTCGGGGATCTGCGCGCGCGCACACACACACACACACACACACACACACACACACAGTGTTCAGTCCAGAGTCACCTCTGGATCAGATGAATGACATTAATGGAAAACGATGATTGAGAGCAAATCAGCCTGAAGGTCAGTACAGGATGTCCCAAGGCATGACACTGCCACCACCGTGTTTAAACCATGACTAGTTCTAAAAATAGACCTCATTTGGTAAATATTTATCTTAGATGTAAAAACGATACAGTAATAACTGTAGGTTATTTAGTTTTTATAAACTTTAAGCAAATATTTTCACATGAATGTCACCATGTTGTTCACGCTGAAATGCATTCTGGGTAAATGACGTGTAATGGTCCAACTGCCTGGTTCCTCCAGCCAAAACAGTGATGAGTAACATTATCAAGGCTTTTTAATTTGAACCGGAGCATTGAAACCGATCAGAGCTAAAAATAACAAGAGGTGATGATGAAGAGGAAGAGTTGACCGTAGGCAAGTACGCCCAACTGCACCTCACTGCAGCAAACAGGAAGTGGGACTTCCCGCTGTCACACTCTTACCTTATATGGAAATGGGACCATGGCACTCCGGAAGTGAAGGGGGCGATATTTCCTATATTATCCACGGCCTCCCATTTTTATTTTCCTTTGAAATCTGTGATATATTTTCACCTTTAGGAAGGATTTTCACTCTCAGCATGAATTTAAACTTCTCTCTCTTATTTACTTCAGCTCAGCTCACAGTTTTGAACAGATTCTGTAGCTTTCTGTGTTCTTCTAAATCCCCTATCAGTCGCATCTTTTGGGGCCTGATTCTGCCTCTAGTGGCGAGGGGAGGTAACACAACTAATATAATTACATTACTTAATCAGAATAGCACAAAGTCTTTATTATTTACTATTATTTCTGGCACATTACTGGAACAATAAAATATAAATTTCCTCTCAAAACAACATATCTTTCATTTTCTTAAGGCAGTAGAGATAATTAAATGACATAAACAAAACCTGAAAGAGAATCCAGTTTCACTTGATGACAAACCTGTAGAAACTGGTAAATTTTAAATTCCTTGTGTCGTTCCTGGACAGTCGGCTCAACTTTGCTGAAAACACTTTCTGTACCTTTAAGAACTGTTCTCAGAGACTCCATCTGTAAGATCCAGTGATCTTGGGGTTACCCAACTAGAGGTTGTTGAGTTAAAATGTTAAAACTTAACATTTATCTTGAGTTTTAACTCAAGAAAAAACAACATTTTAACTCCAGGTTTAACTTTTCATCTCCTCGGCTGGTTTGGTCTCAGGATCTGCAGACTAACAGACAATCTTTTAATAAAACTTTCACTGGCAGGTAGAACAGCAGGTAAATGGTGATGAAACCAAAAACAACCTTATTGTCTCAACTATTTGCTGAAAGATCCTGGAAGATGGTAGGAGTATTTTATCAGAGAGCATCCATCCTCTGGGTTCATCAGTTTGACCCTCTGAGCTCATGAAGGCCTTACTGTTTTCCTCTGGCAACTAAGAATCTATTAGAAATCATTGATTGACAGGAAAATAATTATTCTTAACCAAACTAAATGATAACATTTACCTATAACTTGATTAGTGTTTTTACTATATTCACAAATTGTTAATAATGTGATTCTATGAATTTATAGTTTTAGAGTTAAAGAAAAATTTCCACGTTGATACACTAAATAGTTTTTGCAATATATTAGATTCGACCAACAAAAAGTCTCAGAATAACATACATGGCACAGTAAAAACAAAAACGTGAATTTTTGCTTGTATCTGTTTAATAAACCTGCTTGTAACAACCTGGGTTGTTATTCTTCTGTAGATCTAATTCATTTGTTTTTATTGACTTTTGCTCAATTAAATTTCTTATGTATGCATTGCAAATTGTATTTTTATTATAGTTGATCATGTTGTTTTTCATGTCTCCTTATTTCTTTTGTTCCTCCTATAATTGATAGATATATAGATATTATTTATAATGTATAAAAGCATTGTTTGTCATTTAATTAGCTCTACATCCTTGAGAAAATGAAAAAATATGGTGTGTTATTAGATAATTATTTTTTTACGGTGCCAGTAATGCTGAAATTAATAATAAATAATAAAGACTTTGTGCTATTCTGATTTAGTAATGCAATTATATTAGTTGTGTTCCCACCCCTCGCCACTAGAGGCACTAGTAGACCTGAAAAGATGCAACTAAGGAGCAAATTTAGAAGAACACAGAAAGCTACAGAATCTGTTCAAAACTGTGAGCTGAGCTGAAGTAAATAAAAGAGAGAAGTTCAATTAGATGCTGAGAGTGAAAATCCTTTCTAAAGGTGAAATGTCTCCATTTTTCCCTCATTCATGAACCCAGAAATACTTGAACCTTGCCCCGACCTGGAGAAGCCACTCTACCCTTTGGAGGCACTGATCCTCATCCCAGCCACGAACCGCTCCAGCGAGAGCTGCAGATCACGACCTGATGAAGCCAACAGGACTACATCATCCGCAAACAGCAGAGATGGATCCTAAGACCAGAACCAGAACCACACTGCTCTTCCTGAATCCGAGGTTCGACTATCTGACGGACCCTCCTCTCCAGGACCCCTGAATAGACCTTGCCAGGGAGGCTTAAGAGTGTGACCCCTCTATAATTGGAGCAACCCTCCGGTCCCCCTTATTGAACAGGGTGACCACCACCCTAGTCTGCCAATCCAGGGTAACTGCCCCGATGTCCATGCGATACTGCAGAGTCACGTCAACCAACACAACCCTACAACATCCAGAGCTTTAAGGAACTTCGGGCGAATATCATCCACCCCCAGGGGCCCTGCCATTGAGGAGCTTCTTAACCACCTCGGCGACCTCGTCCCCAGAGATTGGAGAGCCCGACCCAGGGTCCCCAGGCTCAGCTTCCTCAATGGAGGGCGTGTCGGTGGGATTGAGGAGGTCTTTGAAGTATTCCGCCCACCGGCCCACAACGTCCCAGTCGAGGTCAGCAGCACACCATCCCCACTGTAAACAGTGTTGGTGCTGCACTGCTTCCCCTCCTGAGATGGTGGACCAGAATCGCCTTGAAGCCGTGCGGACGTCTTTCTCTACTATCTGATGGAGCTCAGCAGGTTCATTTATCAGAAGTTTGTTGCACTGGAACTCAGGAACAGAGAAGTGCATTGTAGGAGAATTGTCCTGCTGCTTTGATTCAGGTGATCAGGCAGGTGTGTTCACACCAACCAATCAGGTTCAGCGTTTCCCTGACAATTGAAGGTGAGGAGTGAAACCGTAACGGGTCAGGACGGCTGAGGAATAGGAGGAGGAAGATGGCTGCAGCTCACCTGATGGGAACAGGTGAAATGAGAGGGAGGGGCAGGTGTGTTTCCAGGCAGGTAGGGGGCGCCTTTAGCCATGACCGCCACATGACTCGTCTGACCAGCACACACACACACACACACACACATACACATACACACACACACGAATGAGAAGTGAAACACATAAATGAGCACAGAATGAAGCTGTGAAAAACATGATTATATGGTCGCTATGACAACCAGCATGCAAACCTAGACCTTCAGCCTTCCTGCCTCAACTGGTTAGTTTCCAGTTTAGCGCTGATGGGGCCCAGCGGCAGCCAGCTCACCTTTGCGGCGATAGCGGCCACAGTGATGTGGGACGAGCCGTGCTGGTGGTGCTGGTGGTGGTTGTGCCGTCCTCTCCTCCTGTCCTCTTCGTCTTCGTCCTCTTCCTCGCACTGGGTGCCGCGCTCCATGGTGTGTGTGTTGGCGTGCGTATTGGTCAGTAGGGAGGGCGTCGGCTCCAGGGCGGCGTGCGTGGTTTTCACGCGAACGGCGGCTTCGCGCAGCAGGTCGATGGCGTGAGGCAGAGCGGGGAGGATGAACTGGAAACACTCCTGTAGGAACATGGACATGTTCAGACCCAGAACTCCCAGAAAGCTTCTCCCAGTTCAAACAGCAGCAGAAAGTCCTCTGAGGGGGAGGATGACCTCCTCTGACGCGCTCTGCAGTGCCTTCAAATGGACGTCTGCATTTGGTTTGGCTTCATATTGCTGAAAATGGCGTCATTTGATCTGGATTTCTGCAGTAAAACCACTTTTGAGTCCATGAGATGTGGCAGAAGCCGGCAAGAACCTTGAGGAGTCACTACTGCACCTGGGAGCCTTTCTTGCTGCCTGGAAGGTTGATGATCAGCGTTTTACCACGAATTCCGCAAACTGGCCTGGAATGAGTGCAGAGGAGTCAACATTAGATCAAGCAGGTACATCCCACACGCACACACACACACAAGGCTGCTGTGGACTTCATGAGCCTCACCTGGAGAGCATTCCCAGAGGAGTAACGTTGAGGGATCCCATTAGCATGGCCAGAGCCATCCCTGGGGCCTCTCGCTCAATCACCTCCCTGGTCGCCTGCAACATCAGTGGGATGACTTCATCCATAGGACGAACATTTCAGAAACATTCCTGCTTACCAAGCCGACAGACGGGTCGCAAGAAAAACGATGAAAATTTGAGAAAAATCAAGTATGAAGCTTCCAGTTTTATCATATATGGCCGTCTTCATGAGGTGGAAAACACGCTAGCAGCCTGGCTCACGCTACATGCTAGCAGCCTGGCTCACGCTACATGCTAGCAGCCTGACTAACGCTATATGCTAGCAGCCTGGCTAATGCTATATGCTATCAGCCTGGCCAACGCTACATGCTGCTAGGATCGTTTCTGCTACAATAATGTTTGATTGGTGCTGCAGCCTGTGGATTTGCTGGGTGAGTGGAACTGGGAACCGTCTTGGTGGGTTCATCTGTAGCAGGGAGTGTCAGCCTGTACTGGTACCTCTGGTGTAACATCTCGTGGTGCAAAACCAGTTCCTCCGGTGGTCAGAATGAGATTAAGCTCCTGCTCATCACACCACTCCAGAAGAGTTTCCTGCATGGAAGAAAACACAAGAACCAAGTCAGGAACATCTCCGCTTCCTGAACCAGCATCTGAAAGACACCAAGGAGCCCCTACCTTGATTTCCTCGATCTCATCTGGAACTATTTTGTAGGCCGCGATGACTCCTCCCAGCCTGCAGGGGGGGACGACAGTGAGGGTCAGAAAGTGAAGGCAGCGGCGCCGGCGTTCATGAGAGGACTCACAGTGACGGGTCGTGGACCAGGTCCTTCAGGTTCACTCCACTCCTGTCTTCTGCCAGGTTCTTGAAGCAGCTGTCACTGACTGCAGGGGAGAGAGGGCCGGGTCAGAACCAGAACAGTTCTGCTCGAGTCTTTCTAGACCCATCAGGTCAGAACCAGAACCGTACTGCATTTTATACCCTTTATCCTTTAGCAGCGTGTCTCAACTCAGGTTCTGGTCTTCTGGTCCTTCGGATAAGTTCTGACAGTTCTGGTTCTGTCCTGAGCCTCATCTGGATATCTTCCTGGTTCTAAAGGGAACAGGATCATTTGATTTGACCGGCACCGACTGTTAGAACCATTTGGAAACGTCTTCAGTCACACTGAGCAACGAGTTTATGAGCTGGAGTTTCAGCTCACAGTTCAGTTCTGTTGGGTCCAGTTGGGTCCACCACGTTTTAAAGTCAGATGGATCATTTATGCAACAGGATCCAGAATAAAATCTAGAAATATGAATATTTACTATAGAAATTTTAGTTTCGGAACTTTTCCAGACTTTTGTCAGAACGTTTTGGGCCCGGTTCCATCAGCAGTGATCCAGAGCTGAGTAAGGAGAGACAGGCCAGCTGATACCAGAACCAGAGCAAACACAGGGGAACCACAGAGCCCAGTTATCTCCCTCCTGGTTTGTTGGTGTGGTTCTGAACCGGGTCGGGTTCAGTCCGGTTCTGGATCTGTGAGTTGCTGCAATTACTGTTTCCGTGTTGGCTGTTCAACGCTGTAATTAACAAAACACCACCTTGTTTGGAGTGGCCTAGTCAAAGTCTGGACTTAAACCCTCCACCATCTGAAATGAATCAGTTCAACAGAGCAGGTCAAAGGTCATCGTCAGAGACTCAGCTGTTAATGGGTCTGAATACTTCTTTGGTCAGGGTGAAGAGATTCATTCAGAAATTAAATAATCGGCAATAAGTTCAGTGACTGATGCCTATTGGACCCTACCGGACCCAGTTCCCGGTTCTGGTTCCGAAGCAGCCGGGTCGAGCCTCGGTTTTGCCCTCACGTTTTAATCAACTGAGTTGTGGTTAATGATTCTGGCGGACCATTTCCGCTTTAACCGGGCCGGTTGGTTCCGAAGGTTCGGTTTGTGTGTGCGTGAGCAGAACCGCGGCAGCGGTCGGAACCAGCACATCTGCAAAGGGACATGAATAATGCAGCTCATGTAGGAGCAGAGCGCTCCAACGCGAGGAAACATGATGTTCAACCCGAACCAAGCTGGAGCTGTTCAGCACAGCGGAACGTTTCAAAATAAAAGCCTGCCATGAATTTCTAATGGCCCCAGCCCCGCCGGAAGAGGCGCTCGCCTTTTGTTTTGAAAGTCCAAACCGGGGTTTCTTCTCCCGTCTGTCTGCCTAAATGAAATATCCCAATCGGCTCACATTTCTGCTCCAAACACACATTTCCCTCAATAACTAACGTTTCCATGCAGATATGAACCCAATTCCAGACGAACCGAGCCCGCACGTGTCCGAACCGAACCCAGAGCTCAACCCGAACCGCCGGTTAGCTCGCTGCTAGCCGAGCCGCTCCGCAGAGCTCGGAGCCCGGATCGTGACAACCGCCTGAAACCGGCTCCGGTACGCAGCGAACCGGGCCGGGGGAACCGGGCCGTTTCGGGTCGGAACTGCGAACCTACCAGTCAGGATTCCCACTCGGGTCTGATGGTCGTGGTTGGTGAGCACCATCCCGTCCGCCGCCATGTTTCCAACCTCTGTCTGCACCGTGACGGCTCTACGTAGCGAGGGGGAGGGAGGACCGGGGGCTGCACCTCTGGAGGACCCGAGCCGAGCCGAACCGAGCCGAGAGCAACTGGATGGGTCCAGATGGACCATAACCAGCTGCTGGTTCCGTGACTGTTAAGAAGTTCCGAAGTCGGGCCAGAATCGGCTCTTTTCCTGGAAGCAGAGGTTCTAGCGGGATCCAAACCACAGAACCGGCCGGTTCTGGACCAGAAGTTTGAATTGTTGACACATTTGCTTATTTTTTGTTTTATTCTGATTAATTTCACATGAAAGGAAATGTTGACATGTTTGATGTTTTGTCAGGACATGAAAGTAAAACTCATTTCAGTTTAATTTGATTTCTGCAGCCGATCCACAGCGATCCCGACTAAAGGTTTACTAAAATCAGTTCAGTCCATCCAGAATCAGTCGGAGCCCTCGGCCCACAGCATCACTCCTCCCCGCGGAGCCCAGCAACAGCCGCACTGGTTTCCAGAACAAACCATTCAAAAGTACACAACATACAGAATCCATCATAAAGCATGAGGAGACAACAGCTGCAGGAATCTTTAGAGAATTGTATCATAAAAATGAGAAATGCTGAGCGTCTTGTGACGTTTGGAATAAGGAAATAATTAATCAGTATAAAATTATTCATAAATCATTCTGACAGCAGGATTTGAAATGATTCTGATGAAGCTGACAGGTGAAACCTCCAGGCTTTCCTCACTGAAACGATTCATTTGCACAGTTTTTTCTGCCTTCTTGCGTTTTATTCTCATAATATTTTGATTCTGTTGTCGCCATAAATGATTCTCATTCTGGCTGTAAGCCGGACCGGAGGCGGAACCGCTCCGGGCCGGTATCTACAGGAAAACCCGGCTGCCACCTGCCTGGTTGTTCTGGCAGCAACAGAACCAGGACTGGGCCCGGTGGGCTGCATCAGGCAGCTACCAGAGCACTCTACAGTCTAAGGAAGGCAGTGCACACAAACGCCTAAGACCTGACCTTTGACCTCGGGCCTGACCTTGGCCTTGTTTCTGACTAAATCAGTTTTTTCTGCAGCTACAGACACAGCATGCATAAACCCGGGTCTAGAAGCGACCTGGATTTGCTTCGGCCCAGAACCTTTGGTATAGAAACTAGTAAATGTGATGTTTTAACATGAAGTCAGGTGGGCATCTGTCACTGTGAGGGCGGTAACCCTTGGTTACATCATGTGACTTCTTTGGTCTCATTGGATGAATAAATAAAAAGATGCACCAGATGCAGTTTTCTGATAAAAGATCATTAAGCAAAGCTAGCTGTAAACCCAAGCAGAGCTGAGAGTTTTGTTCTGGTACTGAAATGTCCATCCAGCCTCCCGTCTGGAGAAGCAGCTCTTGTTCCCTTGATCCTTCAGTCTTCCTGTTTTCCACCGGTCTCTGTGCTACAGCAGGGTTGTTTTCTGTCGACCCTCAGTCTTCTCCCGCTTGCTTAAACTCAGCTGGCTCTCTGCTAGCGTCGGGTCCATCCTCCGGTGCTGGGACCTGGGAGGTGCGATGGCGGTGAGTTCATGCTGGTCAGCGAACACAACCCTCTGGTTCTCATTTCGGACGTTTATCACTTTCAAGATGCGCTTGCCGATGAGGTAAATCATCTCAAGGATGCACATTAAGATGCAGATGGCGCTGGACACGACCATGAAGAGCATGAAGATCTTCTTCTCTGTTGGACGACTGATGAAGCAGTCCACGGTGTTCGGACACGGTGCCAGGGAACACTTGGAAAGCCTGCAGAGAAAGTAGAGCAGATTGAAGCAACCGAAGAACAGCACTGTTGTCTTTGCCAGCGAGTAAAGTCCAAAGCTCACTTGGGGAGGTCATATCCATGGTAGATCCGATACAGAATGTAGAGAAACGATGTGTCAAACCCGGCTTTAAAGACCAAGCTCACTAGATATGTCCACCACAGACCTCCTCTCTTCTTGCCGGGGTTGGCGTAAAGGTGAGAGCCTTGGTGCACCGCCGTGTACTTCCTGTCCTTCCCCTCACGGTATTTCACATGAGCCATGACCATCAGAGACGGGCAGGTGACGAAGATCAGCTGGAGCGCCCACAGACGGATGTGGGAGATGGGAAAGATGTGGTCGTAGCATACGTTGTTACAGCCAGGCTGAAAACAGGTCAAACATGTTGAGTTTTGGACCCCTCCAGAAGGAGAGCAACTAACTAGAGCAGAAACACATTATGACAACAGAAAACCTTCGGGAGACCAGAGAGAACCGCCTGCATAGACAGAAACCATGGTAGCCTCTGAGACCCCAACAAAAATTAGGTCAGCATGACTGATGAGACAGCCAGCTGTGGTGTGAGGGACGAATCAGCCTGAAGCTGTTCCATCTGAAGGCCAGCAGGGGGAGACTCATGTACAGCATCTAACAGGAAATAAATTATGACTTCAACCAGAGTAAAATATCTTTAAACAAGGATATTTCTGGAGCTGGATGCCGTCTTGAGAAGGATGGAATCCTAAGTTGCATCCAGGCTGTTTAACCAAAGGTCTTGATGAAGAGCAGGAAGGTCTGAACGAGGTTTTATCTGGTCAACTAAAGGTTGCTATGGACAGTCACCCACTATTCGATCAGGAACCTGTTGGTCCGCCACTCTGAGTCACTTGTTCAGGTGTGTTAGTGTGGAGCTCACCTGTTTGGTGTTGCACACAAAGTCCTTGCTTTCATCTCCCCACACTCTCTGGGCCGCCACTACAAACACCATGACCCGGAAGACAAACACCATGGACAGCCAGATCCTCCCGAAGGCCGTGGAGTACTTATTGACCCCGCTCAGCAGATTCTCCAGTCCGGACCAGTTCATCCTGCTGTGTTAGGGTTCTGGGACACACCCAGGCTCTGACAGGGGACAGGAGACATTAGACATCAGGAAGATATCATGAGACATCATGAGACATCATAAAACACCCGCCACTCCAGTCCAACAGGTCTGGTTCTAGAGCATCTGGGCGAGTCGCGTTTATCCCTTTGTCTCCATCGCTGCTCTGACAAATCCCTCAGAACATGGTTCTGTTTGGACCTCCAGTTCATCGGAACCACCGTTCAAAGTCTAACCGGGTCAGAACTTCACACAGCCCAGCCGTCTGGTCCATCAGAACCTGGTATTTCCTCTGAACCGGAGAGGACAACGGGAAGACCAGATGAGCTCTGATGTTTGTTCACTAGGTTCTGACCCGGTTCTGACCCATATCATGTCTTGTTCTAAAGGAACTTGGAAATTCTCTGACTTCCAGACGGCAGTTTGCCGCTCAAAGTGAGTCCAGTTCTGGTTCTTGTTCTGGGAGAATCATTTAACATGTTTCTTTTTGTCAAGGGGAGTTGTTTCTCTCCGCTGTCACCACATGCATGCTCGGCCTGAGGAACTGCTGCAAAGTGCAGCCTGCTGGGTTTCCCCAGAAACTTTTCCAGCTAATTTGAATGAACTGAACTTGATTCTCTGACTGATAACTGGGATCAACTAGAAAGACTGGACGATTCAAGTGAAACCATTTCTTTTGGAAAGAGCATCAGTACTATGTGTTGTGAATTATAGAAATAAATTGAATTGAATGAAAAATCAATTTCATGAATGTTTGCTTACTGGTAATAACTTTTCTATAGGCAAGGCAACTTTATTTATACAGCACCTTTCAGCCAAAGACAATTCAAAGTGCTTGTACAAGAAAGTTAAGAACAACATAGCAAAAAAAAAAAAAAAGAAAGAAAGAAATTGTAATAATAAATAATAATAAAAAATCAAACAGATAAAAACCCTAACCCAGAACCCAGAGGCTCAGCGGGTCTGAATCTGAGGTTCTGCTCACATCCACAAGGTTCTGAAGGAACCCAAGATCAGCTTGTGGATGTCTCTAACTCACGACCAGAACTGGGCCCGGTTCTTTAGCCGGTGACCCGGCCCAGCAGAGGTTTCTTCAGGAAGCTGCTGGGAGGGAAGCTTTCTCGTTTCGCTGATCAGGATGGAAAACCTCCTGTAAAACTCGCCTGGATATCAGGTTCCTGTGTGGTTCTGACCCAAACCCGGTAAAACAAATAAAACCCAAATCAACACAACCTTACCTGGTACCAGACGTCTCAAACAGTCAGCATGTGGAGCAGAGGAAACTCTGGATCGTCTCTCTGCCCTGTGAAGACCAGACAGAGCGGCAGCGACGTCATCAGCCTCACATCAGCCCAAAGGCTGAGCAAGTCGCGACCTGAGACTCCCCGCCTCCAGCAACCAAACTCAGAGCAACTCAGAACAACTTCAAAAACTTCAGAAAACTTCAGAAAAACTTCAGAAAACTTCAGACAGAGCTGGAGCAGAGCAGCCCTTCTGCCAGTTAAAGGGCCAGCGCCTCTTTTAGGGGGGAGTAGAGAAGGCCACGCCTTGCAGGGCCTGCTGACGGAGACCAGATGTTCACAGAACCAGAACCTCACTGGACCAGAACCTCTGCAGTCCTTCCAGACTCAAAGTTCTCACATAATCTCAGAGGAAGCAGCTCTGAGCTTCATGGCAAAGGATGTGAATACTTATGGAAATGGGATTTGTTGGTTTTCTACTTTTAATAAATTTGTGTAAAATTCAAAACCCTCTGCCACATTATCATATTGGAAAAGCTGAAACATTTCAGCATGTGGAGAAAGTGAAGCATTGTGAATACTTTCTGGATGTTTATCTCAGAACACAATCAATAAAATATAATTTAGGTTCAATTCTTTGGAATATTGAAGGTTTAGTTTCCTCATCTCGGTTGCGCTAAAAACACTTCTGTTTGATTTGCTCTAGTTCTCTGATTCTTTTCCATTTTAGTGCTAAATACTGTTGAGATCATTTTAGTGGGGGACTTTAACGTTCATGTTGACACTAAATGTAGCCTGTAATGGCTTTCCTCCAGTCTTCACCATAACCCTGTGCTGTCTGACCATTTTAATAAGCTTTCAGTTTATTTAACCGAGTATTCCCAAGTTGGGAGAAATGTTCACCATAACAGGCCTTTGTCAGGCTGTGCTGATGTTCATATTGTTACTTCCTCATTAAACAATGAAGCCCTTTGAGAAAGAATCTGTTTACCACAGGAGGTCGACTCCCTGGTTTAATTCAGAATGCTAGAGAACTGGAGGAAATGCCACCACATTATTACATTAAATTACATTATCACAATGTGTATTAATATTGTAATATTACAAATTACATTGTTATAATTCTTAATAATTAGTATGTGGACGAGTAAGAACAACAATAAGGGCGCTATCTAACTTCAGCAGAGCTCAACAGTTAGAAATTTGATTTTATATCTTTTTAAAAAACAAATCAATGCTGTCATCTGGATGTGAGTGGAGTCCCCTGTTGGTCAGACACAAGTCAATTGTTACAGTAAAATACAGAGAGAAGGCATGAATCTGAATCTGTCTGGATAATTAGATGGAACTTATTACATATTTTTATTCTGTGCCTAGTATGGAATATGTTTGTCTTTTATTTGGCAAAGTGCCTTGAAGTAACATTTGTAAGCAAACAGAACAGTTGAAATTGAAAGATGGATACATGCTAGTTTGTGTGTAAAAACTGTTAGGTTTTGATTACGAAAAAACCCCAAAACGTTTTGATGACAAAGTTCTGGATGATTCTAAAATGAGTCAGGCTTTTTGTCGGAGCTCCTTTCCGTGCTGAGCGGCGCTTTTCTCAGTTGGAACCAAGTGGAAGCGCCTACAAGTTGATCCTCTCCAATATGGCGGCGTTCTATCAAATTATCAATAGAGCTTCGGAGCGTGACGTCACTGCTCTAGGTAGAAGGGATCTGAGCGCCATCTTGTTTGGCCACAAACATAACTGAGAAAGGAACATAACCGACTGTCTCACAGATATTTTGAATTTTTGAATATTTTCAGTTACTTAAAGTAATTTAGCGATGGTACAAACTTGCTGTGTTATTGGGTGCAATGTTCGATCACACGACCAAAAAGGCAAAAAAAAAAAACAAAAGGAAAATGGACTTTTGTTCCACAGTTTTCCTGCCTGGAAACAACACCAGGGAGCTAAGCTATCGGAGCTAACAAAAAGGAGACGAGCGGTGAGACGTCCTAATATCCTCCTGACTACCAGGAAAAAAAATATTGTCCAATCACCATTTTTTTTAAATTCCACAATCTTTGTAAGGTAATTAGAATACTGAAAACATTTTTTTTTGGAAAAAATATTTTTATTTTTGGAATATTATGTGTCCACTGCAGTGGACATCAGAACGCTATACATTTGAAATTGAATCTAGATGGCAACCAGTTTGTCCCAAAGAAAATATCCAAATGAATGAATTTCACATTGACAAAACTGTCCATCATCACTAACATAAATATTAGTGTGAGTATCATAGCATTATTGTGCTACTGGACTGAGATGTGGACTGTCTTGCCTCATCCGACTCTGCATCTGCCTGCCCTCCCTGAATTTCATCCTCAGAGCTCTTTGAATCAACTTCCTCTGCTTCTGTCTGAAACATCAGGCTTCTGTCTGATGTTTCACCCTCTTCATCAGACATCTCAATATCTGAGTCTCCATCAATAATACATCCATCCATCCGTTTTCTTACACCCTTGTCCCTCATGGGGTCGGGGGGTCCTGGTGCCTCTCCAGTTAACATTCCGGGCGAGAGGCAGGGTCACCCTGGACAGGTCGCCAATCTGTCGCAGGGCAACACAGAGACAAACACTCACACTTAGGGATAATTTAGAAAGTTTACACACCTTGTTGCTATGGTGGCGCAGCGGGTTAGCACGTGCTACATTTGGAGGCCTCTGTCCTCGACGTGGACGTCACGGGTTCTGGTCCTGGCGACCTTTGCCGCATGTCTTCCCTCCTTCCTGTCTGCCTACTGTCAAAAATACGAGCCACGAGTGCCGCAAAAACTCTTCGGAGAAGACATTTTTTTACTTACCCTGTAAATTCAGCACTGAATAAATATATTCCTAATATTGATCCTTTTTGTTCCTTTTGTCACATTGAACAAAAAACATTAACCCACCTTTTCTAGGAATGTCCTTTCAGCAAAATGTTTTGGTGTGATTTCAATATCGGAAATGTAATTTATTTATTCCTTTGAATGTTAAACATGTTTTCTTTGGTATTTCCAATAATAGTATGTCTGGGAAAGAATATATTATAAACTTTCTTATTCTGTTGGCTAAATTTCATATACACGCTTGCACATTTGCTAAAAACAAACCCAACCTCACTGTTTTTAGAGCTTATTTAAGATGTTCTTTGGACTCTGTAAAAAAATGCACCAACTCTAAAACTATTAAACTTATCACCTTAAGTGATCACTTTATTTATTTATTCTCATGGAATCCTGTGGATTTGGATTTGTGTAACAGTGTTTAGGTTGTAGAATCCCACTTGCTTTATAATTGTCAGTGCTATGGGGAAATAGCGCCCCCTCTCTGTGTGGCTGGTTATATGTTGCTGGCCTCTGCACTCAGTGCCTGTCTGTGAAAGCTGCACGAGAGGTGAGTTGCAATCTTTAGCACACAGTGTAGAAAAGTGTTAGCAACACATGAAACATCATTTTTATTAACTTAGACAAATAGTGTGTAACGACTATTTACTAGATATGTGCCTGGCTCCAATTTAGTACTTTTAGTTTTGTTAATATTGTAAAACACATCATTTACTAAGTTAAAAGCTGACATAATGCTCTGTTGTAGTGCTGACAGAAGCTGAGCCTTTGCACTGATTCGAACCCCGATGTTCTCATTCAGGAAATAAACCGCCCGATCGCCCAGAAACTCCTGGTCTTCCTTAAAAAACTACACAACGCAGAGTCGAGGGGTAACTTGGGCCGGCCTGGTACAGTGGAGTGAAGCAGAACCCGGTTACATTTGTATATTTATTTGTAAATAAAGTTTATTTTAAAAAATTAAAAAAATCATGCTAAGCGCGTGCTGATCTGACAGAACAGCGGCCTTGTTGACGAAGGAGTCCGTAAACTGGGGGAAACCGGAAGACTTTTATTTTGGAAACTACGTAAGCGGAAGTGGTTTTCCTGCTCCTTTCATGTCCCTGTCCAACATGTCTCCCTCGCAGAGGAGTCTGTGTCAGTAGTGGGGTGTTTTCTCCGTGGATCCTCCGCCGTGTGTGAGTATTCCCGGGGGTTTGACGTGTTTTCGGCGTGTCACAGCGCCGGCAGGTGTTGCGTATCCTCCGGTGGCCGCGGTAACAAGGTCACCGGGTCCCGCCCGGAGCTCCGGGCCGGGAACATGGAGGCAGCTGACCGCGGAGGGAGTTCGGCTGTTGGAGTGTGGACCGGGGGCGGTAGAACCGGTACCGCAGCTTTGTCTGACCCCACCAACAGAACCAGGGTCGGTTTGGTGAACGTACCTCACCGACCTACTTTAATGTTCATCCTCCAAATGATCCGTTTCTCCGTTCGGCTCTTTGTTTTTCCAAACCGACTGGGAATTAAACACGAACCCAGTTATTGATCGTCTGAGTTAGAGATCAGCACTTTATAAAGTCCTAAATGAAGCTCTTTGTTATCATTCCTGTCATTTGCTTTGGCAAAACTTCTCATTTGAAATTTTAAATAATGGTTTTGATCTAGCTTGAATTTGGTTTGTAACTATCCAAATGACAAAAATATATCAGAATATGAAAAATAAAGGTCGGCAATACTCTTTAAGCAGGTCGGGGGCCCAGTAGCAGGTCGGGGGCCCAGTAGCAGGTCGGGGGCCCATTAGCAGGTCGGGGGCCCAGTAGCAGTTCAGGGGCCCAATAGCAGGTCGGGGGCCCATTAGCAGGTCGGGGGCCCAGTAGCAGTTCAGGGGCCCATTAGCAGGTCGGGGGCCCATTAGCAGGTCGGGGGCCCAGTAGCAGTTCAGGGGCCCATTAGCAGGTCGGGGGCCCATTAGCAGGTCGGGGGTGTTGTGTCTACCACTAGGCGGCGTTCCAGAATAGGATTGAGAGGAGAGAGAGAGGAAGGGTAGAAGAAGAGATAAGATGGCGGAAAAGCTTATGTTACTGTATTGCTGAGCGAGTTATGAATAAAAGCTGTTACGAGTTATTTGTCTACTGAGCTTTTACCTCGTCCTACCTACCAAACATAACAATTGGCGACGATGACGTATCTACCCATGCCTTCACCGTTCCTGCCCTGCAGTGGAAAACCAACGGTTCCGTTTTCTACGTGGCGGAAGATGTTCGAGAACTACTTAACGGCTATTCATGCTACTGGAAATTCCTGGTCCGATGATAGACGCCGTGCTCTACTAATTCACGCACTTGGCTTCGAAGGACAACGTCTATTTTACACCTTGCCTAACGTTGGCAATACATATGAGGAGGCAATGACGGCGTTGGAACTACAGTTTGCTCCGAAGGTGAACGTCGTTGTGGCAAGACACCAATTCCGACAGAGAACGCAGATGGCGGATGAGACTGTGCCTCAGTACATGGCTGCTTTACGTGAGTTGGCTATCACCTGTGCTTATGGAACCATGGAAGATGAGATGCTACGGGATCAGCTTATTGAGAAGGCTTATTCACCGGAAGTGAGAAACAGACTTTTATTAGAATGTTCGCTTACGTTGGACACCGCTATCACGCTGGCGTGTCAAGTGGAACATGCTCTTCAGTCGTCCAAACTCCTCAGTGGAGCTACTCCTGTTCATATGGTTACCCAGCGCGGATCTACTCAACGAAAGACTAGAAACCGACAAGCCGTTTCTAAAAATAGCCACACGCGCACAGTGCAGCAAACAGCGCGAGCCTGTTATCGATGTGGATCGACAAATCACCTGGCGAATGCACGAGACTGCCCTGCAGCCGCAGCAAAATGCAACAGCTGTGGTAAAACTGGACATTTTTCTAAAGTTTGTCGCTCTGCTAAACAAGTTAGAGAAGTAATGCCTGAAGTGGTTGTGCTCATGTTGACCACAAAACAAGTTAATACTACTGATAGACTGCTTTGCCAAGTGAACATTAAAACTGCGTCAGGGGAGTCTACTGACTGCGAATTACTGATTGATACAGGATCATCAGTTTCTATCATACCAGAGACTCTGTACAACAAACATTTTCCTGAGAGTCGTCTAACTGCACCTCATGTGAAATTAGTCACTTATTTGAAAGAGGACATTCCTGTAATAGGATGTTTGGAAGCCACAGTTACCCTTGACAACAACACTGCTCCTGCTTCTTTGTATGTGGTTCAAGGAGGATCTGCATTACTCGGAATGGACCTAATAAAAGCACTGAAATGGACAATTAGCCACAATTCATTCCGTGTTCCACCTCCTGAACATGCTTCTTCTGCTGCACCTGTGTGCTAACAAACACAGACTCTGCTTCTATTGGCTGCGTTGCTGGGTTTGTGCACAAAGTTAAAGTACGTGAGGATGCAGTCCCAGTTCAGCAAAAACTCCGACGTCTTCCATTTGCAGTACGAGAAGCTGTGTCAGAGGAGCTGGATCTGCTTCTGAAGGAGGGCATTATCGAACACATTGATGCTTCTCCCTGGATTTCTCCTATTGTGGTTACAGCAAGAAAAGAAGGCAGACCAAGATTATGTGTTGACTTAAGAGAACCGAATAAAGCGATTGTTGCTGACAGTCTGGATGAACTATTAAGTGAGCTCAGGGGTGCCAATGTTTTCTCCACCATAGATCTGGCATCTGCATACCACCAACTTCTACTACATGAGAACAGTCGGGATCTCACGGCTTTTATTACACACAAAGGACTTTTCCACTACTGCCGTGTTCCCTACGGGTTGGCCTCTGCTCCATCTGCATTCCAAAAAATGATGGAAACTGTGCTTAAAGGGCTACCTGGTGTGCACAATTACTTGGATGATGTAATTGTTGCAGGATCTTCTCTAGAGGAACATGACAGATGCCTGCATGCTGTGCTCCAGCGTCTCACAGATGCAGGTCTGACACTGAACATGCAAAAATGTACATTTAAACAGTCCAGCCTCAAATTTCTTGGCCACGTCATTTCCAAAGACGGCATCCTTCCTGATCCGGACCATATTGCAGCTGTCCGTGATGCCCCACCACCACATGATCTACTATCTCTGCGCTCCTTCCTGGGTTTAATTTCCTGGTACAGTAAATTCCTCCCCAATTTTGCCACAGTAGTGGAACCAATGCGGGCTGTACTGAGAGAAACTGTTGACTCTGGTTTCATATGGATTGAAGGAGCTGATCAAAGCTTTAAGGAACTAAAAGAGCTATTACTGAACAGTCCTGTTCTTGCTCTTTTTGACCCATCTCTCCCAACCATTGTCACCACAGATGCTTCAGACTACAGACTGGGTGGTGTGTTGACCCAAATACACCCAGATAATACTGAACGCACTGTGGCATTTGCGTCTCGAACTCTGACCCCTACTGAACGAAAGTACTCTACAGTGGAAAAAGAGGCTCTTGCTCGTGTGTGGGCTGTGGAAAAATGGAGGTCTTATCTCTGGGGCCGACGTTTCACACTAAGAACTGATCATCAGGCACTGACAACACTACTCGCTACCAAAGGCATTGGGCGTGCTGGAATGAGAGTTGCACGCTGGTCTGCACGGTTACTGTGTTTCACCTATGATTTGGAATACAGGCCTGGATCACAAAACCAGGCTGCAGACTGTGTCACGGTTGCCACTTCCTATGGACTCTACTCCTGTAGATGAACCTGACATGGTTGCATCCATTGTGTCAGCTCTGTCTGTCGATGAGTTCACTTCTGCTTCCTCTCAATGCTATGAACTCACACTCCTCCGTGGACAGATAGCGAAGGGCTGACCAAAGAAGGCTGTGGACCCAGCCTTATGCCATACTTCCACATCAGGAATGAACTTTCTGCATCTCAGGATCTGGTCATGAGAGGGGAGCATCGATACATTGTTCCTGTTGCTTTACGTGCTACTGTCATTCATCTGGCACATGAAACACATCGAGGTGTTGTTCGCACAAAACAGAGACTTCGTGATCTTTACTGGTGGCGTCAGATGGACAAAATGGTTTGGTCTGTTATTTCTTCATGTACTACCTGCCAAATGAATGACAAATCTGCTCAAACTGCTCCTGCTCCTCTTCAACCCATTGCACTGCCGAACAGGCCATGGGAGAAAGTGGCTCTGGACATCGTCGGTCCCTTTGAAATTGCTGCTTCCTCATGTAGATTCGCTATAACATTAGTGGACTATTACAGTAAATGGCCAGAGGTGGCATTTTCTCACACTGTAACTGCTGATGTTGTTATTACATTTCTGTGCTCTATTTTCAGCAGAGTGGGGAACCCTGACTACATAGTCACTGATAATGGACCACAGTTTCTTTCCACCTATTTTGCAGATTTTCTCAGAGAAAGGGGAATATCTCATCTGCGTACAAGTGTGTACCATCCACAGTGTAATGGTGCTGTTGAAAGATGGAATAGAGTTCTTAAGGAGACAATCCTAACTGCTGAACACATGCAGAAAGACTGGAAAACTACAGTAACTGATTTCCTACAAAACTACAGAGCAACACCACATAACACAACTGGAGTATCTCCATCAGAACTACTGCACAACAGGAGGATGAAAACAAAAGTGAACATCTTTCCAAATCCAGAGAAAAGCAGAAAATGCACTACAGTCCAAGAAACAGTTAAACAGAAACAAGAGAAGTCTAAACAATATACTGACAAGCGCCGTGGAGCAAAGACACCAACATTCAAATCAGGAGATTTGGTGAGGGTGAAAAGACCTGACCGTGTTTGCAAAGGCTCATCAAGATTTACTCCACCGCTGTCTGTTGAAAAGCAGATTGGAGGAAGTACTTATGTACTCAGTGACAATAAAAGGTGGAATGCTGCCAGACTTTCGCATTACTCTGCAGGTATTCCATGTAAAACGACAAAACCAGAAAAGCATGACCCTGTGGTTCGAAGGAAAAGTGCTAAAACTGCTGCTTGACCTGTGTGGTTCAAGGACTTTCAACCAAGTTAAAAGAAAATATTAATATGTAAATACATAAGTGATTGTGTTACATGTTTAAGGTTCAGGTGAACTAATTCTCATTACAAACAAACTGGCTACAAATACCTGAATTTTATTTGTACAATAGTTACATTTGGTAATTCTGTTCCATAGTAACTTCAAGTTTTAGAGTTTAAAAGTACAGGGTTGCTGAATATATTTGTTTGGTTTTGTGTACTTAATTTACCACCTACTTTGATTACAACTAAGGTTATCTTTGTGATGTACAAACCGTTAAATGAAGTTGATGTTCAGTCATATGTTAAATGGGTACATGCAACCTTTTCAAGTAAGGGGGGAATGTTGTGTCTACCACTAGGTGGCGTTCCAGAATAGGATTGAGAGGAGAGAGAGAGGAAGAGTAGAAGAAGAGATAAGATGGCGGAAAAGCTTATGTTACTGTATTGCTGAGCGAGTTATGAATAAAAGCTGTTACGAGTTATTTGTCTACTGAGCTTTTACCTCGTCCTACCTACCAAACATAACAGGGGGCCCATTAGCAGGTCGGGGGCCCATTAGCAGGTCGGGGGCCCATTAGCAGGTCGGGGGCCCATTAGCAGGTCGGGGGCCCATTAGCAGGTCGGGGGCCCATTAGCAGGTCGGGGGCCCATTAGCAGGTCGGGGGCCCATTAGCAGGTCGGGGGCCCATTAGCAGGTCGGGGGCCCAGTGGCAGGTCGGGGGCCCAGTAGCAGGTCGGGGGCCCAGTAGCAGGTCGGGGGCCCATTAGCAGGTCGGGGGCCCAGTAGCAGGTCGGGGGCCCAGTAGCAGGTCGGGGGCCCATTAGCAGGTCGGGGACCCGGTAGCAGGTCGGGGGCCCGGTAGCAGGTCGGGGGCCCGGTAGCAGGTCGGGGGCCCATTAGCAGGTCGGGGGCCCATTGGCAGGTCGGGGGCCCAGTGGCAGGTCGGGGGCCCATTAGCAGGTCGGGGGCCCATTAGCAGGTCGGGGGCCCAGTAGCAGGTCGGGGGCCCATTAGCAGGTCGGGGGCCCAATAGCAGGTCGGGGGCCCATTAGCAGGTCGGGGACCCGGTAGCAGGTCGGGGGCCCGGTAGCAGGTCAGGGGCCCAGTGGCAGGTCAGGGGCCCAGTAGCAGGTCGGGGGCCCAGTAGCAGGTCGGGGGCCCAGTGGCAGGTCGGGGGCCCGGTAGCAGGTCGGGGGCCCGGTAGCAGGTCAGGGGCCCAGTGGCAGGTCAGGGGCCCAGTGGCAGGTCAGGGGCCCAGTGGCAGGTCGGGGGCCCAGTAGCAGGTCAGGGGCCCAGTAGCAGGTTCTTGCATCCTCCACCTTGAGGCTCCAGCAGCTTCAGTAACTGTTTGCTGCTTGTTAGGACATTTTAGCAGCTGCTCTCTTTAATCCCAGGAATCTAACAGAAACTTTCCTCGTTATGTTTTTCTGTACAAACCATCTTTGTTCTGAATCAGACACAGATCTCTCCACAGCACGAAGATAACGCTTCAGTTTCCATTACATATCGAATGTTTTCATACCTGGTCATACGGCTCTGCACTATCTGATGGTTTTCATCAGCAGAGATCTTTTCTCTTTCCCATAGATTGAAACCTGTGGCCTGCTGAATAATGTGGAACATCCTTCTGCAGTAGATTTCCTTTAATTGAGCTAAACTGATCGACCAGCTCTCTGAAATTAATTACAGTGATTCAAAGAGCCACGAGACACAAAACCATCTGTAAATTTAATAGCACAACAAAAAATGTATCTTTGACACTTAAATCCAGTTTTCATAATAATTTGGAACACAGTGTACACTGCATGTGGGAATGCAGACAAATCTGCGTTTTGGACAGAGGTGAAATACGTAATTTTAAAAAATTATCTTAAAGCAAATCTCACTGGATCCTAAATTGTTCCTGTTAGATTTATAGCCTGAGAAGCATAACTTTAGTAAATCATTACCTGCAAAAGAATGTATTGCTTTGGCTTGGAAAAATGTCAACAGACCCAGTGCCATGCAGCTCATGTCTTCTAATTTGCTGCTAGAAATAATAACATATATTAGAAAATCCAAACAATATCTATATGAAAGGATTTGGGATCCTTTCATTCATTTTATTAAGGACTTCGACTTGTCAGGGTTAGTTTTGATTTGCTGGAACCCGCAGTGTGCCATGTGGATCGACGTTACGATGTGGATGTTGATGCTGTAGCTAGGAAGGGTCTCCAGTAGCAGTCAGTCATCCAGCGACCCTGAAGAGTCCTCTGACTGAAGGCTGTTGCTGTAGTCAGTGTCTCGGCAGCAGAGATCATTTTCCTGGATGACCTCGTCTGTTCGGTCCGCTGGTGCTGCTGCGCTAATGTAAAAGGTTTATTTTTAATTCAGTCTTCCAAACATCATCAGAACCTCACTCTGCTTTTCTTTACTGGAAATATTTCCCACCTCCACCAGTGGTGGTGCCCTGAACCAGTGAGGACGTAGTAACTGGTACCAGAATCCAGGCCCGTTCAGCTGCAACTATGTTTTCCTGTCTTCCCCATGTTGAGGAACCGGGTTCTAGAGAACCCTCCCTGGGTTTGGGTCACTCTCCCCTAACCGCTCCTGTTCTGTGCGGCAGGTCAGCGCTGGGTCGAGTCAGCCAGAACTGCAGCAGCATCATCAATGGTGTGTTTACATCCAAGAGCCGTCACCTTCTGCTGTGTCCGCTCAATGACCTCTGACCTAATCAGCTGGCATCACGGTGAGTGTTTGTAGCCGCCGCTAGCAGCAGCTAGCTGGCCGCCCGCCGCTAGCAGCAGCTAGCAGCAGCTAGCAGCAGCTGACATTGCTGTACTGCAGGCTGCACCTGCATGGCGTTTGCGAGGCTGGGAGGAGCGTTCTGCCAAGCTCAGCACCTGCTGCTCATTGTGGACAAGTGAAGAAGACGACGCGCCGTCTCTCCCAGGTCAGTGACTCGGCACTGCAGCTGCAATGCATCATGGGTGATAACTAATAAGCGAGGTGTGTTCAGGTCCGACCCGCCGTCCTGTTGAAGACATATGAAGACAAGCCAATCATCAGCCTGTGCCGTGTTCTGGAGGCGGAGCTTCTGGTGCCAGCTGCTCCTCGCCGCTCCTTCTCTCTAGAGGAAGAGGCCGATCCAACGGCCAGTCCCTGTTGCCAACCGCCGACCGTCCCGCTGGTTCTGATCCGGTGGCTGGTTTTGATCCACTGCTAGCAGCTAGTCGGTCCGGACGGTGAAGATGAACCGCCCGGCGCCAGTGGAGATCTCCTACGACTGTCTGCGTTTCCTCATAACGCACAACCCCACCGACGCTCAGCTGGGGAAGTTTATTGAGGTACCGACCTGACCTGTCCTGTTCCTGGTTCTGGTTTTGGTTCTGACCCGCTCTGTCCTCCTGCAGGAGCTGAAGGCGTATGGCGTCACCACCCTGGTGCGGGTCTGCTCTGCCACGTATGACCGGACGCCGCTGGGTCAGGAGGGCATCCAGGTTCTGGTGAGACCCGACAGATCCTGCCGTCGCGCAGACGACAGGATCTTCCTCCTCCTGAACCATTTGTCTCCGCAGGATTGGCCGTTTGATGATGGCTCCGCCCCTCCAGAGCAAGTGGTTGATGATTGGCTGAACCTGCTGCAGGTGAAGTTCAGGGAGGAGCCGGGCGGCTGCGTGGCGGTGCACTGCGTGGCCGGACTGGGCCGGTCAGTAAAGCATGGAGACACATCGTCACCATGGAAACCACCTGCCTACCGACAGATCTGGCATTGAGATAATCAGTAGTTGTGAAAAACATCAAACCATAAAATGAAAATTAATCCTGAACAACATCAAACAAGTAAAATGTTAAAGCCATGAAGGAACGCTGAAACACTGACTGCTGCAGCTGCATTGAGTGACAGAATCAGAACGCGCTCAGAGAGACGGGTCAGCTAACGCTAACGCTGTGAATGAACCAGAACAAGGCCGCAGACCCGTTTCAGCTGAACCCGGACCTGATGGAGGTTCTCTTAAAGGTTCTGAACTGACCCGGCTGTGTCTCCCCAGCGCTCCGGTTCTGGTGGCTCTGGCGCTGATCGAGTGTGGGATGGAGTACGAAGACGCGGTCCACCTCATCAGACAGTAAGGGTTCTGCTGTTGGTGCCGGTTCTGCTGCTGGCCCGGTTCTGACCGGATCTTCTTCTCTATGTGTAACAGAAAGAGGCGCGGCGCGCTGAACGCCAAGCAGCTGCACTTCCTGGAGAACTACCGACCCAAACTCTGCCTGCGCTCCAAGGACGCCAACGGCCAGAGCTGCTGCCTGCAGTAGGCCCAACGGAACCGGGTCGGCGGAACCCTCTTCCTGGAAACCAGTTTTGATTTATTCCTCATGCAGTTCAGACCCGGTTCTGCTGGTTCTGATCCATCCGTCCTCACAGGTCTCCACCAACCTCTGTCTGCTCCTACAGCCCTCCTGCTGCTCAGTTTGACCTTTGACCCCTTCTCATTCCTCTGGTTCTGATCCAGAAAAAAAACAGAAATGTTGAATAAAGTTGTTTATGCTGAAACTTTTCTAGTGATCCGTCCAGAACCTCCAGAACCCGCCCACAGGTCACCACAGCCAATCAGCTGACACTGCATTGGTTGCTATGGCAATGGAAAGTTGGAAAGAAATTTAATATTGACCTTCAAAATAAAGTTACAAACTAAATATTTAGGATTCAGTTTGTGACTAAAAATGTGGTTAACGATCCAGAAACGGCAGCCATGTTCGACCCGACCCGAAGGCCCGTAGAACCCGGCAGAAACACACCCGGCTCTTCTGAGCTAGTCGGGTTCTGGATCTGATGAGAAACAGTTAGCATTCAGAACCTTTTCTGAAGTTCTGCAGAACTAATCCAGCAGGTCCAGAAGAACTAGAACTTCTTCAGGCCTCAGCTAAGGTCAGAGGTCATAATTCCTCCATTGGTCACTCCTATCATCCTCTGAGTTATCAGCGGTGGTTAGGCTACATTAGCCTAACTATAATGTAGCATTGTAGCATATTGATTCATAAAAGTAGAATTGTAACAGTTTATTTGTTAAATAATTAAAGAGAATTCTTTAAAAGTTCCAACATTTCAACATGAATCAGGCAGCTGTTAATTATATTCAGGCCAAAACCAGCTAAACTGTTCGTTCACTTCCTCTCCCAACATGACGATACAAACAGGCTTCAATTCTAGAACAAACCAAAAACCCTCCCAGAGATAATCCCAGTCAATGGGAGGAAAGCCAGACTGAGCTGCGGTGGGAGATTTTAATCGACTGTTATGACGTAGGAAGGATTTAGTTTGAAGCTAAATAGTTAGCTTGCTAGGTAAATCCCCCTGGGTGCAGGTTGTCGCTGTGCTGGCCTCCAGTGAACACCAGAGGGCGACACTGAGGGTTCTAAGCAGCTGAACTCATCCATCCTCCCAGAACCAGGTCCAGAACGGTTCTGATGGGTCAGAAGCAGCAGGTCATCCTGGTTGGCAGCAGCACCATCATGCTGAGGGGTGATCAGCTAACAGCCCCCGGACTGAAAGCCTTTTACACCTAAATAAATCTAATAAACGTTTGAGCTGCAGCTGCTGGCTCTGTCGGCAGAGGGCGCGCTGATCAGCAGCATCGATCCGCGATCGATACTTCTCTGGGTTTCTGCTGCCTTCCTCTTGGGGAGGAAGAAGAGGCGTGTTCGGAACCCTGACCCGTTTAGGCCCAGACGGTCCTGCTGCTGCTGTGGGTTCGGAACACCGAACTGGGTCATTCCTCTGGTCAGTGAAAGCTGGAGCGGTTCCGGAAGGAAGGGAGGGAGGGTTCAGGGATCTGGGTCGGTTCGGGACCCAAACTGGACGCGGTAAAAGGAGTCTGGAACCGGAAAGGAGGAACTGATTCCCACCGCAACGGCAGAAATGTTACCGGTAAGTTTCCCCTTCGGTTCCGACCGACACTAACGGGAACTAACGGAAACTAACGGAAACTAACGGGAACTAACGGGAGGTAACAGAAACTAACGGGAAGTAACCGGAACTAAGGAGAAGTAACGGAAACTCACGGGAGGTAACGGCCGGTAGACCCGCTGCTACTGGACCAGGACCAGAGTCTCTGCATCTGCTAATTGAGGTCTGTGGCCCCCAGGGGTCCCTGCCCGTCTGGTGCCAGTGGGTGTCCGGGTTCTGAGCCCCAGTGTGGCACACCGCCCAGGGTGTCTCAGCCTGTGGGCGGCAGCGGCTCTTGGTTTAAATAATAATATTGTTTAATGGTTAAAGGAGCATTCCTTCCCTCTTCATCACCACTGAAAGAACTCAGATACGACCAGAAGGTCCAAAGTGGCTCTGGGCCGTTTGTGGCTCCATTATGGCTCACATTGGGACCACCAGCACATCAGGCAGAAAACCTTTTTTGTCATTTTTTAGTATCGCTTTCTTCAAACTACAATCTTATTATTAAAAGTTGAAACATTTTCCCAGCAGCTCCACCAGTCCTCCCAGTTAAAGCTGCTTCCTGACTGGGAACGACCCCAGAGCCTTCCAGGAGTTTCCTTCAGGACTCGGGACACTGTCTGCTGTCCTCTGTCTCTGTGTGTGTCTTTCCATGGATGTTTGATTTCTGATCTCAGATTATCTTGAATTTAACCGTGGAGCGCTGATCCGCTGTGACATCATCACTGTGACATCACAGGGTCAGCTCCTGTTTTCATGTCTCTGAGGACGTGATGCCAACATGGTTCCCATCTGTCCAGCTTCATGACATTTAGACTAAATTAAAACCCAACCAGAACTTCCTGCTTGCAGCTGCCGAGTCACTGGATTTAATGCTGAGTCAGTGGTTGCTATGGCGACGGCAGCCTCTCCGGGGCGGCCAAGAGGGAAGCTCTTTACGTTTACTGTAAGAGAGCGGCTTGACTTCCTGTTTCCTGTCTAATGGCAGAGAGAGGAAACGGTAACGATCCGGTTTTTAATGGCTAGGATTAGCTTTCATGCTAACCACTGGTGACATGTATGCTTTTGTTTTGGTAGGTTGTTGTGAACGTAGCTATGGTAACGAACCTCAGATCTGCATAAAACATTTAACGGCAGAAAAAAGGATGAAGAGGTTTAATGAGGTTAATAACTGGGTCTGAAGGTTAAATGTTTATGGATCTGTGATCAGAAAACAATTAATTATTATTATTGGTTGTTGTTTACCTCGTCACGTTAGCGGATGATGCACTGAAAAAACTTAAATATATCTCGCTAATTGGTCAGAAGTTATCAAATTAAGTTAATTTATTGGTTTTATGAAGCTACCAAGCTAAGCAAATGTAAATAAAGTATTTTTGACAATTAAAATGTAAAGTATGAATACTTCTGGACCAGACAGCAGGTTGCATTCTGATTGGTTTCTGGACTGTGATGATGATTCTCATTATCCGTTACTGATCAGCTAATCAGACCTGGCCTTGTGTTTCCATGGTTACAGCTGATCCTGACTGTTTACCTCAACGACACCCAGCAGATGCTAACCGAGGTCCCTGTTACCACGGCAACCAGAGTGACCGACGTGGTGGAGTTCTGCAAGGAGGCGGGCGAGTCCGAGTGCCACCTGGCCGAGGTCTGGAACGGACACGGTAAGTGGAACTGGGTCGGAACCAGGACCGGTCCAGAGATTCAGGCACATGGCGGTCAGTGTGACGTTCCTCTGATGGCGCTGGGGTCAGGGGTCCGGGTCCAGGTTCTGGTTCTGGTTCTGCAGCCACATTTCTGTAAATAACTTGAATATTAATAAAATATTAATAAAACTGGAAATTATTTCACTGATAATGGAAAAATATTGTTATATATGAAATAATCTTCCAATTTACACTGCTCAAAAAAATAAAGGGAACCCTTAAACAACACAATGTAACTCCAAGTAAATCAAACTTCTGTGAAATCAAACTGTCCATCTAGGATGTGTTATTTGACTGTTCCCTTTATTTTTTTGAGCAGTGTATTTAGCCTGATCGGGTCCATCAGAACCACATCAGAACCTCAGGACCTGGATCAGTCTGCTGGTGTCCAGGAAGTGACGTCATCTTGTCTTCCTCAGAGCGTCCGCTCCCTCAGGAGCTGCTGCTGCTGGATCTGCTGAACGCCTGGGGGGCCCGGAGCCCCGAGGTCCGCTACTACCTCAGACACCGCCCCCTGTGGCCACCAGGTAGCACTGCAACACCAAACTCACCAGGTAGAAAACTGCAGGCTGAGGTTTTGGAAACATCAGCCCGTTCTGGGTTCTGGGCGGGGTGGTCGGGTCGGCACCAGGGTCAGTACTGTCGGGTCACATGGCTCATCTGCCCCTCGATCCTTTGAGTGTGGTTGACATTGTTGTCTGTTGTTTGTTCTGCAGGAAGCCCGACGACCTCGGATCAGAACCGGACCTCGGTGGCAGCAGAGAGCGATGAGGTGAGTGGGCCATGTTCTCCGCTCCAGAACCACTAACTACCAGAACGCTGCAAACACAACAGAACCTCCTGATGGTTCTGGATCTGTTTGCTCTGACACCAGTCTGCAGCTCCATTAGAACCCAGCAGGCTGGACCAGAACCATAACATGTGCAGGTAGAACCAGAGGGATAATCAGAACCCGATCATCATGACAGTTTATATGGTCTAGTTAAAGTAAAGTTGTGAGTTAGTTCGAGAGGCCCGTTTGTTTTGACAGGAGAGAGCGAACGACATGCGGAGAATGCCGCCGGGAGTCGAACCGGCGACGGCCGCATCGAGGACTGAGGCTGAACCTCTAAGCCACCGCAACACGCCGCAAGTTAGTTCTAGAGTTGAATCGGACTCGGTCAGAACCAGCAGAGTCTGGACTAAAGGCGGATCAGAACCTAAAAATAAGTGTGTGAGACAGTCTTAGGTGTGTGTGTGTGTGTAATCCTGGATTAGTGACAGTCATCATTATAGCACTAAGTGGTTGTGATCAAACCGGGTCTGGACTGGGCCGGACCGGACTGCTGAGGATGGTCTCTGTTGGAGCCAGCTCCTCTTCCTCCTCTTCCTCCTCCATGTTGAACTTCGGCTGCTGCAGTGATGACCCGGTTCTGATCCGGTTGGGTCGGTCAGTGAAGGCAGGATTATCCTGGTCCATGACATAACCGGGCTAAGAGGATTGTCGGGAAGCTCCTCCTCTTCCTCCTCTTCCTCTCACCTTCCAGAGTCTCCGTCTCCCCAGGTACCAGAACCAAGTGTCAGCAGCAGAACCGGGCCGCTGCAGGTGAGTTCTGATGGTTTATTGGTTTAACAGAACCAGCATCCTGGAATGAAGAAGTTTTGACCTTTGACCTGTAGCCTGGGATCAGGTCAGAATGGGGACAGGTCTGATGGACATGCAAGACATTCGTCTCCATGGCGACACCATGAGAGCAGCGACTGTGTGTTTAACGGGACCTTGTCTCTGTAAGAAGACGCCTGCAGCTTTAAATGACATCAGGTGTGAGGGGGCGGGGCCTCACAGGAAGCAGGAGGATGATGACCCGACCCGAAACAGACCACACCAGAACCAGGCCAGCCTGGGCTCAGCAGAACCAGAACCAGACTTTTTATTAACAAAGCAGATTAGCAGAGAGAGGCTAGTGGTTAGCAGTTAGCAGCTAGTGGTTAGCGGTTATTGGTTAGCGGAAAGTGGTTAGCAGTTAGCAGCTAGTAGTTAGCAGTTGGCGGCTAGTGGTTAGCAGTTAGTGGCGAGTGATTAGCAGTTAGCAGCTAGTGGTTAGCAGCTAGTGGTTAGTGGCTAGCAGTTGGCGGTTATAGGCAAGTGGTTAGCGGAAAGTGGTTAGCAGTTAGCAGCTAGTAGTTAGCAGTTGGCGGCTAGTGGTTAGCGGCTAGTGGTTAGCAGTTAGTGGCGAGTGATTAGCAGTTAGCAGCTAGTGGTTGGCGGCTAGTTGTTACTGGCTAGCAGTTAGCGGTTATAGGCTAGTGGTTAGCGGCTAGTGGCTAGCAGTTAAAGGCGAGTGGTTAGCGGCTAGTGGTTAGCAGTTAGCGGCGAGTGGTTAACAGTTAGTGGCGAGTGGTTAGCAGTTAGCAGCTAGTGGTTAGCGGCTAGTGGTTGGCAGTTAGCGGTGAGCGGTTACAGGCTAGTGGTTAGCGGCTAGTGGTTGGCAGTTAGCGGTGAGCGGTTACAGGCTAGTGGTTAGCGGCTAGTGGTTAGCAGTTAGCAGCTACCGGCTAGTGGTTAGCAGTTAGCGGCGAGTGGTTAGCGGTTAAACATATTTACATGAAAATTAAAAAGAACTGTTCAGACCAAAAGATTCAGTTCATCTGCAACAACAACCAGATTATTCTGGACCCAGAACCGGGCTAAACTCCAGATCCGGTTCCGATCCGGTCCAGACTATCCTCCAGCATTTCTCTGTCACATCCTGGACTTCACATCCGGACCAGCAGGACATGGGACCGGGTTGTCTGTCCTGCAGCGTGACGCGGCCGGCAGGACGTTCCCTCTGCTCTTCGCTCTGCCAGCATCATCTTCCTCATCAGGCACATCTGGAGGGGGCGGGGCTAAGCCAGCTCTGCTGCAGTAGAGAGAGAGAGGAGCCGGGCGAGAGACGGGGGAAGGAGGGGGTGGCGCAGCAAAGAGCTGCAGCAGGACGAGGAGAGAAACAGAACATGCTGGTTCTGACCCGGTTCCCACAGCAGAACTCGCAAAGAACGGTGTATCTGAGGTAGACCTGAGCTCGACACCAGACAAAGTTCTGGTTTGGTCCGGGTTCCCCTCCCGGACCGGCCCGGCCGGGACCATGGAGTGGAACGAACTGGACCTGGTGCAGGAGTTCACAGTGGAAGGACAATGCAGCAAGATCAAAGTCCGCTCCTGCAGGATCACCTGGGACAGCCTGCAGGTACCGCAACCGGGCCAGACCGGGCCAGCGGAACCAGCAGGGTTCTGCTGAACATCACAGCACGTCGACTACACTGGCCAAACTTCGAGGAGCCCAGCAGAACCAGACACAGGGTTCTGGAGGGTTCTAGATTTTCTGCTGTTTCTTGAGGTTCTGGACACTCTAGAGGTTCTAAAGGTTCTGGGGGTTCTGGAATTTCTAGACGTTCTAGTGTCTCTAGAGATGTTCTGGAGGTTCTAACGGTTCTGGAGAGGTTCAAAAAATGTTTGAAGAGGCTCACATGTGTCGGCCATCTTGAAAAATTGCCTTCATCCTAAAATTGTAGAGACTGATGGGAAATATAAAAAACATGAGAGCTGAGGGGTTAGCATGCCTGTGCTTCACCACTAGAGGGAAGTAAAGAGTAGCTCCTCTGGCTAACAGCTAACAGATCTGAGCCGGTTAAAGCTGTAGCAGGAAGATGAGGTTCAATGGCCAGGTGCATCACCTGCAGGAGAACCTTTAACCTGTTCATGCTGCCATTGCATGGTGCTGCTGCTCCCATGATCACCAGGGAATCACCATGGTAACCAGTGTCACAGCATATTTAGAGCTTTCAGTTTTAATAATCAGACAGGAAAAGGTTTCCCAAACCAAATCACTGTTACCACAGCCTTTACTGTGTGTGCGTGTGCGTGTGTGCGTGTGTGTACAGGTCCCGCAGGTGGAGCTGACCCTCTCTGAGCTCCAGGAAATGGCCACCAGGCAGCAGCAGCAGATCGAGGCGCAGCAGCAGATGCTGATGGCAAAGGTAACAGTAGCAGCGAGTGCAAACAGCTCCTCCTGTTTTTGTGAAAATTTACGCAAAATCAAAAGATCCCTGCCATTTTTCTTTCTTTGACGCATAACTGTGACCTTTTTTTATTTTATACATTTTCTGAATTAATGTTGAAAAGTCTCAGCTTGAAGTGATACTACCTCCCACCTGCAGGTGGCAGTATCTGGCCTGTCCATGTGGCAGTTACAGAAATCAAGTTATTTAACTTCTACAGAGAAATAAAAGTTTGTCTTCTGTGTGTAGATTGTTGGAGTTTAATGTGGAAAAGATTGATCAGAGATTTGTTTTTATTTTTGGGTTACCTAAAATAAAACATAGTGAGATTTAATATCCTGTACCATAGGATAGACTTACAGTAAATACTGTTCAGTGTAGTGTTCTGGAGCTCTGAGGAACCAGAACCACAACCGGACCAGTGGTACCTTCATGACTCTTCACTGTTTCAGGAGCAACGGCTGTGGTTCCTTCAGCAGGGCAGCAGAACCAACACAGGACACTCACAGGTAGGCCCACCTGTTCCCCACCTGTTCCCCAGATGTTCCCCACCTGTTCCCCCACCTGTTCCCCAGATGTTCCCCACCTGTTCCCCCACCTGTTCCCCCACCTGTTCCCCACCTGTTCCCCAGATGTTCCCCACCTGTTCCCCAGATGTTCCCCAGCTGTTCCCCCACCTGTTCCCCAGATGTTCCCCACCTGTTCCCCCACCTGTTCCCCACCTGTTCCCCAGATGTTCCCCACCTGTTCCCCAGATGTTCCCCACCTGTTCCCCAGATGTTCCCCACCTGTTCCCCCACCTGTTCCCCAGATGTTCCCCACCTGTTCCCCAGATGTTCCCCACCTGTTCCCCCACCTGTTCCCCAGATGTTCCCCACCTGTTCCCCCACCTGTTCCCCACCTGTTCCCCAGATGTTCCCCACCTGTTCCCCCACCTGTTCCCCAGATGTTCCCCACCTGTTCCCCCACCTGTTCCCCCACCTGTTCCCCACCTGTTCCCCAGATGTTCCCCAGATGTTCCCCACCTGTTCCCCAGATGTTCCCCAGATGTTCCCCAGATGTTCCCCACCTGTTCCCCCACCTGTTCCCCAGATGTTCCCCACCTGTTCCCCCACCTGTTCCCCACCTGTTCCCCCACCTTTTCCCCAGATGTTCCCCACCTGTTCCCCAGATGTTCCCCACCTGTTCCCCCACCTGTTCCCCAGATGTTCCCCACCTGTTCCCCCACCTGTTCCCCAGATGTTCCCCACCTGTTCCCCAGATGTTCCCCACCTGTTCCCCAGATGTTCCCCACCTGTTCCCCAGATGTTCCCCACCTGTTCCCCAGATGTTCCCCACCTGTTCCCCCACCTGTTCCCCAGATGTTCCCCACCTGTTCCCCAGATGTTCCCCACCTGTTCCCCACCTGTTCCCCAGATGTTCCCCACCTGTTCCCCCACCTGTTCCCCACCTGTTCCCCAGATGTTCCCCACCTGTTCCCCAGATGTTCCCCACCTGTTCCCCCACCTGTTCCCCAGATGTTCCCCACCTGTTCCCCCACCTGTTCCCCACCTTTCCCCCACCTTTTCCCCACCTGTTCCCCACCTGTTCCCCCACCTGTTCCCCAGATGTTCCCCACCTGTTCCCCAGATGTTCCCCACCTGTTCCCCCACCTGTTCCCCAGATGTTCCCCACCTGTTCCCCCACCTGTTCCCCAGATGTTCCCCACCTGTTCCCCCACCTGTTCCCCACCTGTTCCCCACCTGTTCCCCAGATGTTCCCCACCTGTTCCCCCACCTGTTCCCCAGATGTTCCCCACCTGTTCCCCCACCTGTTCCCCACCTGTTCCCCACCTGTTCCCCACCTGTTCCCCCACCTGTTCCCCAGATGTTCCCCACCTGTTCCCCCACCTGTTCCCCACCTGTTCCCCAGATGTTCCCCACCTGTTCCCCAGATGTTCCCCAGCTGTTTGTCTCTCTGCAGGTGGAGGCGGAGCAGCTGCAGCGCCTCAAGGAGCGGGTGGAGAGCCAGGAGGAGAAGCTGAAGAAGATCCGCGCCATGAGAGGCCAGGTGGATTACAGCAGGCTGATCAACGGGAACCTCAGTAAGACAAACAGCAACGATCATCAGCTGGCCCATCGTCACTCTGACCTCTACTGCTTCTGTCTGCAGCTGCAGAGATCCACCATGTGAGCAGCTTGTTCCAGGAGAAGCAGGACGAGCTGCAGGCCGCCGTCAGCAGGGTGGAGCAGGTAGGGGGCGCTGCGGCTGGTGGGGGGCGCTGCGGCTGGTGGGGGGCGCTGTAACAGCATGAATTGTTCCTATTAGAATCAAACAGCTGCTGCTGCTTTGATGCGTTTTAGCCTTTTCTTGCTCTTCATCGTCCTCTCGTCTTCCTCCTGGTGTTCAGCTGACCCAGCAGTTGGAGGACCTGAGGAGGGGACGCCTCCAGTTGCAGAGCGACGCCCAGAGGCTGGCGGACACCTCCGGGTCCCCGATGGCACCCGCCGCCCAGAAGGGCTCCTTGTTATCCGGCTCTGCTGGCGTGGAGCTGAGGAAGCTCTACCAGGAGCTGCAGGTGAGCCCAGGTTCTGAGCCAGTAGGAGGCGCTGCTGCATTAAAACCGTCTAAAACAAATAAACATGTGACGCCTGGTGTAACCAGACAGAAAGGAGTCGCGATGGTTCTTCAGAATAAAATACATTGGAACATTTCATCTATCCATCCATTTTCTTTCCATCGTTGTCCCTCGTGGGGTCAAGAGGTGCTGGTGCCTCTCCGGCTCGCGTTTCGGGCAAGGGCGGGATTAGACTGGACAGGTCACCAGTCTGTCGCAGGGCAGCACAGAGACAGACAACCACGCACACCTAGGGAGAATTTAGAGAGACCTGACAGTCATGTCTTTGGACGGGCTGGATGGAGAACCCAGAGAGAACCCACCATGCACAGGTAGAACATGCAGAAAGACCCGGGAATTGAACTCAAGATCTTCTTGCTGCAAGGCAACAGTGCCACCAACTGCACCACTGTGCCGCTCATTTGAACATTTCATGACACTGAAATGTGTTTCAAACTGATGATGGTTAGTGAAGGTCCAGGTTATGAGTTTATGTTGTTTTAACAAATATTGACCAGAAGTCGATTGAAGGTTGTTGGCCTTTATTTTGTCACTCATGTAGAGGAACTGGTACTGGTCCCGGCTGTGTTTCAGGCCCGGAACCATCAGAACCTGGAGCAGAGCGGCCGGCTGGCCCAGAACCAGGAGCTGCTGTCCAAGCGGACGGGTCAGGTGGCGGCCATGGACCGTCGGATCGGAGAGCTGAGGGACCGTCTCCACAGGAAGAGAGCAGAGGTACCGATCTCGTCCCGCACCGCTTCCTGTCCAGCCGTCCTCTCTGACGCCCGTCTCCCCACCAGCTGAGCCGGACTGAGGGCCCGTCCTCCACCCGGACGACCCCACAACCCGGCGCCGTCGTTTCCAGCCGAGTGGCGGCCGTCTGCCCTTACGTCCAGACGCCAACTGATGGGAGGAGCGACCCTGGACGCCTGACGGACCCTCCACCCAAAGCCGCGCCGCTCAGCCACATCCGCTCACTATCAGGTCCTGGTGTCTACACGATGGACATGGACTCTAGACGGGTCAGATGTCTGTCCCTCGGTGTCTCCTGTCTCATCTTTCTGTTCCCTGATCTTTCCTGATGCTACCTTCTGTTGGGACTCATGGTCTGGTTGTCTCTGGTTGTCTGTAGTTGCTTCTAGTTGCCTCTGGTTGCCTCTAGTGAATTTCCAGGCCTTCTTGACGTGGTTCTGTTCTGTTTCCTGTCCAGTTAGCGACGCTCCGTGGTCCAACATCAGCTGGACTGAAGCCGACTGGAGGACCTGCAGTCCAGAACCGGTACAGTTAGTTCTTCTGACCCAGACGTTCCCTCTGTCTGACAGGAAACCACCTGTTTCAGTTCCCTCAGCATTCGGAGACCACTGTGCCTCTAAACCCCGCCCCGGTGGTGATGTCATGGCTTTGAGAGCTTCTGATAGGTCAATTCTGACTCTGCTTCAGCAAAAAGATGTCCAGAAGAGCAGAACCTCTCCTGGACGCTGGGAAGCCTGGGACCTCCATCCCTACTGTAACGCACGGTGGTGGTGGCAGCATCATGCTGTGGGGCATGATGCTGCCACCACTGCATGGTGACAGTCGGGTCCAAATGAGTTTCTGGTCGGCAGAACTGGAAGGTCCTGTGAGGAAGAATGGTGCTAAAGGTTAAAGGTCAACTTTTATGAAATGGTTGAAAAGTTCTGACGATCCAGAACTTTTCTGGATCCAGAACCAGCTTGGTGAACTGGACCTGAACCAGGGAGTTCAGTCCGGTTTCATGTCAGACAGGGAGTATGTGAACAGCTGGCTGATGCATGTAGTGGTTGCTATGGAGATGCAGTGAGTCGGGTTCTGGTCCTCCCAGCAGCTGCGACCCTCCGGCTACGGGACTTACCCCAGCACCGCCCATCAGGCCGCCGCCCATCACTGCAGCTCCCTGCCGCGCTCGGCGCCCGGGACGCTGGGCTGGCCCCGCCCCCCTGCCGCCGCCGGCTCATCGCAGCAGCGTGTCCCCAACCAGAACCCAGGTACCGCCCAGAGACTCAGAGGGGAAATACATGTCTCCTCTTCTGGCCTATGAATAATAATATCTCAGGACGTAATTGTGATAGTTTTCTACTAAATATTGTCATGTTCTCATTGTTTTCTATGGATTTCAGAAAATATAAAATTACAATGAAAAATGAGCAACAAACAAAATATGAGAAAAACAAATATGTCGAGAAATTTCTCCGGTAGAGGTCTGTGTTGCAGTGGTTATGAAGAAAGCATCTGACTGAAGAAGGAGATTCTTAGGGTTCTATTGCAGAACCCTGGTTCTGATGGGAAGAGAGATTGGACTCTCTAGTACCTGCCCAGTCAACCGTTGACATATTTAGCTAACAGCTAGCATCTAGCTAACTCCTAGGTTTTATCTAACAGCTGTAGTTTCATTGAGAGCTCTCAGCTAAACGCGAGCTAGTATTTCACTGAAAGTTTGCATTTGGCTAAGAGACAGTGCTTGGATAATAGCTGGTGTTTAACTAACTAATTGGCAGCTGGTTCTGCTTCTGTGTCCAGGTTCTGCGCCGTCCTCCCCGCTGTCCCTCCAGTCGGAGCGGACCGACCCCCCTCCTGCGGTGGCGGTGCGTCCCTACGTCCCGGAGCAGCCGTCCAGGCCTCAGTCCCCCAGGAAGGGCCCCGCCACCATGAACAGCAGCTCCATCTACAGCATGTACCTGCATCAGCCTCAGGCCAAGAACCCGGGCCCTCTTGGGAACCGGGCCGCCGTCAGGGCAGGTCGGAACCGCCTCGGCGCCGCCGCAGGTCCGATCGGGCTGACCAACCGTCCCACCATCTGCTCTGTCTCCACAGTCTACGGGAAGCCCGTGGTCCCGTCCTCGTCCTCCGTCCCGCAGGACGAAGCCAGAGACGGCGCGGTCCTTCCTGCGCCCGGCGTGGACGGCTTCCCTCGTCCCCTCAGTCCCACCAAGCTGACGCCGGTCGGTGGGTTCCCCGCTCCGTCTGCTCCACTCACACAGGACCTAACGGTTGCAATGGGAATAGGCCCAGTTAGACTGACTGGCGGTTCTGGTGGTTAACTGGGCCTTTATCAGGAAACCACAGCTTATTCTGGTCTGCTGTCTCCTCAGCCCACTCGCAGCTGCGGTACCAGAACGACGCCGACCTGGAGGTTCTGCGGCGCCGTCTCAGCAACGCTCCACGGCCCCTGAAGAAGAGGAGCTCCATCACCGAACCTGAGGGCCCCCAGGGGCCCAACATCCAGAAGCTGCTGTACCAGCGGTAAGTCCAGAGTCTCGGTGGAAACTGCCATCCAGCAGTGGCCCCATGTCAGCTAATTGTTCGCTTAGGGCTAATTTACTCGGCTGCTTTGACATCTGTGCTGAAGTTAGGGTTAGAATTCTTCACAGAATATTTAACCTCTACTAAATAACGTGTTCGTATCATGCTGTAGCATTAGCAGAGCTAGCGTTGCATAGCTAGCTTTAGCATAGCTAGCTTTAGCAGAGCTAGCTTTAGCAGAGCTAGCGTTAGCAGAGCTAGCGTTAGCGTCTCCAGCATGCTGCCCACCGCTGGGGTTGGTCCACTTACTGCAGATCGGGGCTGATGAAGGTGTTTTGTGGTGTTTTGTGGTGCAGGTTCAACACGCTGGCTGGAGGAATGGAGGGCGGTTCTGGTAGGACTCGGTTGAGGTTCTGTCGATGTTCTGGACTTGGTTGTTCCAGGGGCTCAGAGTTGTTCTCCTCTGTTCCAGCGAACCCTTTCTACCAGCCGGACGGGCTCCTGGGGGACGTGGACGGCGTCCGTTCAGCCAACGGGAGCCTGGACCAGGGAGACAAGGCAGTGCCCAGAGAGGTCAAAGGTCAGGACCTGAGCTCAGAGTCCTGCCACTCCGCTCCATCCTCCATTACTATGGAAACACCCATAGAGACAAAAAGCACCACCAGCCTGCCTCCCTCGACCCAACCCGGCTCGCCTCCAGAACCAAAGAGATCCGAGGTCCAGAACCAGAACCAGGGAGGTGCTGGCTCCGTTTACGGCTCACCTCCAGAACCTGCTGCTCTCCCTTCAGGACCAAAGGTACATATTGATCCAGACTCCCTCAGGTGCTGCCACCTTGTTACCATGGTCACCAGGTTGCTTGTGTCCGCAGGCGAAGCGGACCAACCTGAAGAAGCCGTCGTCGGAGCGAACGGGTCACGGCCTGAGGGTCAAGTTCAACCCCCTGGCTCTGCTGCTGGACGCCTCGCTGGAGGGAGAGTTCGACCTGGTCCAGAGGGTCATCTACGAGGTACCGCCTGGTTCCACCCAGAGGTTCCTCTGGTTCCTTTAGTTCCGGTCCAAACAATTTGCAGAGACTCAAAGGTTTCTTGTTTTTGGAACCAAAGAGGCTTCTGGTCTTCTTGCAAGCTGACCTGACCTCTGACCCTAGTCTCTGGCTCTTGCAGGTGGAGAATCCCAGCATGCCCAACGACGAAGGCATCACTCCTCTTCACAACGCCGTGTGCGCCGGTCATCACCACATCGTCAAGTTCCTGTTGGACTTTGGAGTGAACGTGAACGCGGCCGACAGCGACGGATGGTCGGTTTGTCCTCTGTCCTCCGGACCGCCACCTTGGGGTCATCACATTGTCTCTAGGGACTGCCAGGGGTCATCAGGGGTCATCTCATGGCCTCCTCCTGTCTGTCGCGCAGGACTCCGCTGCACTGCGCCGCTTCCTGCAACAGCGTCCATCTCTGTAAGATGCTGGTGGAGTCAGGCGCCGCCATCTTCGCCACCACCATCAGCGACGTGGAGACGGCGGCCGACAAGTGTGAGGAGATGGAGGAGGGCTACAGCCAGTGCTCCCAGTTCCTCTACGGTGGGTGGAGCCGGAGCCGTCCAGGTACCGGCGCCGTGCCCCGACTCACCTGTCCGTCCGCTTCGTCCTTCGCAGGCGTCCAGGAGAAGCTGGGCGTCATGAACAAGGGGACGGCGTACGCGCTGTGGGACTACGTCGCGGAGCGGGACGACGAGCTGACCTTCGGCGAGGGCGACGCTATCGCCGTGCTGCGTCGCCATGACGACACCGAGACGGACTGGTGGTGGGCCAGGCTGGACGGCCGCGAGGGATACGTGGCGAGGAACCTGCTGGGGGTGAGACAGCCTTCCTCACTGATGACGAGTCAGAGGTCAGGGTATCTGCTGGCTTCCTTGGGATCAGCCTGTAGTGACCTGTTGACCTCTCTGCAGCTGTACCCACGGATCAAACCCAGACAGAGGTCGCTGGCCTGAAGCCCGGCCCCATGAGGAAGAGGAGGGGTGTAGGATTGGTTCTGAGAGGAAGCAGCAAAGCACATGTTAACCTTCAGCAGCTGAAGGACGGAAACATCTGCCCTCTAACGGCTCTTGACCTCTGAGGTCCCAGTGGGTCAGAGGAAGCGATGAAGGGCAGAGGAAGATGACCCAGGGTGTGTCAGGTTGGATGAAGGTCACCTGAAGGTCGATTGGCCTCTGATTTTCGGGCTGCTGATGGATCAGAATCAGAGGAAGGAAACAGGAAGTGAAGATGTCGGTTTAATGAGCAGTCCGTGTCTCTAAAAGTTCCCCTGAACTCCAACTGTTCATAAGAGGTTCTGGGTCACATTCAGAGCGGGTCAGAACATCGGGTCTGAGTCGTTCTGGGTTCAGAACCTTCTCTGCTGCTTGTTTTTATGTTTTATTCTCCTTAATGTTGTTTTATTTAGCCAAGGTTTGCTTTTTTCATTAGAATCAGTTCTGTCACTGTGGAGACTCTGCTGCCATCTAGTGGACAGTTTTATGTGATCCAGCGATCAGTGGCGCCACCTGCTGGTCTGGATGTGCCTGAATTTTATGTCCATGTTAATATTTTTATTTCACAAGCATTTTGTTTCCAGATGTTGCTTTAAGACCGGTTGAGCTGCATTATTAAAGTCATATAAAACATGAATAATTGTGTTTAAACCTCACTGATTCTCAGACTTTCAAGCTTTGCTTCAGTGTTTCTGGGTCTGCAACGTCTTTCAGAAACATTCTGGAAAATGATCCAGTATTTATGTCATCACAGACATAAACAACTCACACTACGGTCAGAAAACGGCTAACCCTACTGCACAAATTTCTCTTTGTTGCTTTAAATATGAAACGTAAACCAAATTAATTCTGTTCATCTGGTTCTGACCAAAAAATAGACAAAATGATTACACTTCCTATGAAATATTTTGCATTTTGAAGCAAAACTTCCATCCAAATGTCTATTTTTTTCTAGACAACCATGAGCAGATTGACACACGCACACATATTTTTCTCTGCATGAAACACTCCTTATTAGAGATGTATGTGTGCGCGCGCGTGTGAGTGTGAGCGTGCGTGCGACAGGAAGAACATGTAATAACCTGCGGACTTTAGACGGTCATAAAAGCTCAGCCATCCGCTCTGGACTCACCTGTCGGCTGCAGGTAATTTGGCTCATTTAAAACTCATTACTACAGGAGTCGTTTCTGTAGAACTGCTTGTTCTGCGTCTGAAAGCTAAAATATTCGCTTTTATTCATTTGAAGCCTTTAAATCCCGAGCATATGAAACTTTCAAAATAAAAGCACTACGAATCAAGGATTTCAATGTAAACTTCTGTCTAGAGTTTTACTTTTTATTATTCGAGGTAATAGTGTTTATCGGGCAATAAGGTTTACAACGGATAAATATACTTTTAAGTAAAATAATATTTGTATAAAGACATTTTAATTTGGAAGCCCAGCGGAAGTGCTATATTAATTTGGCTACATGCTACGTGTTTAGCATGCAGCTGTTTCTATATTCCGCTTTTTTTGTCATGTTTCCTCCTGTTAACAGCTCTATTTTCTACATCATCCTATGACTTATTGAACGCTTGTTTGTTGCTGCTGTTCTCCAAACGTAAGTTCACATTTATTGTATTTAGTCTCGTGTTTCATAACAGGAAGCTAATTGCTAGCTATGTATAAATCGTGCATGTAATGAAATATTTTACAGTATTGATGAACATGTTTACTGTTCTAACTTACTGTTTATTTGGTCAGTTTTAGATAGATTTGTTTTTGTCCAAGTCCTAGATGGATGCCCCTTTTCAAGATGGCGAACACGTTAACTAGTTCGCCATGTTGGAAAGGGAGATATCACTGCGGCCCCATTTACGTGCTGCGTTCAAAATAAAAGCGTACATCCGCTTCATGTTTTATCTACTGCAAGTAGATTTCCAGCAGCTTTGTATTATGCAGTTGCAAAAGGAAATTGTGTATCTAAAAAATTGGGAACATTAAGGAATCCTGAAAAACTCTCTTTCTAGTGACTTCTCTCACTTTTGGGTGACAGAGGAGTATGGAGCTAAAACTGTCTTATAATTCACAAATGCACAGGACGAGATTCACACGTGTATATCTTGATTTACAAGCAGTTTCTGGCCTGTGAGTTACGCTGCAATTATGTGTGAACTTTGAGGTCTCAATCCATAAATGTCTTTTTTTTTTTTTTTTTTAATGAATGGTCTGTCTGATTGGATGCTGATCATCCAATCACATACCTTCCTTGTTTCACCGAATCATATTTGGAAACATAGGTGACCCCAGTGGGGCTTCGTTCACAGCCACAAACAGCTTGTGAATCTGTCCTGTGAATTATGGCACAGTTTTAGCTCCACAGAGAGACACCTGTAGAACACAACCAGCAAATGTCAACCAAATCTGATGTTTAATTTCAAAATAGAAGCCTATTGAAATCGGAAGTGTAGACCTACCACACTTCTAAATAAAAACATGCTCTTTTAATAGGCTTTTATTTTGGAATTAAACAACAGATGTGGTCGGTGTCTCTCTGTCACCCAGAAATGAGGAGAACTGAGTTTTTCAACAATGTGTATGTCTGCTTTTGAAAAATAAAAATCAAATTGTGTTCTTGTGATCGACTCTTATTTTGAAATACACATCAGCTTGTAAGCTATTTTCTGTGTGTCTTCCGGAAGTGTCTTTGTGTGGTTTACAGTATTGTTTCCACACATTATATTTGAATTTATTTCCAGATACATAATTTCCTTTTGCAACTGCACAGATAAAAAGTCTAAAGGAGAAGCTGCTGTTCATTGACTTGCAACAGATCAAACATGAACCTGATCTGAGCTTTTACTCTGAAAGGAGCTGGTAAATGAGGGAATCGGTATCGCAGCGATTTCTGCTTTTTGGCCAGAATTGTGTATTCAGAAGTTTCTATAAAACGTTAGACACGATGATGGTCTGACATGAAACGGTAACCGTCTGTGAAATGAGGATTACTCATCAGGATCGTCTGTATGTATGAATAATGCAGTGTGGGAATGTGCTCTGCCTCATAGGGCCTGTTGACCAGTGAACCTTTCTGGTTCTGTGGCCTCTTGGTGACCCCTAGAGGGCTCGGGGTCACAGCCAGGGGTCTGGAGGAGCCTGTAGGCCCCAAATCTTCCTTCAGAATCTAAACGTTGTTTTCGTCTCAGACTCATCTTGCGCACCATGCCGGAGCATTTCCACGTGAACACGCCGCTGCTGGAGAGCGTCAGCATGTCCAAGATGGCGGGCACCGCCGTCTACCTGAAGATGGAGAACTGCCAGCCCTCCGGCTCCTTTAAGATCCGTGGCGTAGGACACCTCTGCCAGCAGGTGGGGGCGCCGTCTCTCTTCCTGGACCCGCTCTGCCTGTCTGCTGCTGACGCTCCGTGTGTTGTTGCAGCTCGCCATCCGCTCCAGGGGAGTCGTGTGTTCTTCAGGTAACCTCTGACCCGTGACGGCGCCTCGTCGTGCTGACGGGCGTCATGGTAACTGGCGTCTCTACAGGTGGGAACGCCGGGATGGCCGCCGCCTACGTGGCCCGGAAGATGGGGCTCCCAGCGACCGTGGTGGTGCCGTCCTCCACCCCCCCGCTGGTGGTCCGCAGGCTGCAGGAGCAGGGCGCCGCCGTCAAGGTCGCCGGGAAGGTCAGAGCCGACCTGCGTCAGGAGGCGCCCGACCTGCTGGTCCCCTGACCTCTGACCCCTGGATGTTTGTTGTCTCTGACCGTCAGGTTTGGGATGACGCCAACACCGAAGCTCTGAGGCTGGTGGAGACAGAGCAGCTGACCTTCGTTCCTCCGTTTGATCACCCCCTGCTGTGGTAGGTACCCCCGGGCCCCTGACCTCTGACCCCTGCTCAGACCCAGCATGTCCCCCGTCTCTCCAGGGAGGGCCACGCCTCGGTGGTGGCGGAGGCGGCGGCCGCCCTGGGCCCCGGGGCCCGGCCCGGCGCCGTGCTGCTGTCGGTGGGAGGCGGGGGCCTGCTGTGCGGCGTCGTCCGCGGCCTGAAGGACGCCGGCTGGGCGGACGTGCCGGTCATCGCCATGGAAACGGTGGGGGCCGACTGCTTCAACGCCTCCATCAAGGCGGGGGAGCTGGTGACTCTGGATGACATCACTAGGTTGGTCCAGCTCTGGTCCCATTGGCTGTCGTTGTGGACTCAGTTGCCATGACAACATACAGATAAGCTTAAAAGTTCATCTGAAATTTCTGCAAAGATTGCAGAACCAGCAGAACCAGCAGAACCAGCCATCTGAATGATTATTTCCTGCTTTAGTAAAAGAAAAATTAAGAAGTAAACAGAACCGTGACTTTAAGAAACATGACCCCCTGCTGTCTCTGGCCCCTCATGTCTCTGGCCCCTCATGTCTCTGGCCCCTCATGTCTCTGGCCCCTCATGTCTCTGGCCCCTCATGTCTCTGGCCCCTGCTGTCTCTGGCCCCTCATGTCTCTGGCCCCTCATGTCTCTGGCCCCTCATGTCTCTGGCCCTTCATGTCTCTGGCCCCTCATGTCTCTGGCCCCTCATGTCTCTGGCCCCTCATGTCTCTGGCCCTTCATGTCTCTGGCCCCTCATGTCTCTGGCCCCTCATGTCTCTGGCCCCTCATGTCTCTGGCCCTTCATGTCTCTGGCCCTTCATGTCTCTGGCCCTTCATGTCTCTGGCCCCTCATGTCTCTGGCCCCTCATGTCTCTGGCCCTTCATGTCTCTGGCCCCTCATGTCTCTGGCCCCTGCTGTCTCTGGCCCCTGCTGTCTCTGGCCCCTGCTGTCTCTGGCCCTTCATGTCTCTGGCCCCTCATGTCTCTGGCCCCTGCTGTCTCTGGCCCCTCATGTCTCTGGCCCTTCATGTCTCTGGCCCTTCATGTCTCTGGCCCTTCATGTCTCTGGCCCCTCATGTCTCTGGCCCCTGCTGTCTCTGGCCCCTCATGTCTCTGGCCCCTGCTGTCTCTGGCCCCTGCTGTCTCTGGCCCCTGCTGTCTCTGGCCCTTCATGTCTCTGGCCCCTCATGTCTCTGGCCCCTGCTGTCTCTGGCCCTTCATGTCTCTGGCCCCTCATGTCTCTGGCCCCTGCTGTCTCTGGCCCTTCATGTCTCTGGCCCTTCATGTCTCTGGCCCTTCATGTCTCTGGCCCCTCATGTCTCTGGCCCTTCATGTCTCTGGCCCCTGCTGTCTCTGGCCCCTGCTGTCTCTGGCCCTTCATGTCTCTGGCCCCTCATGTCTCTGGCCCCTGCTGTCTCTGGCCCCTCATGTCTCTGGCCCCTCATGTCTCTGGCCCCTGCTGTCTCTGGCCCCTCATGTCTCTGGCCCCTCATGTCTCTGGCCCCTGCTGTCTCTGGCCCCTGCTGTCTCTGGCCCCTCATGTCTCTGGCCCCTCATGTCTCTGGCCCCTCATGTCTCTGGCCCCTGCTGTCTCTGGCCCCTGCTGTCTCTGGCCCTTCATGTCTCTGGCCCCTGCTGTCTCTGGCCCTTCATGTCTCTGGCCCTTCATGTCTCTGGCCCCTCATGTCTCTGGCCCCTGCTGTCTCTGGCCCCTGCTGTCTCTGGCCCTTCATGTCTCTGGCCCTTCATGTCTCTGGCCCCTCATGTCTCTGGCCCCTGCTGTCTCTGGCCCCTGCTGTCTCTGGCCCTTCATGTCTCTGGCCCCTCATGTCTCTGGCCCCTGCTGTCTCTGGCCCTTCATGTCTCTGGCCCTTCATGTCTCTGGCCCCTCATGTCTCTGGCCCCTGCTGTCTCTGGCCCCTCATGTCTCTGGCCCCTCATGTCTCTGGCCCCTCATGTCTCTGGCCCCTGCTGTCTCTGGCCCTTCATGTCTCTGGCCCTTCATGTCTCTGGCCCCTGCTGTCTCTGGCCCCTCATGTCTCTGGCCCCTCATGTCTCTGGCCCTTCATGTCTCTGGCCCCTCATGTCTCTGGCCCCTGCTGTCTCTGGCCCTTCATGTCTCTGGCCCTTCATGTCTCTGGCCCCTGCTGTCTCTGGCCCCTCATGTCTCTGGCCCCTCATGTCTCTGGCCCTTCATGTCTCTGGCCCCTCATGTCTCTGGCCCCTGCTGTCTCTGGCCCTTCATGTCTCTGGCCCTTCATGTCTCTGGCCCCTGCTGTCTCTGGCCCCTCATGTCTCTGGCCCCTCATGTCTCTGGCCCTTCATGTCTCTGGCCCCTCATGTCTCTGGCCCTTCATGTCTCTGGCCCTTCATGTCTCTGGCCCCTGCTGTCTCTGGCCCCTCATGTCTCTGGCCCCTCATGTCTCTGGCCCTTCATGTCTCTGGCCCCTCATGTCTCTGGCCCTTCATGTCTCTGGCCCTTCATGTCTCTGGCCCCTGCTGTCTCTGGCCCTTCATGTCTCTGGCCCCTCATGTCTCTGGCCCCTGCTGTCTCTGGCCCCTGCTGTCTCTGGCCCCTCATGTCTCTGCCTCCGTCCCCAGCGAGGCCAAGTGTCTGGGTGCGAAGACGGTCTGCCGCAGAGCCTTTGAGCTGAGCCAGAGCGGCGAGGCGACCATCATCTCTGAGCTGGTGACGGACCAGGAGGCGCTGAGGGCCGTCCAGACGTTCCTGGGTCAGTGGCTTCCCGATGCACACGTCCGGTTCCGGTTCCGGTTCTGAAGGAGGCGTGCTTGTTCTGTGTTCCAGATGAGGAGCGGGTTCTGGTGGAGATGGCGTGTGGAGCAGCACTGGCCGCCGTCTACAGCGGTGTGATCACCAGGCTGCAGGCCCAAGGCAGGCGGCCGCCGCACCCTTGTTGTTGTTGTTGTTGTTTTGTTTTTTAAAAGCCTTTTTATCTTGTTTTTATATTTCATTTCTTTATTTTATAGTTTCTAATATATTTATTAAAATGTTTCTTCATGTATTTATATTTTTCTTCATTTTGTGTATATTTTATTCTTCAAAAAATGTCTTTATTTTATAATTTATTAAAATTTTATTTTTGCTTTTATTTCATCCCTTATATATCTTATGTTTTTAGATAGTTCATGTGTTTTATTTGTTTTTATTAGGTGTGTTTATTTTTTAAAATTTATGTTTACGTTTTAATTTAGACTTTTACATTTTTTGTTCATATTTTTTATTTTTACTTCACTTGTTTCATTTTTGTTATTGTGTTATGATTGCATTATTACTCATTTATCAGAGAAAACAACACATACAGTATATTTATACCTGCACATATTATTAATATGTAGAAGGTCTTTATTGTTCCTTTTTGGGTATAAAGAAGCTGAGGACCGAACCGGAGCAGAACCTTCATCAACTGTGACCTGAATCTGGTTTGTTTTCCAGGCCGCCTCCCGACTCCCTTGCGCCCCCTGTTGGTGATCGTGTGCGGCGGCAGCAGCATCAACATGGAGCAGCTGATGAGCCTCCAGCAGAAGCTGCAGAGCTAACGCAGTGCATTCTGGGAAATGTGCCACCAGTCTCGTTGCTGATCATAAAGTTTAATTATTGCTGATTTTCATGAAGAAGCTCCGCCTGCAGTTCACCTTCTCCCCACATGGTGGTGCTGTAAAGTCTGGCCGGTTGCTATGACAACAGGAAGGAGACGCTCTGATGAGGCTGCGGCTATAAATAGGAAGTCAGCAGGAGACGCTGTGGCTGAAATGTTCTGGTTCTGGAACATCAGAACCAGAATGTTGAGTCCATGTTGTCCCGCGGGACCAGCCTGGAACGGATCGAGTTCGGTAGCGGAAATCAGCTTCATCCTTTATCAATCAGTTTATTAAAAGACAAAGAACAGCTGAACGCTTTTGGCTCACAGAGGTTTATTTTCTACATTCACATCATCAGTCAGAAAGCTAAAGGTTTTTGTTTTAAGCTTATAAATGTAGCTTGAAGCTAAAACGTTAGCTCTGAGCTACATATAGCTATTCAGTAAGTACACAAAATATTTAGCTTGCTAACTAAATATGTAGGTTGAAACTGTGACACAAATGAAGAGTAAGGGAGAACATATCTTTGTGGTATAAAAGGCTAGTGTTGCTAATTGCATCCCATAGCAATGTGTCAATAGAGCTGCAGCTAAGCAGCCGTTAGCCTTTAGCTGACATGTTTCATTGCACAATCAGCTCTCTAGCGCCCCCTATGGTTGGAGCCAGCCAGAACATCATGGCGATTGATGGTAAGTAGGCCAATAACGGCTCTGCTCTCCGCGGTAATTAACTCCGTCTGGGTCACCGGCTGTGGTTCTGGTCCGGGCGGGCTGTGTTTCCCATCAGGAAGGCAGAACCTGGGTCCGGTTTGGATGCTGTCCTGTTGTGGAAAAGCAGTGGTTCTCCATGTATGTACCGGTGGCTCTGGTCGAACCTCCTTGTTTGATCGCGGCTTTCTTGCTTATTACCCGCTAAAGCTGCGGTTCTGCGGCTCGGTTCGGAGCCCCAAACCTCCGGCTGAAGTAGCTACCTTTTCCCTGCGCGCTGACTGGCAGGCTGCGACCGACACGGTTCTGGTTCTGATCAGTCCGGTTATGGAGGAATGTGGGTCATATTCAGAGTTTCATGTGGAGGAGGAACTCGGTTCCGGTCCGGTCCAATAGAACCTCCAGAGAAGCTTTATGATGCATCTGAAATAATCCAACATTTAATCTGGTTTCACGTATTTAGTGTAGAGGAAACTGGGACCAGTAGAGGAAACTGGAACTAAACTGGGAATCAGAAAGGATTTCTGATTTTAAGGGGAAGTGACGTCATGGTCAGTTTTCACAGCTCCTTAACATTTGGGGCCATTTATGATTTTAGGGTCTTCAGTTGCTGCTTTCATTCATATTTATGTGACAAAACAAAACAAGTTATTTTACTGATGAAATCTGAAAAGTGTGGCATGCATTTTTATTCAGTCTCTGTCGTTCTGATGCCACCAAATAAAATCCCCCAGTCAGAGCCAGTGGAGTTAAATTCAGAGTGAAATGGTTCAATAAAACACTGCAAGGTTTTATTTCCTCTTCCTCCAGTCCAGAGAAGCGGCGAAAAGCTTCAACAGGAAACCAGAATGTTTTTATGGTTTCCATGGTTACTTGATAGCTTTACTTCCTGGTTACTTCCTTTTTTTGAGCCTCTCCTCTCTAAAAGCTGCTTGTTGCTGGATGTAGAGTGGAGATGGCGCCCCCATCTGCCTTAGAAGAGGAAACTGAACTGCTGCGTAAACAGACTTCTCTCCCTTCAAAATAAAAGCATAAATTCCTGACCGTCAGTAACCAAAATTCATCACAGAAATTTAACTTTATTAAACTGAAAGTGTAGAAAACAGCTGAGTAAATTAGGCTTTAGCATTTACCTGGAAGAATGATTTAGAGGAAGCTAAGTGCGCTAAATGACAAATTAGCTCCACTATGAGCTGAGGTGTGACAAATGAAGGACAGACTGAAACCAGAGGTCACATCTTTGGTGTGAAGGTCAGCAGGCTTTGAAAGAACGAGGCTGTGAAGCAGGAAGTGACATCACTGTTCAGCGATTGCAATAATCAGCTGATTGATCACATGACCACCCTATCTACTTCCTGTTCAGCCACATTTAACCCTTTACTACTCTGTTAGTTTTCACGCCGAGTCTCTGGGTTGCTGTAAAACGTGGGACGGATCCAGCCCCACGGGTCGGCCCGCTGAGTCGCTCTGCTTGTTTGCTTTAGATGCAGCAGCTTCAGTGTCTGAGGAAATATATCTGGTCTAGTCAAAATAAAAGTGTTTGCTAGTCTGACCTGCAGAGAGCAGGAGAACCCGGGGAGGAAGAGGATGCTGAGCTTCCCCCTACACACAGCTATTGCTTCTTCGTTTACTGGTCCGGACCAGGGTTCTGGTCCTGGTTTTGCATCTCATCCTCCCTCCTTGTCTCTCCAGGTGGAGATCGTCACTGTGGAGTTCATGAGCTGATCTGCATCAGAAAAGGTAGAGGAGTCTCCTGCAGCCCATCACATGTCCTCTGTCTGCTGTCCTGTCTCGTTGGGCCGTCTCACATTTCACGTCTAATTCAGTCAAACTAAGAAATAAAGCACCTTCAGTCAGAGGTGCATCAGCCGCTGCGACGCTGTGATCAGCTGGAAAACGGGTTCAGATTTAGCTGTGTCCGAATTCAAGGTCTGCATCCTTGGACGGACCGGTCTACATAGACCGGTCCGTCCAAGGACCGGAAGAGAGAAGCAGTGAATTCGGACAGGTCCCGCCGGGGCTTGAGCAGGTTTACTGAGGGAAACCTGGAACCTCGATGTCCGTTCCTCTTCGGTCTGATTCTGGTCCTGTCCGCTTTAGTTCAGAGTCGAATCAGCAAATTTGCAGATTCATTTGAACTGAATGTTTGTTCGGACCGGACCGGTTCTGTTGGACTCAGAGATTACAATTTGAACAGATTTAATCTGATTTTATGAGTATAAAATCCAGTGTTGGCTCTGATTCGACTTGAACCTGAATGATGCTGAACCCGTCGCCATGGCAACCATTAGGCAGCGTCCGTCTCTGCTGATGGTCAGGCGTATGTAAAGCCGTGGCCATTGCATCCCTGAGGTTCTGTTTGTGTTTCTGTCCAGTTTCTCCAGAGGTTCTGGGCTTCCTGACGGCCATCGCGCTCTTCATCATCCTCATGACCTTCCTCTTCTGGTTCCTCAGCAACAAGCTTGTTCTGCAGAACCCGGCCAGCCTGCAATGCCTCGACGATTTCAGGAAGACCCCGGAGCCGCAAGGTGAGTCCTGAAGCAGGTCTTCCTTCCACTCGATGTGCCACTGACCGAACAACTTCTTTACTCAACCAGTTCTTTACCGGACCAGTTCATTACTGAACCAGTTCTTTACTGAACCGGTTCTTCGCTGAACCAGTTCATACTGAACCAGTTCGTTGTTCAGATGAATCGGTTAGCTGTCTGGTCTGTTGGATTTCTGGAATCATTTTTAACTTCTGATTTCCTCTGATCCACACCGGCTCATATGTTTACATACAGTGAGCTGAGACGGACAGAAGTTTGTCCGTCTGGTTAGTTCTGGTGACCGGGATCTGTCAGGTGGTTCTGGTAGCTGGTTAGAACAGAACCAGAACCAGAACCTCCAGGGGCTGGAAACTTCTGGAGGACCAGTAAAGCCAGTAGAGTCTCATAGCAACAGGAAACCGATCGTTATATTATATATAATATTCGTTATCTCAGCCTGGCAGAGCTACATCCTGGACGCTGAGGCGAAGCAGTGCTCTGCTGCCCCCTGCTGGTCGGATGCTGCAGCTACAGCACTTCCAGACGTTAAACTAGTGATGAATCTTTCATTTCTCAGTGAGCATGTGACAGTGGATGAATCCGATGTGCTGGTAACCATGGCGACAGCTACATGTTTCATGTCCAGCTTGATGAATGTTTCTGTTTCATGCGTCAGGCTTTACTGACTGCTGCTCTCCACAGCCAGCCATTGTTCGCGTTTCCATAAATATGCTTCTGTTGTGTAACGCCTCGTTGCATAATGTTGCCGATTATGAGCCCATCGCCATGGCAACGTCTTCATTCCCAGTCATTCCCACAAAAACTCCCAGATCCTCACAAGTAGCAGGTACTGCTACTGGGACACTGCCAGATTATTAGTTATCCAGGCCGGTTCTGGTTCTGGTCCTGTTCCACAGTCCTTAAGCCTCCTGTCTGTCCCCAGCAGAAGCGGCGTCCCGCGGCGGCAGTGACTCTTCGGACAGCGACGGCGAGCTGCTGGGTCGGTACCAGGAGGCGGTAGGCCGCTCCCAGGGCCTCAGAGGAGCATCGGGGGCCGCGGGCGGCGCCAGGCCCCGGGGGGGCTTCAGGTGGGAGAGCCGGCAGAACTACAGAGCCCTGACCGGAGACGGCTACAGCAGCGAGGCCTCGGGAGACGATGGTACCATGTTACTATGGCAACACGCTGGATGGATGATGGATGGATGATGGCCCATTAGAGAAATAGAAGCTAAACTCTTAGCTAGCCCCTGATTGAGGCTAGCTAAGCCTGCTGCAGAGGATCAGTGGCTGAATCTGTGTAAACAAATAGGCATCAGAACTGAGTTGAACTCAGGAGGAGCAATAAAACACCGGGCTGAACAAAATATATTTATTATACATTCTGACAAGAACACCAACAGAACAAAGTTGTCAATGTTTTCTTTTACTAGTCCGAAGTCAAATTCAAGAGGTTTTTTTTCCCTTTTGAATTTTCAGATCTGAATGTTATATTGTAGCTGCCAGGTCGTGTTAATCTGTGAGATCACAGCGATCCAGTGGAACAGAAGAAGGATCTTCACAATGTGGATCCACTCGCCATTGTTCATACAACACAAAAAAACCCAACCTGCATGTAGCAGAAACATCTTTCACTAAAGTGTTATATATGATTCTAAGTCACTTCAGAGAAATTTCCTCACTCTGTGTGGATAAAATTATTTCCAGCTGTGATCAATAAATAACTTTTATCTTTTAGCTCAACAGAAAATCACAACATAATATTCACTGAATCAATATCTTTTTCAGCACTCTTCAATTCCATACAGCGGAATAAAAATCTCACTGTCACTAAATATTTCCACAGCATTTCACAAAGAAAAGGCTCAACATTAGCAGAATAGCCTCTGTGAGTTAGCATTGCTAATTCACATACAAACATCATGTAGGGGACAGGCACTCTTACCCATAAACTCCAGTTTTTTTCTCCTTTTAACATTGGAACTATAAACTTAAATTACAATCTAACGTTTAATACGTGAGAGCAAAATATTAGTTTGTGGCTAATCGATAGCCAGCTAAGCTAATTATAGTGCAGAACTCACCGGAGATTAACAGCGAGAAGAAAAAGAAGTTTAATCTCAAAAACAAACTTCTTCCGGGCCCTGGGAAAACAGGAATCAAAAACCAACAATAGATGAAAACTAATTTAATTTGATTTAATAAATATTGAAAAGAAAAATGAGTTTAGTCAATAAAGTGACCACAAAATGATTTTTTTCTTCTTCTGGTTGTTCAACCCAGTCGTCCCCAACCGCTTTATCACCGCAGACCGATCAGGGCCTGGCGACTTACTGCAGCCCGGGATGTGTGTGTGTGTGTGTGTGTAGGTGTGCGTGTAGGTGTGCGTTTGTTTCTAATACCTTGTGGGGACTGTTTCCCTGACACTACATTGTGGGGACCCACTGAAGCCTGGTTCCCACAAGGGGAAACGCTGTTTTTGAATTAGGACTAAGGTGTGAATTGAGTTTTGGTTAGGGTTAGGATAAGGGTAAGGGTTGGGCTGTAGAAATGAATGGAAGTCAATGGAAAGTCCCCGCAAAGATAGCTGCGCAAACGTGTGTGTGTGTGTCACGTGACACAATTAAACATTTTCTGATGACAATCTTCGGACGTTCCTGTGTGGTGCGTTACGTAGAACGTCGGGAACGTTCCATCTAACATCGGCAATATTCATCATGGTCTCGGCCCGATTATCGCAGCCTGTTGAATGTGACAGGGAGCCAATCAGAAAGCTTTAATTTATTCTAAACTCACTATGGGATGTTGGGGTGTTACTGGATTTCCTTCTGGAACCGGGATGTTCAGTGGAACCAGGATGTTCAGTGGAACCGGTTCTGGTGCCGTGTTGCTCCTGGACCCACGAACCGACCCAAACTGTTGATCGGCTCTGAGGTCACAGAGGTCTGGAAAATCGATCCTTAAATCAACCAGACCTAAAACTCACAAGCTCCACTCCTCTCATCTTGTCTCGACCACTGACGCTCTCTGGTCGCTATGGTAACATATCCCTTCACAATAAGATACAAAAACCAACATTTTACCTCAGGATAAGGACTAATGGAGCCCTGAGCTGGTTTCTCCATCTGGGAGATGAGAGACACTAAAGTGATGCTGATGCTCAGGGAGCCACCTGGTCGCTATGGTGACGCAGTTTGAAGCTTCGTGGCCTCATTAACATCCGGTCACCAGGTGATGCAGAGCAGCTCGGACTGTGGGAATCAACCCACCGGGATAAATCCATCCTCCTGCCTCTCTGGGCCTTTTCCCTTCAGAGAAACTTTCCAAACAATCTGATCATTTTGCTGCTTGTGGCTCAATGTTGGCGGCAAGACGCAACCCAGAGAATCCGTTAGAGGATTTTCAAAATAAAAGATCCTCCAGACTCACATAATACATAAACATACTGAGTCCAGATGCAGCAGGACACTGAGAACATATAGGATTCAGAAACTGTCTGCTAATGTAAAAAAATAAAAGGTTGTGATTGCAGTTTTGCTATTAAATAAGGAATGCAATTAAGTTGATGCATGAATAAACTTGTTTCATGACAAGAAGTCATTAAGTCATGTGAACACTAACTTGAAATAAATTCATAATTCAGCCGCTTGAGCTCATCATCTATCAGCCAATCAGAGGAGTCGTCGGCGTCTCCTTCAGGCCAACAAACCAGCCTGCTGCGTTTGTTGGCGCCGTTTTACTGAAGAGTTCTGCTGTTTCAGTCATTTCCAACCATCTTGTGAACTAGATTCTGCTGGTGTCCATGAAGGCTGCAGGTGATCTGCTGGATTCTGCCTGGCATGAGGCGATTAAACTGTTTCCATTCCACTTTTGAAAAATAAAAATCCACTTTAGTGTGGCTGAAAAACCACCTCAACGTGGGAGAAAAACCTTTTATTGAAAAACGTGAGAGTTTTACACATTGGTGTGTTTCCATTAAGAATTTATTTTTGTAATTCTTATTTGCTCAATTTTATAGTATATGGAAACACAGTTGGTAGCTAATTTTTCATCAAACATTTTTAAGCATTGGATCAGAAATGACTGAAAATGGCGAAATTCAAAATAACTTCCTCAATGTCACAGAAAAGTTTTTACACTTGCTTGAGGCGATTTTTGGCTTTTCAGAAAAAGTGTTCAAGCGAGAAGGAAAGGCAAAAAGATGTTCACTGAATACGTTGTGACTTAGTGAACGCTGCATCCGCTGGTGGTCTGAGCCGTACCAGAGGAACCAAACTCCAGACCTCCAGCTGGGAGGGAGCAGCCTCTACTTCCTGTTTACCACAGACATGCACAGCATCAACATCTGATGACATCATGCTCTGCGTCACCTTGTGGAGTTGCTCCAAACCACAGATGGAAACACAGAAACGCGCCCAGTTCCCATTTATTCTTTGCACCACTCTAATAGTTTGGTTAAAATGTGCAGGGCAGTTGTGTGAAATGTGCTGTCAGATCTGTTGGTGATTAGAGTTAAAGCCACCAAACTCAACCCCCACCCAGCCAACTGCATCCAGAGGATGAGGAGAACGCCGCCGCTGGACGAGCTCCAGCCGCCTCCCTACCAGGACGAGAACGGCTCTCCCAGGATGTCCTGCACGCTGTCGGACCTGGGCGACGCCAAGTGCGACCTGTCCCAGACCAGCGGCAGTCCTCACCTGTCCTTTGGGAAGTGCCTGAGCGAGGGCAGCGACGGCCAGGAGAGCGAAGGCTACCTGAACAAAGGCTACGAGGAGGACGCCCCCAGCGACAGCACAGCCGTCCTCAGCCCTGAGGTAAACGCCGGTGTTTGATCCGCCTGATGCTCCTGCTGGACCTGAACCTCTCCTCTTCTAGGACACGTCGGCCCGCGGGTCAGCCGCACGCTTCCCAAAAGGCTACGAACCCGATGCCCTCGCCAAGTACGGCACCCTGGATGTGGTGTTTGACTACGACTCGGAGGAGCAGCAGCTGACCGTGACCATCATGGCGGTGACCGACCTGCCGTCCATCAAACGCACGGGGAACTTCTCCTGGCAGGTGCACCTGGTGCTGCTGCCCACCAAGAAGCAGAGGGCCAAGACGGGCGTCCAGCGAGGACCCGGCCCCGTCTTCACCGAGACCTTCCGCTTCAGCCACGTGGAGACAGACATGATAGGCAACTACGCCGTCCGCTTCCGCCTCTACAGCATCCGACGCATGAAGAAGGAGAAGGTGTTCGGAGAAAAGGTCTTCTACCTCACCAAGCTCAACCTCCAGGGCAAAATGTCTGTGCCGGTCATCCTGGATCCATGCTGCAATCTGCCGGTAAGACGCACCACCGCAGTCCTCCACCCTGCTTTCACTGACTGCTCTTTACTTCACCTGTATTTATACCGTTTGTTCCACTGATCCAAGATCCCACTCCGGTCCGCTGAGTCCCACTCCGGTCAGCTGAGTCCGACTCCGGTCCGCTGAGTCCCACTCCGGTCCGCTGAGTCCGACTCCGGTCCGCTGAGTCCGACTCCGGTCAGCTGAGTCCGACTCCGGTCCGCTGAGTCCGACTCCGGTCCGCTGAGTCCGACTCCGGTCAGCTGAGTCCGACTCCGGTCCGCTGAGTCCCACTCCGGTCAGCTGAGTCCGACTCCGGTCCGCTGAGTCCGACTCCGGTCCGCTGAGTCCGACTCCGGTCAGCTGAGTCCGACTCCGGTCCGCTGAGTCCCACTCCGGTCCGCTGAGTCCGACTCCGGTCAGCTGAGTCCGACTCCGGTCCGCTGAGTCCGACTCCGGTCCGCTGAGTCCCACTCCGGTCAGCTGAGTCCGACTCCGGTCCGCTGAGTCCCACTCCGGTCCGCTGAGTCCGACTCCGGTCCGCTGAGTCCGACTCCGGTCAGCTGAGTCCGACTCCGGTCCGCTGAGTCCGACTCCGGTCCGCTGAGTCCCACTCCGGTCAGCTGAGTCCGACTCCGGTCCGCTGAGTCCCACTCCGGTCCGCTGAGTCCCACTCCGGTCAGCTGAGTCCGACTCCGGTCCGCTGAGTCCCACTCCGGTCCGCTGAGTCCGACTCCGGTCAGCTGAGTCCGACTCCGGTCCTGAGTCCACTCGTCCGCTGAGTCCGACTCCGGTCCGCTGAGTCCGACTCCGGTCAGCTGAGTCCGACTCCGGTCCGCTGAGTCCCACTCCGGTCCGCTGAGTCCGACTCCGGTCCGCTGAGTCCGACTCCGGTCAGCTGAGTCCGACTCCGGTCCGCTGAGTCCCACTCCGGTCCGCTGAGTCCGACTCCGGTCCGCTGAGTCCGACTCCGGTCCGCTGAGTCCCACTCCGGTCCGCTGAGTCCCACTCCGGTCCGCTGAGTCCCACTCCGGTCCGCTGAGTCCGACTCCGGTCCGCTGAGTCCGACTCCGGTCCGCTGAGTCCCACTCCGGTCCGCTGAGTCCCACTCCGGTCCGCTGAGTCCGACTCCGGTCCGCTGAGTCCGACTCCGGTCCGCTGAGTCCCACTCCGGTCCGCTGAGTCCGACTCCGGTCCGCTGAGTCCGACTCCGGTCCGCTGAGTCCGACTCCGGTCCGCTGAGTCCCACTCCGGTCCGCTGAGTCCCACTCCGGTCCGCTGAGTCCCACTCCGGTCCGCTGAGTCCCACTCCGGTCAGCTGAGTCCCACTCCGGTCCGCTGAGTCCCACTCCGGTCCGCTGAGTCCCACTCCGGTCCGCTTCTCTAGAAAGTCTGGTTCTGATTCATGCGGCTGTTTTGTTGGTTACTATTCAGGGTCTTCTGAGTTTCTCCTGAGACTTTCAGGCTGGTTTAGTTCCTGAGGAGGAACATGATGCGGCGATAGAAACCGATGATGATCGATGTCTCGTTTCCCACTGGGGATGCCTGATGGCCAGCTGTGGTGTTTTCAGGGTGGGGAGTCCCAGGTCAGCCTGTCTGACCTGACGTGCAGCGACAGCGCCTCGTCCTTCCAGTCCGTCAGTCAGACCTCGGCTCCGGAGATCCTGGTGGGCCTGGTGTACAACGCCACCACCGGCCGCCTCTCCGTGGAAATCATCAAAGGCATCCACTTCAAAAACCTGGCCGCCAACAAGCCACCCAGTAAGTTCCCTGCAGCGCTCGCTTCTGGGTTTGACAGAGCAGCGGCGTCCGGGTTCGCCGCCTCCATCAGTGAGCCTGCCTTCTAGTAAGAAAAGAAAAAACAGCTCATAAAACAAGACTCAGCAGTTTTAAACTCAGTACAGCAGCTCGACCAGCAAAAATAAAATCTATAAAACAAGTTTTGTTCTTGAACAACTTTCTATATCAGAGCAACAGTTTGATCTACAAAGTAAATAAAATGATACTTTTCAAGTCTAACAGACCTTTATCATTTCATTCAGTAACTTACCAACCATGAAAACACCGAGGCAAAAAGACTCAATGTTTTATTTTGACATCATTTCACTAAAATATGAAGATTCTGCCTCCCTCTGATTCTGCAGCCTGATGTTCCTGCATGGATTCACAACATCAACTGATCGGATTCTGTAATCTACTGTATCACAATGTGAATAAAGATAAAACGTATGTTTTTACCATACAGAATGAGAATTTAAACAACATAACAGATGTATACATTATTATACATCTCAACTCTACTTACAGTTAACCCGTTTCTGGTAACAAACATTTTCCCTAATTTATTTTTAAACCTCCTCAAGTGCTTTTCTGTTCATGTCTCCTAACCATTATACCCATATAGTGTGGAAATAATGAAAAAAATATTGAAACATTGAAAGAAATGACATCAGTCCTCACTGTTCTCCTGTCTGGTTCTATTATAATTAATATAATTTTTATATCTTCACATCCTGAAACTCCACCTGGCTCTGATTCCTTCCCTGATCTGCTCTTCTCATGATGAAATAGTTTAGTTTATTTAAAAATTAAAACAGGTTAATGTAATAACATATTTCAATAACATAATATAATATAACATACTATTATATAATATATTATAATAGAATATTACATAATATATTATATTATAATATAGTACAATATAGTATAGTATAATAGAATATTATATAATATAGTATAATGTACATTGCTCACTTTAAATAATGAAAAGGTTCCTTTGCTGCTGTTTCGTCTCTTTCTGATGAGATTAAACGTCTAGAGTCGTTAACTTTTAGTCAAAGTTAGCAGTAAACGTTTGAACATGTGACTATCCCAGAATTAAAACGGTTTAACCAGAAATGTCTTGTTCTAGTTGTGAAAGTGACCCTAACCCTATATTCATGGCAACGTCCCGTTTGCCTCATTCATATGAGTTTCTGCCTCCTGAACACTCTGAGCCAATCAGAGCAGAGGAAGCGCTGTGGTGTGCCTTCAAAATAAAAGCATGCAAGTGGAAGATTTCAAAATTCTTTGCAACTACGGTGCAATTATTGTGTGGGACGATGTGACTGTCTCCAGTGTTGGGGGATGTCCTCCGGTTCCGGTGAGCAGCTGATCCTGTTGTCCGGGTCCAACTGGAAAACAAGGTCCTCATTGGCCGAAACATTTCAAACTATAATGGGAATACAAGTTTCTAAAGGGTTTAACACTTTGGTTTATATTTGATATTCAGAATATGCAAAACTCACTTGTAACATTTTTATTTCATCTGGAAGGAGATGAACGCCAGAGACTGAGAAATAGTCGTCTTCATGGTTAGCGTTAGCTTCTGCTAATTCTTTTAATGAGCTCAGCAGTTTAGAGTTAGCATCAGCTAACCGTTTATGTGTTGAGTGGCATTAGCAGAGCTAGGACTCTTGTTTAGCTCATTGGTGGTTGTTAAGCCAGCTTGTTGGTCAGCTTTGTCCAGCACCGCTGCTCGTTTTAGTCCAGACATTTGTTCTCCTTTACAACCGTGGCAGCCATTTTGGAAATGTCCACAAGAAAACGCAAAAAATCAAGAAAAGAAGATTTCTGTGGATCAAATATGCAGCTGTGATTTGACACCAAGTCGTTCATCTGACTGATGGGTTTTGGTGCAAAAATGTCTTTTCTGCCATGTTGAAAAATCATAAGATTATCAGTAAATATCATTTCTATAGGTCCAATTCTGTATGATTAGAAAAGTTTTATCTGTTAAATGTCAAATGTAGTGCAGAAACACCATTTTCTTGACAACCATCTTGAAAAATTAGCCACCATCTTGAATTTTTTAGTGGATATCATTTGGGGTTTATCTGTGAATTTCTGCCAGTTTCGTCTCTTCTGGCCAAAATGAAGGATTTTTCTGAAATCCTAGATTATCCAGTGAACTTTGTGCATTGTTCCTGATATTTGACCCGTTTTTCTTTCCTGACCGTCCTTCTCTGAAATGTCGTCCTGCTCCTGATATTCTGTCCCTACTGGCTTTTGACATCTTGGTCGCTGTTCTTTCTTACTGCTGTCCAACCCTTGTTGTCAGACGGGCTGTTCTGTTGTCTCAAACACTTGGTAGGGGGACAGGTTTATATAATCAGAGGTGAGTCTGCGCCGGCCCGCTCAGCTTCCTGCACCTTCATGGATGCAGCTCAGACAATCGCTGAAATCTTTTCATCATATTTTCACAAAACTGCTTGTTGGATGGGAATTTGCCTTTCACATAGAACTAAACTGATGAAAATATAAATATAGTTTCTACCTAAAGCTTCAGTTTCAAACATATTACAGATGAACCAGTGCTGTGGTTTTACGTTTGTTTATTCTGCACCAAAACTCATTTTTACCCCGAGATATTAACGTTCATCTCTGAAATGACTAAAGATAACAGTTTGACTGACAAATGAAATATTTTCTGTTCAACAAAATCATTCCCATAGAGCTTTTTTATATTTATTTGATTTGCTTTAAATAAATTATTAGTTAGAACCAAGAAGCAGAAAGGAAGCGCATTATCAATCAGACACAAACTGTTAGCCTACTTAGCTTAGTTTAATTGTCTAATTGTATATTGATAAGAATTTTGATAATCCAAAATAAACGTAAAACCTGAAGTACGTGATTGGAGCTGAAGGTGACTGTCAGGAGCTCATCCATGGAGGCGTTTGCTCGTTGTGAACTTCCTGCATGAATCCTTCCCTCCGTTTCTGCCTGATTGTCTTCAACCGTTTTTCTCTCAAGTCACTTTTTCATCCCAGTCGATCCGGTTCCAGGATTCCCACTCAGCGTGGAAATATTGGACAATTGCAGCTTGAGTTCAGCTTTTTTATAATATACATGACATAATTAGTTTTATTACTTATATTACATTTTTGACTAGATTTGTATAAAAATAGCATTTTTAAAAGAACTTGAGTCCATTTTAATTGTGAAATATTGGCAGATTGAAGATTCAGCTTCAATGTGAAGCTGAATCAAATATTTGAGTAAAAACTCAAATATTTGAGTTTTTACAGTTTTGTTTGGTTCTGTCTTGAAACTTTCTATTTATTTTAAACATGAAAATTATTTTTATAAAATACTGATGCGTAATTTTCAATATATTTAAAATGAAATAGCAAATAAATATGTATATATTTTAATAGTTTCTGATGAGGATGTTCACTCACCAGAACAAACTGGTGTTCCATCTTTCTGTGCGCGCGCACACACACACACACACACACTCTCTCTCTCTCTGTGTGCACTGCCATCCGGTCAGAAAGTCCCATCTGGTGCCTGAAACGTTTTGATCCTCGCTGATCTCTGATTGGCTCCGATGCGACGCGTTTTCACAGCTCCTTTCTGTGGAGCTGTGAAAACAGTCAGCCGCTCTTCTGACCGCACACCTTTGACCTTTGAGTCATAAAGACATAAAGAGTCATAAAGCGCTTTCAGCTGCTCAGGCCTGTCTGTCAGACAGCAGCACAAAGCGCAGCACAATATGCACCATGCAGCAACACTGCAGCATTACGGCTGCTGCGTAAGGTCAAGGGGCGAGAGGTGGAGTCACTGAACACGTCTGCTTCTGCAGATGTGTTATGAAGTTTTTGTTTCGACCTCCTCAGATTCTTCTGACATTTATTTCAGTTTAGATCTTCAATACTTTCAGCAGAAAAGGATTTTTAGATGTTGCCCTTAACCTTTGTGTAGAGCGTTAGCGCCCCCTGTGGCTAGCAGTGTGATGTTTTTGCTGTTTACCGTCGGCTGCTTCTCCAGGTCAGATGTGCAGCGGTTGCTTAGCAACAGGAAGAACGCAGCGCTGCAGCTGTGCTTTGATCAGGAGGAAGCGTGACCTCAGGGTCATAACCTGGTGACAGGTTGGAGGGTGCAAAATGTTTAGAAAGCAGCTCAGTTTGACTGGTTCTGGTTCTATCAGAACCTGCCGCTGCGCTCCTCCTGTACTTCCTGTAACCTGCTTCCCGCTTCCTGTCCAGACACACTGGTGAAGCTGTCGCTGCTGAACTCCATGGGTCATGAGATGTCCAAGTGTAAGACGTCCGTCTGCCGGGGACAGCCCAACCCCACCTACAAGGAGACCTTCGTGTTCCAGGTGGCGCTGTTCCAGCTGTCCGACGTCACGCTCATCCTGTCCGTCTACAACAAGCGCAGCATGAAGAGGAAGGAGCTGATTGGCTGGATCTCCCTGGGCCTCAACAGCTCCGGGGAAGACGAGCTCAGCCATTGGACGCACATGAAGGAGGCCAAGGGACGGCAGGTCTGTCGCTGGCACAGCCTGCTGGAGTCTTAACGGGGGTCGGGGGTCGTCCTGATGATATCTGTTATATTGTCCATCATGTTGTCCATCCTGTCTACCAGTTTGTAGTCATGGTAACAGCAGGGAAGGACCAGAGGCTGGCCCCACTGCTCCGACTGATCCCCAGTCCTCCCTCAAAGCTGCAGCTGCTCTGGTAGCCACTAGCTGCTAGCCGCTAGCATCAACTGGCTGGGTCGGCTCCTCTGGGTCATCATGTTAGTGGAATTGATGACATCATGGTGGTTCAGTTGGTTCTGATTGACTTTCTACAGTTACTGAAAACCCAGCTTAATGAGCTACTGGAGCTACTGGAGCTGACATTTCTCCCAGTGAGGATCCAGATCAAATCCAAACACATTTAAGATTAATGCTGATTCTGTCTGACCCAGAGGTTCTCTCGGGTTCTGATTCTGGTTCGGATCAGGCTAAATACAAATAATATATTGATATATAAATTCAATGCTATAAAATTAATAATCCAATCAACTGGGAATTTGCTTAGCAGCAAACATGTAATTTACATTTAATAACATATTTATTACAGTGTAATAAGCTGTTATTACAACATGAACATTAACGTTTAATGGCAACAATGTAAACAGTTTGGTAATATTATATAATTATTGTTATAATGTAACTAGTAGCAACAGCTTCTAATGAGACGTTAACTAGTTTTAGCTTATTTTCTAATTATTCATGTTATCACAGAAACATATTTACACAATAAGTAAATGAAATCAGCACATTGATTATGTATCTGTATCGTTCAACAGCTTCTTCTTTCAAATATTAAGTAAATAATTGTCTTATGATTGATGTAACTAGTTGGTAGTAACAGTTTGTAATATGTTTATAAGGGGTTAATTCCTGAGTAATTATATAATATTACCAACTTATTAACTTACATTTTATTCCAGATTAAATCATTTCACATTCAGATAATTAAGGACATAAACACCTAATTTAGGGAGGAGGCCCACACCTGAGCCACTGCCTTACCTGAGATGGCCCCGCCCCCAGAGCACAGGCCCCACCCATCAGCATGGAGCACATACAGAAAAAGCCACGCCCCTAGTGGGAGGGGCTACTGAGGAGTTTTAGTCCCACACATGAAGCTGATTGGTTCTGCAGGTTTTCATTAACAGCCAAGAGAAAAGTCTTTCCTGTGCCTGTGCTGAGTTTACAGAGTGTGTGTGTGTGTGTGTGTGTGTGTGAGAGAAAGAATAGCAGGATGTGAATACTTCTGACTTATTGCCCAGTTTCTGATTGTGTGGCTTCTGCTTTCTCTCAGTGATTGTTTCTAATGTATTTTTGTACTAAACATAGAGGTGAGCAGAACAGCAGAACCTCCGGTCGGCCCGTTCCTTTAAGACAGGTTGGAGTCCAGCTGGTTGGTTCCTTCACCTCAGCTGCTTCGTCTCCAAACTGCTGGATGACACAAATATTTATAGTTTTATGCCAAGTCTAATAAACTCTTTGACAAAACATGGAAAGAAAGTAGATCCCTGCCAATGTATTTCAACATCAGACGGGTATTACTCAGAGAAACTCCTGGTCGCTGGTGAAGGTGAAAGGTCATGACTCTTTAGCCTGTTTGGGTTGAAGGAGAAAGCCTCTTCACTAGAAACAAGATGGCCGCCACAAGCTCCAACATTTATACACTTTATCTTCTGTTAGATCGAAAAATGGAGAATCTGTCAGAACTGAAACCAGCTGCTGATTTTGGCAGCGGTGGGCTCAGCTAGCCAAACATTAGCTCCACTGACCCAGTTCTCCAACAAACTAACATCTGCTAACGCTAAACATATCAAAAATGGCCAATAACTGCTTTAAAAGGCTTGTTATCGGCGGCCATCTTGAAAGATTCCCAGTGATCAGCTATGCTAGGAGCTAATGTGGTTTTGAATCTGCTGTGAGTTTCTACAAGATGGTAACGTTTTTACCAGAAGGAATGTTCTGGTTTGGACCCGGTCTGGTTTTGATGCAGGTCAGTGGAGGGTTCTAGCTGATGGTTCTGGTTCCAGTTCTGGTGGAGGTCCTATTGGTTCTGGGTCCAGTCTGTGTTCTGTGCTGGTTCTGCTGTCTGAGCAGCGCCTCCTGCTGGTGAGCTGCAGCTCTCACTCAGCGGTTTCAGGAAATAGACGGTGCCGGTGTTGTGGACCCGTCAATGATCCGGTTCCTCTGGTTCCGCTGCTTCGTTTAGATCCAATCGCTGCTCTGACCTCATTGTTTCTTGATTCTGTGGGAATGACCTTTGCCCTCGGCGGCATCGGTGCCTTACTGTTTTAACTTCTTGTCTTAATATTCCTGGAAATTAACTTTTCTCCTGTCCTTATGGCTGAGTTAGATTTTAAAAACGTTTTGAATTTACTAGTAAGAATTTCTATGTGATGATGTTACTGAATAAAAAAGGAAATAAACTTTTCTCATCCTCTGTCTTCTTCCTTATATGGTCGTTCCTGTCCGTCTCTGAGCGCTGCAGTTTGGATGTCAGAAAACAGATGTGGTTCATCTTTCAGATTTTCACCATTTCATTCATTCATTCATTCATTCATAAACATCACAGGTTCAACCCTGACATCAGTATTAGCCCTGACAGCAGGGCAGTAAATAGGAACGAACTGCAGGAAAACTGAATGTTGGCTTTAAAATTCAATAGAAAGATGAACTTTTATTTACAGGATCGTAATTTAATTTGTGATTAACTTTAACTTTACTTGTAGCTCCTGTGACAGCTTGTAGCTGTCACTCCTGTGTGTGTGTGTGTATGTGCGTGTGCGTGTGTGTGTAGGCGTGCGTGTAGGTGTGCGTTTGTTTCTAATACCTTGTGGGGACTGTTTCCCTGACACTACATTGTGGGGACCCACTGAAGCCTGGTTCCCACAAGGGGAAACGCTGTTTTTGAATTAGGACTAAGGTGTGAATTGAGTTTTGGTTAGGGTTAGGATAAGGGTAAGGGTTGGGCTGTAGAAATGAATGGAAGTCAATGGAAAGTCCCCGCAAAGATAGCTGCGCAAACGTGTGTGTGTGTGTCACGTGACACAATTAAACATTTTCTGATGACAATCTTCGGACGTTCCTGTGTGGTGCGTTACGTAGAACGTCGGGAACGTTCCATCTAACATCGGCAATATTCATCATGGTCTCGGCCCGATTATCGCAGCCTGTTGAATGTGACAGGGAGCCAATCAGAAAGCTTTAATTTATTCTAAACTCACTATGGGATGTTGGGGTGTTACTGGATTTCCTTCTGGAACCGGGATGTTCAGTGGAACCGGTTCTGGTGCCGTGTTGCTCCTGGACCCACGAACCGACCCAAACTGTTGATCGGCTCTGAGGTCACAGAGGTCTGGAAAATCGATGCTTAAATCAACCAGACCTAAAACTCACAAGCTGTTCTCCTCTCATCTCGTCTTGACCACTGACGCTCTCTGGTCGCTATGGTAACATATCCCTTCACAATAAGATACAAAAACCAACATTTTACCTCAGGATAAGGACTAATGGAGCCCTGAGCTGGTTTCTCCATCTGGGAGATGAGAGACACTAAAGTGATGCTGATGCTCAGGGAGCCACCTGGTCGCTATGGTGACGCAGTTTGAAGCTTCACGGCCTCATTAACATCCGGTCACCAGGTGATGCAGAGCAGCTCGGACTGTGGGAATCAACCCACCGGGATAAATCCGGTGGGTCCTCCTGTCTCTCTGGGCCTTTTCCCTTCAGAGAAACTTTCCAAACAATCTGATCATTTTGCTGCTTGTGGCTCAATGTTGGCGGCAAGACGCAACCCAGAGAATCCGTTAGAGGATTTTCAAAATAAAAGATCCTCCAGACTCAGATAATACATAAAACAGAAATATTTCATTATTTATTGCGGCCCGGCATCAACTGGTCCGCGGCTCGGTATTGGTCCGCGGCCCGGGGGTTGGGAACCGCTGGTTCAAACTGTTGGCATGAGGTTTTGACTGAAACATGAGAGAATATTAAAGTCTCCTTCACTCCTCAACTAAAGGAGGCCTTTCTGTTCTGGAGCCGAACTTATTGGACCCGGTTCGGCCCGTCTGAAGGTGGAGTTTACCATCATTTGACAACAACTGCGGTAGCTCTGCGTTGCCATGGGAACTGTGTGAGGACTGGCTTTCCATCACGTCTGGAAATGGCCTCCATGTCAGAACCAGAAAAACGGTAAGAACCCGAACCCAAACAGAACTGAGCTAATCACCTCCAGTTCCCACTGGACTCATGCAGGCGGTGAAATGGTGCCCTCTAGTGTCCCAGATGGGTTTTAAAGTGTTTTCTGGTCAGCGCAGTTTAGCTGCAGAGGTCCAAAAGGGTCTGAAGCATTTACAGATTTAACTTCAGCACCAAGGAGCAGAAACAGAATCCAGTCTGGTCCAGTTCAGGTAGGGTTAGGGTCCGACTGAAACCACTGGAGAAGATGGTGCAAGATTCTAGGGTCTCCATGGCGACGGCTGCAGATAAAACGGGTCCAGCTGGGTCCATCCAGAACCACTTTGCCACCCCTGCAGAGTTTAAGGCCTTTCAACCATGACTCAGCAAAACACGACAAGCAGATTCACATTTCAGAGTTTTATTAAAAGATCAAGAATCAGAATTACTTCTGGACCGCAGATTAATCAGAACATTGTTTCAGAACCGGCCGGCCGGCCAGCATCAGCTCTTTAAATATCTTCGGCAGATTCATCGTCTTCAGTAATTTCATCACTGTGATGTTTTGGTCGGTGTTCCTTCGGTTCGGACCGTCGGCTGAAAGAGTAAAAGAGCATCTAAAACATGAGGAAGCAGCTTCCTGTTGGCTCTCAGCAGCTTTAAGGTAGAAGAGAAACCAGTCTCTGCTCAGGGCACGGTAGAGGCGGAATTATTGCTGAGACCCGGCTCGGCCCAGAAGAACCGGCTTCAGGCTGTCCTCTTGCAGACGTGGATGAAGTAGCAGGGCGGCGGGTCCTGGCCCGGCCGGAAGGCCTTGAAGTCTCCGTAGACGGTGTGCTCCATGTTGGCGCCAAAGGCGTCGCTCAGCAGCTCACCGAAGCTCTGCAGGCGGTGAGGGTAGTAGGACAGCCGGAACTTACTGCACAGAACCAGAACCGGGATTACTCAGGGCGCTTCTCAGAGTCGCTTACTGCCATTATTCTGGCGGTCGGGTCAGACAGGATACAAATAGCTCACGACGGCCAGGCGACCGACGGCCCACAAGCTCACCTGACTTCAGGAAGCTTCTGCAGCGCTGCTTGAGGCACCTGGATGGTGTAGTCCAAGGTGATCATGTGAGGCTTACTGTTGACCCACAGAACCGAGGTGGTGATGTCCTGGGTCAGGTCGCTCTGCAACAAAACCACAGCACGGGTCAGACGGTTCTGCTCAACGTTCTGATTAGATCTGCTTCTGTGGTGTTAACGCTCATGAACTAGCCATAGCTAACTGTGGCTAATGAAACTAGCCATGGCTAACCGTGGCTAATGAAACTAGCCATGGCTAACCGTGGCTAATGAAACTAGTCATGGCTAACCGTGGCTAATGAAACTAGCCATAGCTAACCGTGGCCAATGAAACCAGCTATAGCTAACTGTGGCTAATGAAACCAGCCATAGCTAACCGTGGCTAATGAAACCAATCATAGTTAACCGTGGCTAATGAAACCAGCTATAGCTAACCGTGGCTAATGAAACCAGGCATAGCTAACTGTGGCTAATGAAACCAGGCATAGCTAACTGTGGCTAATGAAACCAGCCATAGCTAACCGTGGCTAATGAAACCAGGCATAGCTAACTGTGGCTAATTAAACCAGGCATAGCTAACTGTGGCTAAAGAAACCAGACATAGCTAACCGTGGCTAATTAAACTAGCCATAGCTAACCGTGGCCAATGAAACTAGCCATAGCTAACCGTGGCTAATGAAATCAATCATAGTTAACCGTGGCCAATGAAACCAGCTATAGCTAACCGTGGCTAATGAAACCAGGCATAGCTAACTGTGGCTAATGAAACCAGGCATAGCTAACTGTGGCTAATGAAACCAGCCATAGCTAACCGTGGCTAATGAAACCAGGCATAGCTAACTGTGGCTAATTAAACCAGGCATAGCTAACTGTGGCTAAAGAAACCAGACATAGCTAACCGTGGCTAATTAAACTAGCCATAGCTAACCGTGGCCAATGAAACTAGCCATAGCTAACCGTGGCTAATGAAACCAATCATAGTTAACCGTGGCCAATGAAACCAGCTATAGCTAACCGTGGCTAATGAAACCAGGCATAGCTAACTGTGGCTAATTAAACTAGCCATAGCTAACCGTGGCCAATGAAACCAGCCATAGCTAACCGTGGCTAATTAAACTAGCCATAGCTAACCGTGGCCAATGAAACCAGCTATAGCTAACCGTGGCTAATGAAACCAGGCATAGCTAACTGTGGCTAATGAAACAGGCATAGCTAACTTTGGCTAATGAAACCAGCCGTAGCTAACTGTGGCTAATGAAACCAGGCGTAGCTAACCGTGGCTAAAGAAACTTGAGAAATTTATCAAAGTAAGTTTAAAATATTAAATGAGATTAATCAGGTGAATTTCCATGAATAAATCAAACATGGCAAAAATATAAAAACAGAAAATAAAAATAAACTGAAAAATTGAAAAAATAAAATGTAACCTGTCTGACAAGTGTCAATTACAAATTAAATATGAATACTAGGAAAACAAAATTGATTTAAAAATGAGAATAAAACCAAAATAGATATAATTTAACATTTTAGCTTATACTTAATAAGCCATCAGAGAAAAACATTTTTCTTCTTTTCTAGTTTTCTAGATTCACTGATAAAATCGTTCAATCCGTTCTAACATTTGGTTCTGTTTGGACCGGTCCTGTTCAGCAGATGCTGCAACTGCAGCAGAACTGGTTCTGGTCAGTACCACCAAGCAGGGCCTGGGTTCCAGTTAGCATGCTAACAATAGCATAAAAAGTTAGAATTAGCATGCTAACAGCTAGCATACTAACAGTAGCAAACTACGACTAGGCACCGTGTGAACAATAACAAGGTTGAAGTTAGCACTAGAACACTAGCATACTTCTGTATGCTAGTGCAAGCCTATAGGGTTATCAGGCTAACAAACTCTGTTAGCAGAGCTAGCATCAGCATGCTAGTTAGCTGTGTCTCTTCAGTTGTTTTGCCTGAATAAGATGAATCCATGTGGAGCTCTGAGCCTCTGAACCATTGTTTAGCTTTTGCTGTCTGGATTTCTGGAACCAACTTCCTGTTACCTTGTAGTAAATGTTCTTGCCCTGTGGGGCGCGCCCCGTCTCCAGGATATAGTCATAATTACGGTGATCGATGATGAGGATCCCGCCGGGTCGCACCATGCTGGCGATGTTACGGAGCGCCAGGCGCTGCTCGCTCTGGTCCCCTGTGACGAACAGCAACGCATCACTTTCCGGAGGTCAAAGGTCATCACCACACGGTTCTGTCCAAACCTTTGAAGTCCGGCAGGTGAGCGAAGGAGTTCCCGAGGCAGATGACGGCGTCGTAGCCGTCCGCGGGTCTGTGGATGTCATCAGGCAACGTCAGCCAGTTGGCCTCTTCGATCACTGGACACACCGAGAAGCTTCAGGACCGGTCCTGATCGGTAGAACCGGCTCTGATCGGTAGAACCGGCTCTGGCTCCGGTCGGGATCTGGTCCTACCCCACTGGTCGAAGGCGGCCTCCTTGCGGCGCTCCCAGCGCGCCTTCAGGGCGAACTTCAGCATCTTGTCGCTGGCGTCGACGCTCACCATCTGGAAACCTTCCTCCACCAGCATGATGGAGTCCACTCTGCACAGACGGGTCAGTACCGGGTCAGAACCGTGCCGGGTGTTGCTGTTATTTACACAGCCTTCAATAAAAGGCTTAAGCCTTTTATTGAAGGCTGCCGCCGTTTGTGCCATTCATACATCATCTTGTTGCTAAGTGACAGCTGTTAGCGTTTCTGGGGTTAGGGTTAGGCCTGCGTCACCAGCCCAACAGTTTCAGGTTCTGTGCTGTTGCATTGCTCCTCTTTGTTGTGTTGTTGCCAGTTTGCTAAAGAAAGCAACCTGGAAGGTAAACATCCTGCCTGGGCTGGTGGCCGCATGGGGCCCTTCTGGCCCCTAAAGCCTCTGGAGACACACCTGGATGGATTTATTATTCTCAGCTTTAGGTCGCTCAGAGAACATTAAAAATAAAACCTCATCCGGGTCACCTGAAACAGAGTTTTAGCATTAGCAACAAGTGGAAAAAGTCACTACCGTAACTCATGGGGATGTGGCGCACAGTGAACCGCGGTTGGCGGCTTACCCGGTCCCGCAGGCCACGTCCAGCACCGTCCGCACGCCGTTCCGCTTTAGCAGGGAAACCACCCAGCTCTTGTATTCCTGGGTCCGACTCTGGATATCTCCGATGTACAACTCCCACACTTTGGCCGCCTTCCCGTCGGCGTACTGATCCGGAAGTCCCTCGGCGGCCACGCCGAGAGAGCGGGTCCTGAATACGCTGTCGACCGACATACTGCCCGCCTGTTGTCCTCCGGCGGGGTAGTTCTATGGGTAGAAGATGAGCTGGAGGCAGGTTGATGGTGTTTATGTAAGAACCGCAGCACGAAAAAACTTTCAACCAATGGCACTCTGCTGCGGAAGGACGCCTACTTTCTGATTGGCTGACTCTCTGAAGCCCCGCCCCTTTGTTGTTCACGTCAGCGGAAACTCCTCTTCAACTCTGCCCTGAGTTTAGTCTCGCAGGTTCTCCTGAAGCCGAGCTTTCTCATCGACTTTGCGCTAAAATCTGAGCAGATGTTTAGAGTTTTAAAGTGTTTTTGAGGTTTTTAGCTCCCGCTGGATGTTCTGAGGATTCTGGGCTCGTTTCCCGTTTCCTACCTGAACACTGACCTCTGACCTCGCCTGTGAGGCGTGGTCCTGTGAGGCGAGGTCAGAGGTCTGACCACTTTACGCTTTCACTTAAACGTAAAGTGTAAACCAGTGTAAACTGGGGCGTTTTCTAGTATTTCAGTGAATTCAGATGACAGCCTGTTAAAATAATGTTCAGAGGTACTAACTGAAGTGGAGCTGGACCGATCCAGAACCTGCTCTGATAACATAAACAAACAGTTTAATTATTAACAAAGATAATAAAAACTGACAGAAAAATGTTCAACATTAATACTGGAAGATGAAAGTCCTGAGTGCAGAAATCATGGTGGTTCTTTACTGATTCTTTCCTGAAACGAACCTTTTTCAAATGATAATTATATAAACACAAAACCACAGTTTCTTATGATCTATGTTGATTGTAAAATATAATCAGCGTTAACACCAGAATAATTCAGTTTCTTCTTCGTGAGGGATGATAATCTGAGGTTAGTAGGTTTAATGCACAAAAAGCTAAAAAAATACATCAAATAATTTCTGTTATTGGAGAATAGAATCAAATAGATTAAAATATATCTGAAAGTGAAAAACAAACCTGATTTTAGGATGCTTAAGTTTTATCCAGACATGAATGTAGATCATTTAATAATCTTTATAACCAAACTGATTAAACACAAAAACTGCAGTTAACAGAAAGGAGAGCGTTACCAGGGAAACTATTATATGCTGCTGTTAGCTTGAACACTTCCTGTTTATGTAGAAAAATAAACATATTTTCTTTCCAGAAGTAATCTTATTTATCACTAAATTATAGAAAAACTAATAATAACAATAATATTTAGTAACAAACAAATTCAAATAAATGATGCTCAACTCATAATAAACTGAAAACTGATTAATCAGTGAATGAAATCAGATTTTAGACAAACACATTAAATGAACTAAAATATTTTCTAAAGAAAACAGAAAGTTATGTTGTTGATTAATGTGTGTAAATCTGAAAAAATGAAACCATTAGATTTCATTAGATTTCCTTCTAATAAAATCTTTCTGCTTTGCATTTTTTTACAAAGTTCTGATTTAGAAAAGGTCAGAAGGGCAAAGACCGAAAGGAAGAGATTCAAAGAAACAAACAATGAATTAATTCAGAAAGTTTAATGGATATTAAAAATAACTTCCTCAGTTGGAAAATATTTTTAATTTAAAACTGAGTTTTTTCACTCTTTAATAAAATGAAGTAATTTGCTAATTATTGATTCAATTCCTCGGAGGTCGAGAGAAATCTGCAGAAAAGATTTTTCTGTTTTCATTTTAATAATTCTTCAGAAAGTCTTTGTGTTGTTGCCGTGGACAGGAAGTTAAATGTTATTTATTTTTTAGTTTTGTGTGTTTTGGACTTGAGGATGTTAAAAGGTAAATCTGTTAAAGTGCTGCAGAATGAAGCCTGAGCCTCCTCCCGTTCTGATTGGCTGAGCCTCCTCCCGTTCTGATTGGCTGAGCCTCCTCCCGTTCTGATTGGCTGAGCCTCCTCCCGTTCTGATTGGCTGAGCCTCCTCCCGCTCTGATTGGCTGAGCCTCCTCCCGCTCTGATTGGCTGAATGCAGCTGGTTCTCGGCCTCAGCCGGTACCGTCCGGTTCGGTTGGATCAGCTGGTCTGATCAGCACCGAGCCGCTCTGAGCAGAACCTGAGCACCGGCTCAGCGGCGGCCCTACTGGGCCGGTTCCAGTCCGGTTCGACCGAACTGGCAGGCCTGCAGGTGTAGAAGTGAAGCAGCTTTCTTCCTCCGCTAGAGGGCGCCGCATTCAGGGGAGGAGAAGCTCCAACCAGGTCATCATTCAGCAGAACATTATGGGATGCGTCACCATGGAAACACCAACTCTACAGCTGGAGAATTTCTTCAAAATGTTCGGTACTGTTCTGGACCTGAACAGAACTCAGCGGCTCGGTCCCGTATGGAGCTACATTAGAGCCAGTTTTTCTTTGAAACTGAAAGAAATAAGATGTGAAACTTTTGAGGGTCAACAAACGTTTTTTCCCCTCAGGTTCGGAAACGTCTGAACAGACTGGACCTGGACAGCAACACTTTGTGTAAAAGCTTTAGACATAAAAATAAAGAGTTGCAGTTTGATTTGAAGTGCACATTTATAATCCCAGTAAAAGCAGAAAATATAAAATGGCATTTACTTCTTGATTATTTTAGGAATCTGATCATTTATCAGCATTGAGTCATTAGAATGAAAGTTCAGTTTGTCTGTTTGCCATCAACATTTCATCATTTCTAATAAACTAAATCTAAACTAAATATCTGCATATTTATACACATTTCCTCTGAAGGAAATGCAGTTTATACCTTTTATAAAAATATTTTCTACATATTTGTTTAAACTGCCGGTAGTTTGGGGAAGATGGCGAACTGGGCAGGCAGCTTACTTTAAGCTCTACTGCACTGATCCCGGTTTGTTAGCTCAGACCTCTCTTTTTGAGCACCATAAATGTATAACCTGCCTATACATTTTATTTCGCCTCAGTTTCTTTTCCGTACCTACGGAGCCCCAGAGGGGACATGGGAATTTTTTTTTTCTTTTGCGTTCCCTCGCAATACCGTACTGATCAGTTATGCGGCATAATTGAACACTGTAAGCCTTTCTTACGGTGGCCGCCATACTTTCTGCTTAATAGAAGGTTATATGAGGTTTTTCCATGAATGTTAATATCTCTTTGTGAAATATCTGAAGTTTTACATCTTTTTCTTTAGGATAAAAAGGCACTAAAAACTTATGATATAAACAGAAACGTTCCGTAAATAGGAAATAAATAAAAATCCATCCTAATTTGGATTATTTCTGCTAATTGTGGGATAATTAGCAATCTGTCAGTTTTGATTGTGTCTCTGTTTGTGTTCGTATTCTAAATAGTTTAAAGGGCTTTCAGAGCCGTTCCATCTTAACATGCAGTAAATACATCGATTTTCAATCAGTGTTTTGCACCAAACAGTTAATAATAATAAACACGTTTTCACTGAGGCTCCGTACGTAAGAGCCATATGAATGAAATAAGTAATTAATGATATGACAATAATTACTTATTATCAGTTATACTTATTGATATGACAGCAGCACACAGGGTGGTGGGAGTGTCGATGTGACTGTTACTGTCTGAATGGGAAGATCACTATCCTGCTGGCTTGGTGTGTGTGAGGAAGCGGTGACCGCTGCGGTCAGTCCTTGCAAAGTTTGGAGCCTCATAATCAAAATGGAATAAATCGATAATTGTGACAGAACAAAGAAATGGTTTGGAGTTGATTGATACACGGACAGATGAGATTCCCCGAGTTATCAGTGCGGCCCTCTACCACCGTTAGTTTGCCGTGTTTTATAATAATAAAATGTGTTCATTATTATTAAGTCTTTGGTGCAAAAAACTGATTGAAAATCGATTTATTTACTGCATGTTTATGTCTGTTAATGTTGAGATGGAGCTTCACATGAAAGCATTAAACCATTCAGACTAGAACACAACAGAGACACAATCAAAACTGACAGAAGACTGATTACCCCGGTACAGATATTTCACAAAGAGGTATTAACATTCATGGAAAAACCTCATATAACCTTATATTAAGCAGAAAGTATGGCGGCCACCGTAAGAAAGGCTTACAGTGTTCAATTATGCCGCATAACTGATCAGTACGGTATTGCGAGGGAACGCAAAAGAAAAAAAAAATTCCCATGTCCCCTCTGGGGCTCCGTACCAACTTTCAATCTACAGAAGCTATGAAACTATTTAAGGCTGATGCTGAAACCAAGCTAGCGGTCTCCCCAAGACGCGCTCTGCGGTTCCTGTAAGCCAGTGTTTCTCAGTTCCGGTCCTCACGCCCCCCTGCCCTACATGTTTTAGGTGTTTCCCTGATGCCACACGCCTGGATTGAATATGTGGGAGATTAACAGGCTTCTGTAGCGCTTGATGATCATGCAATCATTTGAATCGGCTGTTCTGGAATAGAGATACATCTAAAACATGCAGAGCAGGAGGCTGAGGACTGGAACTGAGAAGCGCTGCATGGAGACTTCACAGCCAAAAGGAAATCTCCCTGGCAAGACATCAACACCACCCAGCAAGGTAATTGTGTCCCAAAATGAGGACGTTAACAACTCGATTGTGGAAACCATTAATAAGCTAACAGACAAGAGCGATAACTTTGTCGTGCAGCTACGTGACAACATGCTAATGGTTGCTAACATCTCTAAGCTAGCCGAAATGAACGCAGCTGATATAAAAGACTGCAAAGCGAAACTATCTGGCCTGGAAAAAGAAGTTCCTGCTCATCAAAGAAAATGCGGAGATGAAGGAAAGATTGTTGGAACTAGAACGATGTAAACGCTGTTGGAATTAAAAAATTCAGGGCTTCGAGGAAAAGGATAACGAAGATACCCGCAAAGAAGTAATTGACATGTCAGCCAAGATGGCGCCGCACTGGGCCTCGTCAATTGACAACGCAGTGGACATGACGCATCGGCTGGGGAAAAAAGGAAGACATCGCCAAATACTGATTCAGTTCAGCATGAGACAGAGATGCCTTCTGGAAAGTCACCAAAAGGAGCTGGGAGTCCACTTCAAGCAAGATTTCTGCACACTGGATCGGGAGGCAAGAGCTGCAGTCTGGCCCAAAATGGACCGAGCCAGGACCGAGGGGGGAACGGCTACATCAGGGAGTTCAGGTATGGCTGGAGATCCAGTGTCTAGTAATCACACACTACTGCACGATTACACAAGGCGCTACTTTATGATTCAAGGAAAATTTTATTTTATTTCTAAAATTTCGTTAGATTAAATAGGCCAGATGTATAAAGAAGGCTGTCTAAAAAGGCAAAGTTAATTATTCACATGTTTGATCAATCTTTTTGATAAATACATTCTAATCTTATTTGATTAGAGGTCAGTTACTCTGGTCTGCATTCAGTTTTAGGGAGTTAAACTAGAGGTTCAGTTACCTTCTTATTTTTTCTGGCGCTTCCCTTTGATGTCTGTGTTTCTTTCTAATTTTAACTGTGTGTCTTTAAATGTTAGGAGTTTGAGAGATAGTATTAAAAAAATCAATATTTTTTTTTTTTGTAAAAATGCAAAAGCCAACTGTATATTTTTACAAGAAACACACTATTGAGGCAGATGGGAACTTCTGGTCAAATCAATGGGGGGAGAAAATTATTTTGTCTCATGGTTCTAATAAATCTGTTGCTGTTGCTTTACTATTTCAAAATATTCAGAATAAACTAGAAACTCAGGAAAGACAAACAGGGCCACTGGATTATCTGTGTTCTCAAAATGGAAACTAGTTTTCTGATTCTCTGTAATAAATCCTTATTGTCTGAATTAACTAGTCATATAAAAGAACTATCTCAGAACAACTTCAGATTGGGAGATTTCAATATGGTGTACAATGAATGGCTTGATAGATCTCCCTCTAAACTCCAATCTCATCATATAAATGTAGTTTTACAAAACTTTTGCTTAACTCTGAACCTGGAGGATCCTTGGAGAGAAGCGAATCAGTGCAGTCAGTCGTCCTCCTGGGTTAAACCTGATGGCTCAGCTAAGTCACGTATCGACTTCTGGCTAATTTCAGACAGTCTGATGCAAAATAATGTAAATACTGGAATTTCACCTGCACCTTTATCTGATCACTGTGTAATACAACTCAGTATCACAACTCGACTGAAAACATCCCACAGCAAAGGTTACTGGAAGTTCAACTCGACCCTCCTTAACAATAAAAAATTTACTAAGGAAATCCTGGAGCATTTAATTAATCTCAATTTAATTTGCAATAATAAAAATCTGAGTTCTTATACGGAAAAATGGGAATTCTTTCAATTTAAAGTCTGTGAAATCTCAATCAAACACAGTAAATTAATAGCTATCCAAAATAAGGAAAAGGAATTAAAAATCATTCAAGAACTTAGTCACATCTGTTCTAAACCGATTTTTAGTGATGACAAACAGCGCAAAAACTTCTACAGTCTGATTGGGATGATTTTTATACCAAAAAAGCCAAAGGAGCTTATTTGAGGTCCTGAGCTCAGTGGATTGAGGCTGGTGAGAAAAGTACTGCATATTTCTGTATATTAGAAAAAATAAGACAAGAGAGAAATTAATAATAAACCATGCACCGACTCAAAATTAATATCCAAAGAAATTTTTTAACTTCTATAGCATTTTATATTCTTCTGAATATAATAACTTGATGACAGAAATATTCTTTCATTCTGTTCGACATTTGATTCCTAAAATTGATGAGAATGTTAAGCAGATGTGTGAGGCAGATATCACTACAGAGGAATTGGATAAAGCTGTGGGTCTTTATCCAAGGACAAAGCTCCAGGCTGCGGCGGCTTGACAAGTAACTTTTATAAACACTTTTGGGTTCAGATCAGAACCTTGTGTTTGGAATGATTACAGAACTGTTGGAAAACGGCTGTTTAACTATGAAACAAGGTGTCATCACACTCATTCCTAAACCCAGAAAAGATCCAACTATTCCTGATAATCTAAGATCAATAACACTATTAAATAATGATTACATTTATGCCTCAGATTAAAATCAGGCATATCCCAAATTATTTCTGACACTCAGTCTGGATTATAAAAGGGCGCTTTACATAATAACATTCGTCTTATTTTGGACTTCGACTAAAACCACCTAGTAGAAAATGAAGGCTTTGTATTATTCTTAGACTTTTATAAAGCCTTTGATATGATTGAACATGAATTTACGTTCAAAGCTTTAGGTTTATTTGGGTTTGGTAATAAATTTATTAATGTAATTAAAACATTTTACAAAGATACCAACAGTTCAGTGAGTCTTCCACATGGTACACAGATTTAGCATCAACAAAGGTATAAAACAAGGTTGTTCAATCTCTCCTTTGCTGTTTATTGCTGCTGCAGAAATGCTTTTCATATCAATTAAAAATGCTCAATTTGGTAAATTATCGGTGGTAGGCAAGGAGTTTTCTATTAGACAACCAGCTGATGACACAACCATATTCTTAAATAACCTGAAAGAAATTCCCAAAACTCTTAAATTGACTGAATCATTCTCAACAGCTTCAGGACTTCAATTCAATTTAAACAAATGTGAAATCTTGCCTCTAAAAGACTGCTCTATGTCTACTGCTTTTAATATTCCTGTAAAATCCAGTGTCAAATATCTGGGTGTGCATAGAAATAAAAATAAATCTGATTTGGAAAACCTGAATATTTGGGAGAAAATTCAAAATTGTAAAACTCATTTAAATAATTGGATACACAGAGATTTATCTATTCTGGGAAGAATATTTCTCACCAAAATGGAAAGTATTTCCAGACTGATCTGTCCTGCATATACATTAGGAAAACCCAATTCAGCAATCAAATCCATCAATAGGATGAATTTTGAGTTTATATGGAAACAGAAAACTCACTATATTAGAAAAGGTAATTTAATCAAACTGTTTGAAGATGGAGGACTGCAGGCTATTGAATTTGACAGCATGAAAGGCTCCTGAAATAAATTGGCTTCCTTTCTTAACACATCAAAAGGATTTATGGTTCCATATTCCAAGTCAAATATTTTCAAATCTAGGCAGTTAGTTTTCTTCTTAAATGTGACTTTGCCTGTTAAACTTTCCTTCTTTCACCAGCAAGTTTTATTGGAGATTAATCTATAAACACAACTATAGCCCACACAATACCTCCTTGTGGAGTTGCCGTTCCATAAAAATAATAATAAATCAATCTTTGTACATAATTGGTGAGAACAAGGTGTTTGGTCTGTGACGCATTTATTAAATAATGGAGGGATTCTGTCTTTTCAAGACTTCAGTGGTAAATATAACCTACAAATAAATAAGTGTTTTTCAAAAGATTATTAGAGCTATTCCCCCAAATATTTTATGTACAGCTAAATGTCTTTATGAGAACCCTAATTACAGAACCCCTGACCTCTGACCTACCTGGACTTTTGGTTAATGGGCTCAGTATCACAGGTAATTAGGAAATGCTTTACTAGTACCGTGTTTCCTTTTGTATCAAATCCAAATTTTATATCGCATTTCTTTTCAAAAGTTCAGAAGGAAAAAATGAGAACAAATTATTTAAATCGTCCCGTTCCTCCAAAAGCAAGAAAGTCCACTTCAAAACCTTCTCAGGTGTTTACCCTCTAAGGAATTCCTTCGATTTGCTATTGATGATAACACTTGTTTATTTTGTGACTGTGCTATCGAGTCGACTGAACATCTTTTCTATCAACGTGTGTAAAGTTTTCTGTTATGATGTTCACTACTGGCTTTTCCCTAAAATCCCGAACTTACCTGACTTTTCTAAGAATGTTATCTTTGGACTTTGAGAAAAGAAAATAAATTTGAAACTCTATTAAATGTTAAAATTATCATGGGCAAATTTTTCATTCATAAATGTCGTTTTCTTAAAACCAAAACATCTTTCCCCATTTTTCCCGAGGAACTCTGCTGCCTCTTCTCATCTCTCAAATTCATGAACAAAGATGAAGACACGGAACTGAATAATACGATAATCAAGTTGCTGGAAACCCTAATGTGTGTTTTTGTTCTTTTTGTCTGTATGGAAGCAGCAGATCGGCTCCATCAGGGTTTTCAGATTTATATACATTTGATGCCAATAACATGTTTGCTGTATATGATGATAATAATAAAGAGTTAAAGAAAAATAACAATCTGCTCTTCCTTCTCTGAGCGCCAACGCCAAACAACCAATCAGAGCCAGGAGGCGGGGCTTAGCGCTGGGGACCTAATTTTAGCAACATTTTAGACAAAAACCAATTGGTATTGGCAGGTCAGGACTTTTAATAGATCGGTGATCGGCCAGAAAACTCCTCTTGGTGCAGCCAGTCTTAGCGCTGTTAATCACAACCTGCTGTGGCGCTGCTCATGCCTCCTGCTCTCTGTGATACTGCAGCTAACAGGCTGTCATGAATGCTAGGCTAGTTAGCATAGCCACCGATAACAGCCAAGTTGTGCTCTGCCATTAGCACATTTAGCAGTGAGTACATGGTGGTGATTAGCAGCACTAAGCTCCGCCTCCTGGCTCTGATTGGCTGTTTTTGGAGGACATCGATGTTTCAGATGATCTGCCTCCTAACAAACTGTTTCGGTAACCATGGCAACAGTCTGAAGAAAAAGATAATCATTTTTTAAAAATGCCATTTTAACGTTTAATTGCCGTCCTGAACGCCGACTGCCAGGTTCTGTCCTCCACAGCTTAAAGGTCCCAAAGCTGTGGTTCAGGGGCCGGGGGCGGAGCGGGAGCGGCCGGCTGCTGGCCGGAGCTTCGCTCTCTGCGTTTCTGACACCGAACAACGTAAAGTCTGAGCAGCAACACGGCCGCCACCAGAACCGCGGCGGCCCCCACCCAGACCCAGAGGAAGGGCCCCGACGGAGCCGAGGCGGCCCTCAGGGTGCTGTCACGATCCGCCGGGGTCACGACCTCACCTGCTGCCACGGCGACGCACCGAACCTGTCCCGTCAGCAGGAAGCCTCGGCGGCAGGAACACAGGAAGCTGCCGAAGGTGTTGAGGCAGATCTGGTCGCACTGCCCCATGTGACACTCGTCGATGTCCACACACCGCGACCCCTCCAGCAGGAAACCGTCTGCGCAGCGGCACGCCGCGCCGCCCGCCGCGCACACGGCCGGACAGCTCTGCTGGGCGCAGTGCAGCCGGCAGCGCCGCGGGTCGCCGCCGTCCGGGACGTAACCATGGAAACAGGAGCATCTGACCCCGCCCTCGGCGTCCGCACACTCCTGCTGGCAGGGGGCGTTGTCGCACCGGAAGGGGCCCTTGAAGAAGCGCTCCTGCTCCCAGCATGCATTGCTGTCTGCGGTTCTGCACAGAAACCCGTCGGGTCTGTCGGAACAGGGCCGCTCTGTCCAGACCTGGTACCGGGCCAGCGCCACGCAGCTGGGCGAGCAGACCGCGGCGCCGGCCGCCCACCGGACCCAGGACGAGTTGAAGGTCCCGTTGGCGGCGCCGGAGGTCCAGCGGTACCCTCTCAGCGGTTCTGCCGGGTCACTGCAGGACCCGGCCGGCAGCCGCAATCCCATCCAGAAGCTTCCGGACAGAACCGGAGCCAGCCGGGCCAACAGCCGCTGGCTGCTCTGAGCCTGCAGCGTCAGCAGCTCCCCGCCCCGCCCGCGGCACGCCGCCGCCGCCGAGTCAAAGTCCAGTCCGGCCCGGTTCACCGTCAGGCAGCGGCCTTCGGAACACAGCGGCAGGCAGGCCTGCTGCCGGCCCGGCCCGGCCTCCAGAACCAGCAGCAGCAGAGCCCACAGCAGAGCAGCCATTCCAGCAGCCGGCCGCCCAGGTTCTGAGCCTCGACCCGCCTGAGGCATCCGCTCTGGAAACCCGGGCCCCAGCCGGTCCCGGGGGCCCAGGGAGCAGGAAGGAAACCAGAGGCAGAGATCCGGATCGGAACCAGCACAGCTAAAACAAACACTCCCACTCTGTTCAGGGATCAGGCCACAGCAGAACCAACAGAACTTTTAACTGTGTTCGTGGACCAAACAGGAGATTCAGAATCTGAGAACAAAGCAGAAAGTTTAGTTCTGAGGGCCGAGTAGCTGTGTGGGTCAGAACCAGAACTTTAAACAAATCCCAGTCAGGAGAAGGACTGAGAGAGCAGGAGGATTTATCCTGCAGGGGAAAACAGACCAGCTGAGCCTGAAGCAGGAAGGATTTCCTCCAGATCAGCTCGTCTGTCTGATCTTGGAAAAATAACAAACGTTTGAGTCGCAGCCTGATGACGAGTCAAAAGTGGCGCTGAGGTTTGATTTCACCAAGAAGGAGGCAGCAGGTGCAAAAACCAGTTTGTCTTACTGGAGTTTAAAACCAGAGACTTACTGGAGAGATGACCAACATGTCCAGCAGATGGAGGAAAGTGAAAATATGACTGAACGTTACTGGTGTAAATGGATAATGCCAGCAAATGGAATAATATAAAAAGCAAAGTGGACCCAAAACGGAGCCTTGTGGGACTCCACAAGTTAAGGGGGCGGAGTCAGACAAGAGCCTGTCCGTCTAAATGCAGAACGTCCCGATAAATATGAGCTGAGCCAGAGACACCAGCCAGGACCTGTGGACTGTCAAGAGATCTGACGAAACCAGCACCCAGCATTTCCCTCATCAGCGCCACCAACAGGTCGTTATGGACGCTCGTTAAGGCAGAGTCGGTGGAAAGGTGTTTAGAAAGCCAGACTGAAGGATCAGAGATCTGAGACTCACTAAACCAGGATCTGAGTCCAGTTTCTACAACTAAAGTAATTTACTGACAAAGAGAAGCTTTGTAGATATAAAGACCAGGAGCCTGACCTTTCAGCTAATAATTAATGCTAATTATTGACAAAACTGTTGAACCGCTGGCAATTAGAGCCTGGACAAGCAGAGAGGGGGGAATATTTCCAACAAACAAGTAGAAAGTTTAATTTGACCAACTAGTGAAGTCTGGTCAGTTAATGTAATTGGAACGAAAACAGAAAATGAATCCGAACGCTGAGGCTGAGCAGAGAGTCTGAGGAACATGTTTCAGTCGTCATCTGAGGTCAATGAAACACGATGGGCTGGGAGAGAAACAGAACTACTGTTGCTATTAAATAACATTATTTTGGTTCTGGTGAATAATATTGCTAATCACTAACTGCCTTGTTATGAGGCTCAAGGAGATTTTGAAATGTTCTGGTCCTCTTCCACAGGCCCTCTGGTTCCCCACAAGAGCTGAACTGGGATGAACTGGGATGAACCGGCAGTGGTCATTAAAAGAGTCAACCAGAAGCTCCATCATCACCAGGAGCAGCTGTAAAGGAAAAGAGGGAAGAAAACTCTGCAACTGCAACATTGTGAATAAAGCATCTGCTTTGCTGGCAACTGGAGAAGTCTGTAAATTTGGAGACATGAAAACAGAGATAATGTCACTGAAAACATGTTTTATTGGTTCAGTCTGTAAGTAAAACCCAGGTCTAAAATCAGAGCTGCAGTGTGAGGCTGGGGCACTTTAAGATCCTTAGCAGGACGATTTGAAGGATCATCAACATGAATATTAAAATCTCCACTGATCAAGATCCTATTTAGCTCGACTGTTGAAGATAAAAAGTCCTGGAAGTCTAAAAGAAAAGATGGTGGTCGATAAATCATCTATAGGTTCTTTCTTGCTGATTCGGCCCAAGATCATCTCAAAGGAAATGTCGGTACTTGAAGCCATCACTGGACAGAAAAAGATGACATCTGTGGCTCCACAGCCTGTCAGCACAGATTTACAGGATGTGAAGCATCATTTCCACGCTGCCAAGTCTCAGAAATAAACAAGAAGTCCTTCAGAGCGAAACCAAGCCATTCAGAATGAAGGACTTGTTGGCGACGCAGCGTGAATTCATTACCGACATTTGGTGAAGTCCGCTGCCCGTGTGGCGCCGCAGACGCCCACAGCTTCGGATGACAACATGTCGGATCGTCTGGGAGCGACAAACAGCCCGGCACCAATCGCCCCGCAGCGCACCTGGAACGATCCCACGGCGAAGCCGGGCCTCTTCCCCTTCGCCTGCGTGTCCAAAGCAGCAACGCGCCACAGGGAGACGCCGGATCAGTGCTGGCGGGAATTTAACTCCTCTCCCATGACGCTGAAGGTCGACCATCACAGATTTGACCAGGTCGCCGCCCCAGACAGGAACAAAGTGTACAAACACACAACCTGACAGAAGCAAAGCCGAACAGGCGCCATCTTGCCAGTCCGGAAAACGTCCAAACATTTATTTACATTTCATACCAGGTGATTCTGCAGCTTCGGTTGCTATGACGTCTGAGTTCCCTCTAACGAGAACAACTGATGATGATCTGATCACATCAACAGAGAAATTTATTTTTGTTTCATGACAGGTGAGAATATTATGGGATGTTTAACATTCACCCAGTGCAGTGTTTGGACCGGAACCGCCCGCTGGTACAAACAGGTTAATTATGTTACTGTGACACAACAGAAATAATAAGTCACAACTTGTTTAAACGTCTCATTATGTGGAGATGATAAAACCAGTTTGGTCTTGATGAGGATTTAATGATCAAACCTTAAAACTGATTCTGCAGACGATCGGATCGGATCCACGGCCGGATGAACGATCACAATATCCAAAACGTTGTTGTTGGTTAACATTTACAATTGCCTCAAAAATGTCATATCTTTACTATATTTTGTTTCACTAATGAAGGTCGCCATTTCTCCGTCGGCGCAGTGCATGCTGGGACGATGACTCAGGTGGCAAACAATGGACTGAAGCCACACACACACACACACACACACACACACAAACAGTCGGGGTGGTGGCGGCTCAGCAGGGCAGCCATTAATCTGTTGTTAGCACCAAGCACGTGTCAAGTACCCAGGATGCATTGTGGCATAAACAACTTGGCGACACAGTGGATGACGTTATTTTATTTAAACGTATAAAATCTAAACAACCTGCCATATTTCTACTGCATTGTTTTTACATCTGGAATAAACTTTACTTAGAAAGCATTTAGAAATGAATCTGGATGAAAATATGCTGATGGTATCCGTACAGATCTCCATAAATTAACATGTAAATGCAGGGGGTCAGGGGTCATCAGTCAGGATGGACTCATACAGCTTCTCCAGCCGTGGATCCAGACCCGAGGAAACCCAGCAGTAGCCGTCCGCCGTGCCTTTCTTCTTCTTCACCTCCGTTTTGGAGCGACTGCAGCGGAAGATGGCGATGAAGAGAGTCAGAGCGACGAGGGCGAGCAGCGGGACGACCGAGCCCAGGACGCAGATCAGCACCCTGTTCCTGGCCGAGGCGTCCTCGGCGGACACCGGGGACTGGTTGCTGAGCTGGTCTGTGACGTTGACCAGCTCAGGCAGCGGGGCGTCGGTGTGGGGGGACCGGTGCTGCAGCTCCACGGCGGTCCTGTGCGTCCTCCTGTCCTCTGCCGGGGCGGGTGAGGAGACGGGCTGCCGGGACGACGCGGAGGTCGTGGTCTCCTGAGTGTCCAGCTTCAAGCAGCTGAAGCTGCCGATCGTATTGACGCATGTGAGGAGACGGGGGCAAGGGTCACCGGCGCATTCGTCCACGTCCACACAGGACGGTCCGTCTCCGGACACACGGAAACCGTCCTGGCAGAGGCAGGAGAAGGTTCCCCTGGAGTTCCCACAGCCGTGCTCACACACCAGGCCTTCACACTGGTTCACATGCCTGCATTCGCCGTCCGTCAGGCGGAAGCCGTCCCCACACACGCACCTGTAGCTGCCGGGTGTGTTGACGCAGCCGCCGTTGTCGCAAGCCTGAGAGAGGCACTCGTCCACGTCGGAGCAGTTCCGCTGGTTTTCACTCAGTCTGAAGCCACTGGGACATGTGCAGGAAACGCCGGCCTCGCCCATCACACAGCTGTGCTCACAGGTATCGGGTCGGCACAGGTCCGTCATCCTGCAGGAGAACCCGTCCTCTTCCAGCTCCCAACCTTCTCTGCAGGAGCAGCGAACGGCTCCTCTGTCCTGCCGGCAGTCCTGCGCACAGCCTCCGTTGTTCTTCTGACAGTTGTGGGTTTCCTGCTTGCAGAACGGCCCTGCAGGGCTCCAGGCGTAGGCGCCGTCCTGCTTTATGCACAGAGAGGAAGTCGTCTCGTGGCCACCGCAAAAGACTCCGGCCCTCGTCCCGTACGGAAGCAGCTTCAGCTCAGTTTTTAGAGGCTGCCTTAAAAAAATGGACTCATAGACGATCTTTCCAGGCCCTTGCAGAACCAGAGCGGGGCACATGCCCTGGAAGTAAAACTTACAAGCATAAGAAGCTTCTTTTCTACAAACTACTTGGGTCCATTTCAGCGGATCGTGGTCTGAGAAGTTGTAAAGCACCCTCACACATCTCTCTAAGGTGCATGTGACGAGAGGCTCTTGTTCCCAGTTGGAATACTGGGAATCTTCGTCCCCAGAGACCCATTTGAACCCTCGGAGAGGCCTGTCAGGGAGAACGCAGTCCTTTTTTTTCAGCTTCAATCCGATCCAGACCTTTAAAACCTGGCCAGGATGATGTTTTTCAGCCAGCGAGAGAAGTGAGCGCAGATCTTCCTCCTCCTTTCTGTCTCTGAGGGTCATCAGATACCCGCCGTCCTCCTGGCAGACGTTCTGGGCCTTGTGAAAACCAACGGGCTCCATGTTCAGGACGAAGCAGGCTTTAGGGGTGCACAGCATCTCCTGTTTGGCTCCTGATGATCCCTTCAAGCTGCTGATGAGCGGCAGGAGGAAGATCATCAACATGGCTGCTGTGCAGAGCAACAAAGCTGGATCTGTGCAGAGAGTTTCAGGGAGAATGGAGCCCGGTCTGCAGCGGTCCGGTCATGGCTGAAGGAGAACTGATGTGAGCCTGCTGAGATGTTGGTGCTCCGGCATCCTGTTTGGGAGCCAAACTGAGGACGGAAGTGTTGTTCAGCAGCACAAACCGGGTCGGCTCCGTTCTGCAGCAGAAACAATGAGAGGCAGGGTTCTGTTATGTCTGCTCCTCCAGATGTCTCCGGCTGCAGGCGACTCCAGAGGCAGAAACAGAATCGCTGTTATTGTGGCGCCGCACAATGCAGAGGGCAGAGCTTCACCTTTGACCTTTGTCATTGTTTGGTGCAAGAAATCAGCTGAGCAGCACTTTCTAAAGTACAATGTAGCCAACAATGGTCCAGGTCCCGGTTGGTTTCAGAAGTTCTGAGGAACCTGAAGGAGCTCAGGTGACTTCTACAGGTTACCACAGTGAGTTACTGTAGCCTAGGCAACTGGCTGGTTGCCATAGTAACGCTAAAGCGTTGCACCTCAACAGAAAGGGAAAATATGCAAGTTATCCTAACAGAAAATATATTTAATTTCTAATCATATAGAAAAGTTTTAAATATGAGGACAATTAGGTTTTGGATGGTGGTTGGATGACACGACACTGGGCCATATGTACTGGTCCTGCTGGCCACACTGGGCCATATGTACTGGTCCTGCCCGCTTTGTCAGTTCTGGACTGATGATGTCCGGTCTGGTCGGACTGGTGGTGACACCTGGCCCTCTCTTGGCTCTTTCTGGTTTCAGTGGAAGGAGTTGCCTTTACCAGCTTCTAAACATTTTGCTCACTGTTAGCGAGGCGCAGTCCTGAGCAGCTGGAAGGTGCTGCTCCTCCAACTCACACGCAGTGGTCATGTGACCTTATGTCGTGTTTGAAACTGGAAAGAATTAGATGCTCTCTTCAACACTCAACTGGTAAATTTGAGGAAACATGGGGCCTTTCTTGACTCGTTTCCAGATTAATTAAGCTAATTCATTTGATTAAAACGTGTCTCATTTCTGTCAGATAGGAATGTGGACCTTCTGGGCAGTGATTACTGGGCTAAATGGGATTACTTTGTAGGGATTCATTTTCTGTATAGTATTTTATGTCACAAACACTTTTTTGTTTTCACAAACTGTATGTATGAAAGGAAAAACCTCAATAAAAAAAAAACTTGTGGTTTCATCACATGATCAGCTGACCTGGACGGACTTGAAGGTTCGGCCAATCAGTGAAGGTCAAACCTGCTACTGCCGTCAGGCTGAACCCAGGTGCATTCTGGGACATGTTATGGAGGACACCCTCATATGAAACGTCTCACTGAGACCTGGTACTGGTTCAGTGAATCCGGTTGTTTTTAAAACCCGATGATGAGCTATGAAGTTCTGCCTGTTCCTGCTTTGCACATGTAACCACTACTTAATTTAATTAGTAATGAACTCAGTAGGAAAGTTACTTTAGTTCTAGGGTCACACAGGAGGATGATAAGCATATAAGTTTTAACAACTCGAGTTTATTTTTTCCTTCCCCGCAAAAGAATAATAATCCAGGTAACACTAATTACCTCAATAAAATTAGAAACTTAAATTGTCCACCCTTATAAAACAATCACATTGATATTTGGAAAGATGAGGGTAGGGTTTCTAAACAGTAGCTTTAAAGCTCATTTCGCCAAAAAATTACATATTCCAATTAGTCCTTCAATATAACAGTTCAGTCAGTCGGTTCAGTCAATGTGCACATAAGTTGTCAGTTTTGAAAATGTTCATGAACAAATAGTTTGTGGAATGGGAACAATTTAAAGGATTGGGGGCCCCCTTATTGTTCAATAAGCTTATCTGTTGTCCAAGCAAAAAAACAGATCCAACTCCAGCAGCGCCAGTCCTTCCGTCTTTCCAGGCTTCAGTCTGAGTAACAAAGATGGCGGCGGGACCCTCCTGCTTCTGGAACTCCACTGGCTCGTTCAATTATCGGCCGTCCAAAAAAACCAACCTGCATGCAGAGCGTTAACCGATCATGCAGGTATACAGGAATCGGCGAGATCTTTCAGTTACTTCTCAGTACAAACCAAACTTAAAATAAACTAAAAACGCTCAGTAGTAGAGAACTTACTTAATAAACATACTTTCACCATAAAACAGTCTAATTAAGCTATGCTTATTACAGAGCAAAAACTTATACTCCGGTTGGTTTTGGGATTTTTTTCTTTCCGTTCAAAAAAACTGAGCAACGTTAGCTCCAGCTAGGTAGCCATTCTGCGTAAGTAAGCAGCTGAAAATAAAACAGACTCACCGGAGAAATCTCAGAACAAAATGTACATTATCCAATTCAGAATAAACAGATTTGTTTCAGGTCACAGCAGCACTCATGAGTAGTAACTGCTCTACTTCTGCCCGACGTAGTCTGCCATTTCTCTTTCTTCTCCCCGCTGCCTTATTCTTCTTCTTGTACCGACATGGAAGAAATGTGGGTCTAGTGCCCTCTACAGGACATTCTAAGAACTAACAAAACAAACATTAAAAATACACAGATCAGCATAGTTCATGGGGATTACATACACATCAGTGTGGCCTGGAGGAAGGAAGCCAGAGATTCCTGTGAGCCGCGCGGCGCCATGCCTCAGGATGCTGCTGGGATCCACCAGGCTGCTCCTTCGCAGCAACAGGCCTTCGCAGACCAGTGCACACCAAGAGAGCAGTTAATCCGTTATTTTGCTTTTGCTCCTAAAAGCCAACGTGTGAGTAAAGTTTGATGCTATTAGCATGTTAGCAATTATGTTTATATAAATCTGCAGGAAGCCATGTTGTTTACATGTAGCCAGGAAGACGAATGTGTTTATGATTCATAAATAATTTTGCTTTAATGCACTGAAAGCCCAGCAGGGACTGGCTCTGTTGGTGCAACAAATCCTGTACAGACCGGTTCTGTGCTGTTTGTGTCAGTGAACCAATAAATGAACTCAAACTGAAAGTGTTCAAAGTATTCAGTGATCTTTCGTGTAGCTCCGCTCAGAGGTTTATGCTGTCAGCTCACGCTGCTTCCCTCCCAGCAGAAATGTGAAGAGTCTTGTTCCAGCAAGAACTCTGATCCAAATCCCAGGCTGAGCCAGTAGAAACACGTCCCAACCGTCTTCCTCCTCCTCTGCTTCACTTCTTATAAAACCAGTGGCTCCTTCAGTGTTGGTGCTGCACCCGGCCGTTTGTCTCCATGCTGTGACTGCGGCCTCTGCAGCTCATTGACGTGATTATTGGAGCACGATGTGTTGCACGGCGCCCTCTGGCAGTCGTTTCCTGTTCCTGCAGGCGTCAGCAGCACCTGTGCTGCTGGACGGCTGCAGCGCCTGACTCTCCTGGGCAGGTCAGCAGCTTCGACAGCAGAGATTCATCCAGACGCTGCTGACCTGCTGGAGTCTCTCCAACAGTTGCAGAACATGTTCACACCTGACAGCGGCTGGCAGGAGGCCAAGCTGTTCCTGTAACATCTGTGGTTTTTCTAGAGAAACGAAAGGAGGAGGAGGAAGAGGCCCTGTTGAGTATAAAATGACTTACTGACAGATTTCCAACACTGAAAGCCAGAACACCTGTTGCTCTGTTCTCCCGTCTATCGGAACGTTTTCCCCAGAACCTGTGAGGTAAACTCTTCATTTTGTCTTTCATATCACAGTTTTGTGTTTGAGGCACGATGCATAAATCTGTCTTGTTGACAACTTTCATTGGAAACATAAACTTCCTTATGAGGATCTGCAGGAATAATCAGGTGAAGCTGGACGACGAGGGAACGCTGCTCTGATCCGCATCATGATGTTGATCTGGTTTCTTAATCTTCACAGTGACTGGATCCTGACCGATCCTGATCGATCCTGATCGATCCTGACCGATCCTGAGCGCTGACAACAACTGGTCCTGTTTGAAAAATAATCGACCCTTAACCGTTTCTAACGTCTCCTGTGTGGTTCTGTCAACCCAACAGATTTACTTTCACTAGTGGAGCGTTACGCCTTTGGCAGGATTAGAAATGACTTTGGGTTTGTTAAGATGTAAAAGACATGGAGACGGAGAACAAAGGGAGGAAGGTGATGGAAAGGGCTAAGAGGAGATAAAGGAAAGAGAGAAACCACATGCAGATCTTTCAGCGCACCGATGGCCTTTATTTTGGGAGATGGCTTACCGACCAATTTTCACATGTGAAACTGATGTTATCCACAGGCCAAAGGTCAGCTGCTGTCCTCTGTCTACGTTCGAGAGGTTTGGCCGACTCACCCACAAGGTCATTTCAACGTTATCAATAGTCGCCCAGAGTTACCAACTCAGCAGCTTTCTTGCTGTATTGAGCAACATTTCAGCCCAGGTGATTTCAGCTGACAGGTGTTTGCTGCAGGGAAACGCTGCAGCACCAACTGCAACATCACTGAAAGTCTGCAGCACAAGTTAAACGAGATGCTTTAGAGGGAGCCGCAGCCCAACGAAGAGCGTATCAGAAACACAGGAATCTATGTCAGCCTGACGCAGTAACCGGTTGCTCCGGGCTTGGACTAGACAGTCGCTTTTTCCTCTGCTGAATCTCTGGATCAAAGCTTAGAGATCTCTCAGCCTACTTCATGCTGTCAGCCTGGTTCTACGGGTCTGGATGTAACTGATGGATCAAACCAGAGGAAGAATGATTTAACACACACACACACACACACACACACACACCCACTTGCTCCATATCAGCTGTCCTTCCTCTTTGATTGTGCTGTTAGCTCGTTGTTAGCTCGTTAGCTCGTCTCCATACGGACTGATGTGTGTGTGCCGTGTCTCTGCAGCCATGCCTCTTCACGGTGTGTATAAGAACATCATGAGCGCTCGGCAGAAGGAACGCGGCTACGGGTCGTTACAGAACCCGGAGCGGTTCCACCAGCAGGACTACCTGCAGCTCAAACAGATTCTCCTGACCCAAAACAAGCTGTTCAGAGACCAGGCGTTCCCTCCGGACCAGCGCTCCATCGGCCAGGGCAAGCTGGAGCCGGAGGAGCTGGTCCAGGTGCAGTGGCTCAGACCAAGAGTAAGCACAGCTGATCTTCCTACTGGATCTACTGGATCTGTTGAATCTGTTGATGTGGATCAGGCTGACTGACCTCTGGACTCGGCCTCATTGGGGCTGTCTGGAGTTTACGTTTCTTTCCTACTCCAACATTCAGGAACAACTGAACGATGATTTTGTCATTCATTTCAGGACATTGTGACCAATCCGTTCTTCATCCTCGATGGCGTCTCCAGGTTTGACTTTGGTCAGGGACGAGTCGGTGAGTTCGGTAAACCAGGTATATGCAGGCGCGCGATCCGTCAGTCACCGGCCGTCTTTTCTCAGGAAACTGCTGGTTCCTGGCGTCTCTCGGAGCGCTGACCTTCCACAAAGACATCTTCGAGCTGATTGTTCCTCTGGACCAGACCTGCCTGGGGAAGGACTACTGTGGGCTGTTTCACTTCAGGGTAAATGGCAGAAGGTGGCGTCTTGCCGCAGGAATCGGCCTTCCGACCTGATCTGCTCCGGTCCGTCTGCAGCCCAGATGGCCTCAGATCAGACACACGAAGGAAATGTTCCACATCTGTTGAGATGATAAAATAATGAAGTGATAGCGCCTCATACGGGGCATCAGGTGGAAAGTCAATAATTCCCAGCAATAATGTGGGTTATTTAGTCTGCTGCGAGCCGGTCAAGAGAAAAACTAAATGTTTGGTTTTTAAGCTAAATGTTTAGTTAGAATATTTAGCTACAATATTAGAAAGCTCATATTGAAGCTAAATATTTAGCTTAGTGCTAAATAAATGTAATATTCAGTGTGCAAGCCAACCAAACATTTAGCTTGAAGCTAAATGACCTAATGACCTAACTGACCTTCTGCATTCGAGGTTCTTCCTCTCTGTCTGCCTGTTCCTTCCAGTTCTGGAGGTTTGGGAAGTGGGTGGATGTGGTGATTGACGACAAGCTGCCAACAATCAAAAAGAAACCCATCTTTGCCCGTTCCAAAGACGAGTGTGAGTTCTGGCCCGCTTTGCTTGAGAAGGCCTACGCCAAGTATGTAAAGACCTGCGGTCTATTTCTCAGATTACGGATCGGTGAAGTGTTTGACGCCAGACATAACCTCCTACCTGAATACGGCAGGGTTTGTGGATCCTATGCGGATATGACGTCTGGGACTCCGGCAGAGGCCATGAGGGACTTCACCGGCGGTGTCCACATGTGCATCCAGCTGTCAGATCCTTCCCCTAATCTCTGGAAGCTCCTGTGCAGAGCCGGACGCTCCAGGACGTTCATGAGCTGCAGCAGCATCCCGAAAACGGTGAGAAAATACACAGAGCCGTACTGAACGACGTGCAGACACTGAGCTGTCTTTCCTACAAGGCTTCCGCCATGTTGGAGGGCAAATGTAGCTGATTATCAAATGAAGAAGGGTCATTTGATCTGATATGTAAATATGTATATAAATATGTAAATATGATCAAATTGATTTAAAATGTCACTGCTGGAAATAAAAGTCCTGAAAGACCAGCAGTGAGAGCAGCGGTCCTCAACTGCAGGTTCGCTTCCTCTCACGGCGTCTCAGGCGTCTTGACCTGACAGAAACAATGAGGTCATCAGCCTGACTGAACGCCGTTTGGTTCCGGTATGTTGGACCAGGGGCCCGCCTACAGCGGACACTTCAACGGCCCTTAATGTTTTCCAAATGTTCTGTGGGGGAGGGCCCACACCCACCATGGAGACCCCCCAGGGAGAATCTAAGACCTGTGCTTGTGTGTCTTCATCAGGAAGCAACTTCTGGCGACAGGCTACCGAACGGACTGGTCCCGGGCCACGCCTACACAGTGACGGGTCTGAAAGAGGTAACGGGCCTGAACAGAACCCGAGTTCTCCTTTAGCTCAGCTCGACCCAGTCAGTTCATCCATGAAAAGCTGCGATTTAACTTAATTAGAATAGTTTTCACTTTCGTTCCTATGCAGCCCAAATCGATCAGTTACCCCACAGGGTAACCATGGCAACTGAGATTCAATAGCTTTACATACTAATGCATATCTCAGGCAAACGTGGAGGAGGTGATTTCAGTGCTTACAGTGTGGTTTTATATGCTGACCAATCAGCTGCAGAGCCAGGAGACGCAGGTGAAGCTGGTGCGCCTGTGGAACCCCTGGGGCCACGGAGAGTGGAACGGAGCCTGGAGCGACCGGTGAGACTGGCGGCCGGCACAGCTCCTCTGTTCCTGCTGAAACCCATAGATAAATGTTTCCTGTTTGTTCTGCGAGGTCTCCTCTGTGGCGAAGCGTCAGCACGAAGGACCGCGAGAAGTGCCTCACTGTGGAGAATGATGGAGAGTTTTGGTAAACAGACTGAAGTTGCAACGTCTGTGAATTAATGTGAAATATTAGTTTCTGATTTATTGAAAACGCTCCAGTGCACAGAATACTGTCAGCATATGAAAATGTGTTCAGGATGAGCCTGGAGGATTGCTGCAGAAATTACACCAACATTGAAATCTGCGGCATGAGACCCGACTTCCTGGACGAAGACCCGGCCTGCCACTGGAAGACGTCCATGTACGAGAACCGCTGGGTGGCAGGAACCACGGCTGGAGGCTACATCACCCACACAGGTAAGAACCGGAACCAGAACTGCACCGTGGCCCAACGTCTCTGCTCTGGAGTCATGACCTTTGACCTGCTAACGGAGGCCTGTGCAGCCAGAGGTGGACCTCTGGGTCGTTTCCCTGAGCTGCAGTGAGACGTTGATGTTATGTTTCTGAATCTATGAACGTCTCCTGGTAGAGAAACTGCTGAGCCTCGATGTTTTCCTCCCGTTGATTCAGTTAAAGTTCAGTTAAGTTCCACGTTCCTGTTATTCCAGAGACGTTCTGGACCAATCCCCAGTATCGGCTCAAGGTCAGTGGAAAACCCGATTCCTCTCAGACCAGGAACACCCTGGTGTCTCTCATGCAGAAGCCGGACAAGAGGAACCGGCGTTCGGCGCAGCTCTTCTTTATCGGCTTCATCATCTTTGAGGTAAACATGTTTCTACAGTTAGTATAATGTCCTAACTTTCCATAACGGGACCAAACCAGCAACTCAATTTCTCCATTTCGTTCAATGTTACACATTTGTAAATCTTCACTTTCTTTGTCTCCAACATGGACAATTTTCCACTGATTTTCCTCAAGGTGTCAGAAAAAGTAAGTATGTGTTCTGAGTAACGGCTCCCAGAACCGCTGCAGAAATAACGAGGCTCGTTCATTTTCCCGCAGGATGAGAAATGCGCCGGAAAGTTCCCGGCATCGTTCTTCAGCAGCCATAGACCCGTTGCCCAAACCAAGAAGCTGATGAATTCCCGTGAAGTGATGGAGTTCCTCACGCTGAAGCCCGGAGAATACGTCATCGTGCCGTGCACCGACATGCCCAACCAGACCGCCTCCTTCCTCCTGACCATCTTCTCCCGGGACGAGACCTGCTGCTAGTAGGTCCAAACATTTGCAACGCATCAACCTGGACAGGGTCGTTAATTATCCGTCCTATCGCTCTAACATAGCAGAGCTGTGGTTGGTGAACTGGTGGCCAGGTTCTCAGGGCCTTCAGAACCAGTTCATTGACACTGGTTGGTTTCTCTGGACCTGCTGGGTTTTTGTTATTTGCCTCTGTAATAAAATGATAGTTCATAAATGGTTGATGTCCATGATGTGGAAACTGCTTATCTGTGACTTTAGATGGTGGAAACTTTTCTTTATCGTTTTCTCCCCAGTGAAAACTCTGGACACAATTTCAACAATCCAGTTGAAAAGGTTTGTTTCTGCAGAGACGTTTTATTGATCCTGTTGTTGAGATGTTTTAATCTTTAGATTTCTCTGAACTGCTTCATTAACAGGCGAAGAAAGAGAAAAACAGCCAGGATGTTGAAAATAAAATGCTACTCCTCCGTCAGTACTCAGACAAGGTAACCTGCTTTAGTCCAATGCAGCCTCCAGTGGTGAGCATCGCTAACTGAAATGCTAGCTGCTTTGACACTAAAACATTAGTTCTGCTAACGCTGCTCCAACACAGCATTTAGTCCAACCTGAAGCATTATACCAACATAGTAATTCCTAAATGCTAAAGCTACTATTGACTATGTGTTAATGACAATATGTGCTGCAACACAAACTGTTGCCCTCATCAGGATCAAATTTGTCGTGATTTAGCTTCCTGTAAGGTTTGGCTTCAGGCAGCGATTCTCCTGGTTTCACTTTTATAGCTGCTGAATTTTGCTAAATCTGCTGCTGATTTGGTTTCCTGTTTACTGTAGAGCTGCAGTGATGCATTCTGGGTACAAAATAAATGTCACCTGGTGCATCGCATGATGTGTGGAGAACATGAGGAGCGTTCTGCAGCAGAATAAATATATAATTACTTGAATAATTCTTAACAGTTGAAGAGCAGAACTTTATTCAAACAGTTTACAAAACAGCTGAGTAAATTAGTGCTTTAGAATTTATCTGGAAAAATAAAATGCTTTTATCATCAGCTAAAGCAGTAAGCTAAATGTTAGCTTTGCTTTTAGCTCATTTACAAACTAGCAGAAATGTGTCCAATATATTTAAAACCTAAACATGTTTTTATTTGCTTACCTGATTTAATAAAATCTGAGGTTTGAAAGTCATTATAGGAGGAACTGGTCTTTCTGTTGTCATGCCAACGAAAATCCAATTCACACAAGCCGTGCAGTGGATCTGTTCAGCTCAACCTGAGATTCGTCACAAATTTAAATGTTCTCGTTTTCAGTATGAAGAAGTCAACGCTGAGCTGCTGCAGCAGCTTCTGAAAGGTTTGAACACGAACGGCGGTAATTCACAGCTTAGACGCTGCTAAGATGAATAACCTCTGACCTTCTCCGTGCAGGTGACCAGATATCAGGAAGCTTCAGCATCGATGCATGTCGCAGCATGGTGGCTCTGATGGACGTATCCTGCTCGGGTGGAAGGATCTTCACTGCTTACAGAGGAAACTCTTGTTGCCTTAACAGCTCATTCAACAGGAATCTGGAGATGGGAAGCTGGACAGTCAGGAGTTTGGTTATCTGTGGCACAAGGTTATGAAATATAAGGTAGTAGAACCAAGCCAAGGGGAAATCTGGGCAGTATGGTTCTGCTTCAGTCTACAGATATTAAATAGTTCCTGTTGCCTTTCATCAGCAAGTTTTTGCCAAAATGGATGTTTCCCAAACGGGAACGCTGTCACTGAGGGAGCTGAGGATCGCCTTGAGAGACTCAGGTAAATCCATGCAAGAACTTTAAGGAGCCTTGTGTTGCTGTGCTGTTAGACTAACCCTAACCCTAGACCAGGGTGACTGATCAGTCACCTTGGATGAGACTGAAGACTTAACATCTACGCTAAAGTCATTAGCTAATGGCTTAGCTAAATCCCTGAGCCAAAGCCCTGAGCTAAAGTCATTAGCCAAAGCCCTGAGCTAGAGCCATTAGCTAAAGCCCTGAGCTAGAGCCATTAGCTAAAGCCCTGAGCTATAGCCATTAGTTAAAGCCCTGAGCTATAGCCATTAGCCAAAGCCCTGAGCTAGAGCCATTAGCTAAAGCCCTGAGCTATAGTCATTAGCTAAAGCCCTGAGCTAGAGCCATTAGTTAAAGCCCTGAGCTAGAGCCATTAGCCAAAGCCCTGAGCTAGAGCCATTAGCTAAAGCCCTGAGCTAGAGCCATTAGCTAAAGCCCTGAGCTATAGCCATTAGCCAAAGCCCTGAGCTATAGCCATTAGCTAAAGCCCTGAGCTGTTTTCCAGGTATGATTATCAGCGATGAACTGCTCAACCTGATGGCGGTTCGCTACGGCGCCTCCTCGGGTCATATGACCCTGGAGAACTTCATCAGCCTTAGCCTCCGCCTGAGCCACATGAACAGTGAGTGAAGCTCTGAGCTGACCTTGGGTCAGTGGGTCGACATGGCGTAAACCTGACCTGGTCTGACAGTCGCCTTCCTTCTGTTTGTTCTGCAGAAATCTTTTCGAAGCTGTCAGATGGGAGAAACGTCACGCTGTCCTGGTCAGAGGTAAGAAAGCTCCAGGTTAGATTTCACCTCCAGGTTAAATCTGGATATTAATGATTCTGGTCCATGATGGTGGTTAATAATCTGCCTCTGTGTGGTTTTAGTGGCTGTTCCTCTCCATGTACACCTGACCCAGCAGGTAGAAGACAGGAGAGAAGATCTGCAGAAACACTTTGTTGGAATTTCAGAGGAAATTGAGCTTTTTTTTGTCATTTTCATAAAAGCTTTTTGTGGTGATTTACTTTGATACTATGAAATATGGTGTGTTATTAGATAATTATTTTTTACGTTGCCAGTAATGCTGAAATTAATAATAAATAAAGACTTTGTGCTATTCTGATTAAGTAATGTAATTATATTAGTTGTGTTACCTCCCCTCGCCACTAGAGGCAGAATCAGGCCCCAAAAGATGCGACTGATAGGGGATTTAGAAGAACACAGAAAGCTACAGAATCTGTTCAAAACTGTGAGCTGAGCTGAAGTAAATAAAAGAGAGAAGTTTAAATTCATGCTGAGAGTGAAAATCCTTCCTAAAGGTGAAAATATATCACAGATTTCAAAGGAAAATAAAAATGGGAGGATAATATAGGAAATAGCGCCCCCTTCACTTCCGGAGTGCAATGGTCCCATTTCCATATAAGGTCTGAGACTGACAGCAGGAAGTCCCGCCCCTTCCTGTTAGCTGCAGCGAGGTCCTTCTCGCCAGGTCCTTCTCGGTGGACTTGTTTCCATCTTGTGAAGAAGGAAGTTGCTCTCAGCGTCTTCAGAGGTTTTTGTGCCGTTTCCCTCAGTGGTTCTTGGTGCAGCGCCCCCACAGGCCAGGAGGGGAACAGGTAGCTAAAAGCAGCTGGAGATGGAAGAAACGTTTTGGTTTCTGTAGAAGTGAGTCCACCGGAACCATCAGGAGGAAACGTCCTGAAACTGGGAATCCTTTGGGATCCTCAGAATGAGCTGGAGGATCTGCCACCTCTCCCACTTCCTGTCAGCAACATGGAAGGAAGGATAAACCTGAGTCCACCTGCAACATAAATTAAGGCCATCGTGCAGTAACATTTTAAATGTGTTTTTATTTCTTGAGGTTGGGTTAGTTGAAATGTTTTCCACAGAAAATGCACATGAAATTAATTTATGTAGATTATTCTGGCTGAGGTTGAGCTGAGAGGGAGCCGGTCTTCTTCCTGTCCTCCTGCAGACTCAGGTGTACATGGAAATGTAGATCCACTGCAAACAGAGAGAGCAGCATTAGTGGTTCCTTCTGCTCCACTCAGAGGAGTGAGGCTGACGTCTTCACCTCTGACTCTTGCAGGCTCATCGTTTTCCCATCAGACAGCTGCCGGAAGATCTCTGTCACAGAAACCGAGACGTTAGCGCCTTTAATCCGGATTAGCCGTTTGATCTGGACCGGAAGCGTCGGCCGCAACCGGCTGACTCACTGGACATGCAGTCCAGACGCAGGATGAGGCTGATGAAGCTCTCCAGTGTCATGTGACCAGAGGGGGCGCCGTAGCGCAGCGCCATCAGGTTCAGCGTGTCGTCAGAGACTCTCATCCCTGGAAACACACAGACCGGGTCAGGACCGGTTCGGGACCGGTTCAGGACCGGGTCCAGTTCAGAGCCAGGTCACATGACATGTACTGGAGGTTCTGCAGAACCTGGAGTACCTGAAGCGACGAGTGCGTTCCTGAGCTCCGTCAGCGACAGGGTTCCGGTCCGAGAAACATCAGTGTGAAAGAAAATGTCCTGACAAACAAACGTGATACGTCAATAAAACACGTATGATTGTGGAACAGGAACATGGAAACACACCGGGGTTGGAATACTTTTGGAAAGCCGAACAGCAGAGTTGATGTCACCTTGTAAATGACGACTTTGTTCCACAGTCGGATGAACTCGCTGCTGTTCAGTCTGCCAGTTACTGACGTCTGTAAACTGATTGTGAAGGAAGAATCCAGCTTTCATTAAACCTCAGGGAGCAACAAACGGGGTTTCCCACAACTTAGTCTGGGGGCCCTTCCATTTAACATCCATTAGCTCAGGTTAAAACGCAAGTCAGACTAGTTACCGTGACGACGCAGATGATAAACACCTCTACATTGCCATGTCACCAGGTGACCTTTGACCCCATCCAATCATTGAACAGACAATAGATCAATGTGTGAAGGTGATAAAACTGAAGTTCTTTGGACCTAGAGTTATAGATATAGAGTTACGCACCTAGTTATAGATATAGTTACGGATCTAGAGTTATGGATCTAGAGTTACATATCGTGCGTTATAGACCTAGAGTCAACTCAGCTTCAGTTCTTCCAGCTGGAAACTAGAGATCAGGCTGACCTCTGACCTGACCTGCCCCACAGTGGGCCTTCTAGCAGCAGCAGAACATTTCCAGAACCAGAGACTAAAGACTCAGATCAGAGAAACTCCTCCATGCGTTTAGTGGCGTTGATTCCTGCAGACCTGTGACCTGTGACCTGGTGGAGCAGCGTGCTGCAAGTTCACCATGGAATTTGTTGGATTGTGGGTGATAGAACAAAATGAACAAACTGAATTGCAGCAGAGTCTTCACAGGTCCTGGTTCTGACTTGGTTCAGCCTACTTCCTGCTGTCAGACGGATTCTGTTCACATCATTTCATGAGGTTAGAGGTCAGGCAGCTCTCAGGTCTGGGTGTTACTATGGCAACTCAACAGATACAGTTTGGTTTTTCTCTTATTAAATAAAATGTTAATTTAAAATCTGCTTTTTGTGTTTACTCCATTTATCTGTCTGATGTTAGCAAAGCAGAACCCGGCCAGGACGGGCCGGGCGGCTCTGACCGTCGCAGCAGGATACGTCCATGAGAGCGACCATGCTCCGACAGGCGTCGATGCTGAAACCTCCGGACTTCAGGTCTCCTGCAGATCCAAGCGCAGAGCGTTAGCATAGCAGCACTAGCAGCTTTAGCAGCTATCGTTGACAACGTGATGGCAGTGACAGCTGTTATAATTGGCAGTGACAGCTAGCAGTGGTACTTAGCAGTGGTAGTTAGCAGTGGTAGTTAGCAGCGTTAACAACAACAATTAGCAGTGACAGCAGTGATAGTTAGCAGTGGTAGTTAGCAGCGTTAACAACAACAATTAGCAGTGACAGCAGTGGTAGTTAGCAGTGGTAGTTAGCAGCGTTAACAACGACAATTAGCAGTGACAGCAGTGATAGTTAGCAGTGGTAGTTAGCAGCGTTAACAGCGATAGTTAGCAGCGTTAACAGCAATAGTTAGCAACGGTAGCTAGCAACGATAGCTAGCAGTAATCGCTAACAGCAATAGCTAGCCGCGATAGCGCCTCCTGTTGATCACTGAAGGACTTCGCAGTCTGGACCTTTCAGAAGGTTCTCATTTAGGATTCTCTGGAGCTGCTCTGCATCCATCTCTTCATACTGCAGGAAACAAACGGATCCAGAGTTATAGATATAGAGTAAGATACTCAGCTGATGTTTCTAACCCAGCATGTCTGCAATCCGTCTCTCCCTGCGTTTTGTTTCTGATCTCTATGAAAACTCACGACTGTTTTCCTGCATCTGGATTAAACTAGTGGTGGGACTCATTAAATTGTTTGAGTTAATTGCAGGGGCTGTAATTAATCATATCAACATTTTCAACTCAAAACCGTTTTATGCACATAAACTATTGAAAAAATAACATATTCATGGTTTTTAATCTTCAGGTTCTTCAACCACCACATTGGAGCAAAGTTCATCTTTCCAGAGTTTCAGGAAGTCCAGATCATTCATGGAGCTTCTTTAGTAATGTGCACTGTGTGTGCTGACATTAGCTTTAGCTACATGTTTAGCATTGAGATGCTATTTTAGGCCAGAATAGTTTTGCTGATTGGCTAACTCCTTTCAGCCCAATTTGAATGGAGAGTTTTGTCTTTTCCAGCATCCAACCAGCAGAAATGAACCCCAGAGGGCCGAGAGGAGCAGCCATGTTGTCCATTGCTGCCTTTAATGTTATGTTGAAATATTTAACTCATATAAAAGCCCTGCAATTAATTCATTTAAGCTAAAGCACTGAAGTTCTGGCCTTAGTCTAAATAAATGTTGATAAATCAGAAGATGTACCTTGTCTGAATGTTGACGGAAGAAAGCGTTCTTATTTTCATCCTCCTGTCTGTTCTTCATCTTCATCACCTGAAAAACACATCGGCCATGTTTGAAGTCAGTCAGTGCCTCGTCAGCCAGACGCCATCTGTGGTGAAGTGATCTGGTACCTCTGGAACCGGTTCTGGAGAGCGATCACCAGAGTTCTCACTGTGAACAAAAACATTCACACACAAACAAACACTCTTATTTCAGAGCAGAAGCTGAGCATCCATCCATCACAGACATAGACCGGCGACAATGATGAGACGTACTAGCAGCGGGTCTCGGCCTTGGACAGGATGGTCAGGAGGAAGGACGCCGTCTCGTTGGGATGGAAGGTGGACGGGACGATCATGTAGTCTCCAGGCTTCAGAGTCAGCAGCTCCATCACTTCCCGAGCGTTCATGAAGGTCTTCGTTTGGGCGACGGGTTGTTGGGAGCTGAAGAACGAGGCCGGGAATTTTCCCCCGTGTGCCCGATGCTGTGGCACCACAGAACGTCTCAGGTCTCCAACGCTGATTTATTAAATATGAAATGAATGTTGGAACTGTGAAAATACGTCTTACCTGTTCTTTCACCTGGAAGCAAATCAGATGAAAAGAAATGAGCTTATATTTAGACACGAAAGAAACAACCTTATGTCTACCTGCAGGGAGCCACGGCGGGTTTACATGTCGTCTCCTGAGCTGTTATTTACTCACAGGGACCTTTGGTGGCGTGTTCAGGGTCACAGCAGGCCCTGAACCTGTCGTGCTACCTGTAGTGCTGCAAATCTGGAGACCGGTCTTGGTCTCAGACCACTTTTTGAAGGTCTCGGGTGTTGAGGACTTTATTTCAAAACCACAGCTGTAAAATTATCACTAAATTGTCAGCATACAGTCCAGTTTATTTGTTGTCGCATGTATGGGACAACGCTGTGGCCAAAGTCTGCAATCCAGTGATAAAATAATAAAACCCAAGCGCTTTAGAGCAGCAGAACATGCTCTTTGCTCTCTGACTGTCCTGTGCCACATGTTGCAGCTCTGAGCTGCTGGGCTTCAGCAGCAGCACAGAGACAGGAAGTCAGTCGCCTTGTGCTTGGTTCCTTCTTGCGCCTTAATTAATTGCATTAATTGCTCCGTTTAATGGTGCAGACAGTGGTGGTTTCTGACATGGGCGATTTGGGCAACCGCCCAGGGCGCTGTCTTTTTGGGATGGCACAAGACGAGAGGTAGAAGCAAGGCAGAATAAAGAAGAGTTTGAACTGATAATGATACTGGTTAAATTGATTTCAGTTCTAAGTATTTAATATTTAGCTGTTTTTATGGGAAATAAATCTTTCAGATCAATTTGAGAAGCAATTTTGATGATATTTGACATTTCATTGGATCATGTAGCCGGGCGCTAGTCTGGTCTTGGGTAAAGTGGTCTGGACTGCAACACCATCTACAAGTTGACATGTATCGTAAACGTTTCCCAGCATGGAGTTAAAACCTGGTTCACCAGCGAGAGTTTTCTACACATTCCCCGTCCAGACAGCCTTCAGGACGCCCTGATCATCGTGATGCTGTAAAGATGATCTTAGGACAACTTAGAGTACTAGGTATGAATTGAACAGCAGATTGGTTCATCACAGATTTCCTGACTACTGGGGTCCACCAGCAGGAAACCTGCAGCTTACTGTCTTGAGGAACCAGCAGTGCTTCTGGTTGTGCACCAGCCTTTATGTTTAAGGAAAGCCAGAGGAAATGCTTCCTGTGTGCAGCAGGATTCGGTCTCCCTGACCTCCATGTGGAGGAAAACTAACTTAGTGGATTTACTGTGTTACATGATCCTCAACTAGCCTCTGATAAACGCTGGAGTCTATGATGCAGAACCATCCACCAGGCTTCACAGTTGAAACTGTTGCTGTTTAACTGAAACACTTTGCCTCCAGTCTGTAGAATAAAACCTGGGATTCACCTCGAATATGGAGAAGCCAATGTGGAGGTTCTGGACCAGGTGTCGGTTCCTCTTGTCAGGTTTTTGCATCAGAGACACCAGGATGTTTTTCTCAGCCTTCTCACCACTCAGCTTGACTCGGTACTGTGGATTGGTCCAGAAGCTGTCTGCAGACACAGGACAGGCTTCTCAGCAAGGAACGGACAGCTAAAGCCAAGAGGCTGCATGAACTGGTCAGTGAGATGAAATCTGTCAGATTCGCTGCCCTGCGTGGTGCTGGGGTCGGTTCAGGGTTCAGCGCTTCGCCACGCTGTGCGAAAATTTTGGTATTTTCTGCAGCAGTTGTAATAGATTACCTTTGTAATTCATGCAGCCTCCAGCCGTTGTTCCCGCCACCCACCGGCCCTCCGCCACAGAGGCCGTCCACTGGGAGGACGAGTCTTCGTCCAGGAATTTCGGGTTCAGACCACAGATGTCAAGATCTGTGAAGAACTTGGAGAAGTCCTCCAGCGTCATCCTGTCATGATTAATGATGCCAACTTTAAGCTTTCAGAGGGAAATGAAACAAGACGTCTGGATGACTAATTTAACTGAGTTCATTCACCAAAACTCTCCGTCGTCGACCACCGAAAGGCATTTCTCTCGATCTTGGGAGCTCACGGTTTGCCACAGAGACGAGCTGTAGGGACAGCAGCCATTGTTAGCTGTTTGCAGCATTATGTAACATCAGATGAATGAACATCTTCAGCTGCAGAGCCATTGATCATAAATCAGAGATGAACTTCTTCACCGGTCGCTCCAGTCTCCGTTCCATTCTCCTTTTCCCCACGGATTCCACAGACGCAGCATCTTCACTGGCTTCCCTCTGCTCATCATCTGACCAGCAACACACACCGTCAGCAACAGCCATGTTTATTACCACCATGCCTGCTGGTGGGACCCTTCACCTGGACGACTCCAGTCACAGCGTAGGCGTGGCCCTGGACTAGGCCGTTGGAAGACAAGGTCAACGAGGATGACTCCTGCAGATACAAAACAAGAATTCATGTTTCTGACAGCAGTAGATACTGCAAATCCAACAGGGATGGGTTTATGCAACCCATTGCAATTAGATGTTAGAAGAAAAATAATAAAGAAAGTAGAAAAAACTCTTTATAGGTTCTAATGATCTTTTTTTAGACAAACTGGCATTCCCTGACATGGAGCTCCTCTCGTTCGCCCCCTCAATACGCTGCCAGTAGCATCGATCCATCCACAGCACAAGATTCAGTTCCACTGAAGTTCAGCTTTATTTTCCTTGAAAAGTCACAACCAGGCTGTTTGAAGGACATTAAGATCTGGATCAATTTGAGTTTTCTCTTTTTAATCAATATAAAAATATAATATAATAGATTATAGATTAGCAATATAGATTAGTAATAATATATTAGTAATGACAGTTTATAGATTAGTAATAATAGATTAGTAATGACAGATTATAGATTAGTAATAATAGATTAGTAATGACAGATTATAGATTAGTAATAATATAGATTATTAATAATAGATTATAGATTAGTAATATAGATTAGTAATAATAGATTATAGATTAGTAATAATAGATTATAGATTAGTAATAATATAGATTATTAATAGATTATAGATTAGTAATAACAGATTGTAGATTAGTAATATAGATTAATAATATATTATAGATTACTAATATAGATTAGTAACAATAGATTATAGATTAGTAACGTAGATTAGATTAATAATATAGATTAGTAATAATAGATTATAGATTAGTAATATACATTAGTAATAATAGATTAGTAATGACAGATTATAGGTTAGTAATAATATAGATTAGTAATAATAGATTATAGATTAGTAATATAGATTATTAATAATATAATTAGTAATAACAGATTAGAGATTAGTAATATAGATTAGTAATAATATAGATTAGTAATAACACATTATAGATTAGTAATATAGATTAGTAATAATATGGATTAGTAATAATAGATTATAGATTAGTAATATAGATTAGTAATAATATAGATTAGTAATAACAGATTATAGATTAGTAATAATATAGATTAGTAATAACAGACTATAGATTAGTAATAATATAGATTAGTAATAACAGATTATAAATTAGTAATAATATAGATTAGTAATAATAGATTATAGATTAGTAACATAGATTAGTAATATAGATTATTAATAAGAGATTATAGATTAGTAATAATAGATTATAGATTAGTAATAATATAGATTAGTAATAATAGATTATAGATTAGTAATATAGATTAGTAATAATATAGATTAGTAATAACAGATTATAGATTAGTAATAATATAGATTAGTAATAACAGACTATAGATTAGTAATAATATAGATTAGTAATAACAGATTATAAATTAGTAATAATATAGATTAGTAATAATAGATTATAGATTAGTAACATAGATTAGTAATATAGATTATTAATAAGAGATTATAGATTAGTAATAATAGATTATAGACTAGTAATAATATAGATCAGTAATAATATATTATAGATTAGTAACATAGATTAGTAATAATAGATTATAGATTAGTAACATAGATTAGTAATAATCGATTAGTAATAACAGATTATAGATTAGTAATAATATAGATTAGTAATGACAGATTATAGGTTAGTAATAATATAGATTAGTAATAATAGATTATAGATTAGTAATATAGATTATTAATAATATAATTAGTAATAACAGATTAGAGATTAGTAATATAGATTAGTAATAATATAGATTAGTAATAACACATTATAGATTAGTAATATAGATTAGTAATAATATGGATTAGTAATAATAGATTATAGATTAGTAATATAGATTAGTAATAATATAGATTAGTAATAACAGATTATAGATTAGTAATAATATAGATTAGTAATAACAGACTATAGATTAGTAATAATATAGATTAGTAATAACAGATTATAAATTAGTAATAATATAGATTAGTAATAATAGATTATAGATTAGTAATATAGATTATTAATAAGAGATTATAGATTAGTAATAATAGATTATAGATTAGTAATAATATAGATTAGTAATAATAGATTATAGATTAGTAATATAGATTAGTAATAATATAGATTAGTAATAACAGATTATAGATTAGTAATAATAGATTAGTAATAACAGACTATAGATTAGTAATAATATAGATTAGTAATAACAGATTATAAATTAGTAATAATATAGATTAGTAATAATAGATTATAGATTAGTAACATAGATTAGTAATATAGATTATTAATAAGAGATTATAGATTAGTAATAATAGATTATAGACTAGTAATAATATAGATCAGTAATAATATATTATAGATTAGTAACATAGATTAGTAATAATAGATTATAGATTAGTAACATAGATTAGTAATAATCGATTAGTAATAACAGATTATAGATTAGTAATAATATAGATTAGTAATAACAGATTATAGATTAGTAATAATATAGATTAGTAATAACAGACTATAGATTAGTAATAATATAGATTAGTAATAATAGATTATAGATTAGTAATAATCTAGATTAGTAATAACAGATTATAAATTAGTAATAATATAGATTAGTAATAATAGATTATAGATTAGTAATATAGATTAGTAATAATAGATTATAGATTAGTAATAATATAGATCAGTAATAATATATTATAGATTAGTAATAATATAGATTAGTAATAACAGACTATAGATTAGTAATAATATAGATTAGTAATAATAGATTATAGATTAGTAATAATCTAGATTAGTAATAACAGATTATAAATTAGTAATAATATAGATTAGTAATAATAGATTATAGATTAGTAACATAGATTAGTAATAATAGATTATAGATTAGTAACATAGATTAGTAATAATCGATTAGTAATAACAGATTATAGATTAGTAATAATATAGATTAGTAATAACAGATTATAGATTAGTAATAATATAGATTAGTAATAACAGATTATAGATTAGTAATATAGATGAGTAACAATAGATTATAGATTAGTAACAATAGATTATAGATTAGAAATGATATAGATTAGTAACAATAGATTATAGATTAGTAGCAATAGATTATAGATTGGTAATAATATAGATTAGTAATAATAGATTATAGATTAGAAATATAGATTAGTAACAATAGACAATAGATTAGTAATAGATTATAGATTAGTAATAATAGATTATAGATTAGTAATATAGATTAGTAACAATAGATTATAGATTAGTAATAATATAGATTAGTAATAATAGATTATATATTAGTAACTATAGATTAGTAACAATAGAATATATTTTAGTAACCCTAATAACAGGTCAGGGTTAGCTGCGTGTCTGAGTTTATGGACCATTGACTGTCACAGCAGGTTTTGGTCTTAAACATTTGACTTGCTGCATTGATTATTCCTTTTTTTATTTTTTTTTAACTGTCGACGAGAGGATTATTTACGTTCTGACCTATGAACAAATACAGGATGAAGAAGGCATAAACATCTTACAAATTTACTTTCCATTTTTTGAGCAGCTTTGGTGTGAGAGAGTAAGTGATCTGGATCAGTGACTGTTCTCTAGAAATCTCGTCCATTTGTTCCATCTCTTTTCGTAAAGGTCCGGTTGCAGCCTCAGCAAGAACGTTAACTTTTCCATTTTGTGGGTTTCTTCCACCAGTTCCAACCAGTTCTTAAGCGTTGGTGGGTCAGGCTGAAGCCATTTCCGAGTGATCATTTTCTTGGCTGTAGCACTGAAGATTTTTAATAAGTATTTGTCATTCATGTCCAGACCCTCAGGAATGTCTCCGAGCAGCAATACCATGGTAGGTCGTTGAAGTTTAAGACACAAAATTGATTCAATCTTCTCCAAAACCCCCTCCCAATAAGTCTTGATCTTTATGCAGGACCAGAAAATATGGGAGTGATTTGCCTCAGTGTCCCTGCATCCTCTCCAGCATTTAGAAGCATCTGGGTTTCTATAAGACTGCTGCTTTGGTGTTCTAAAAAAAACGTACAAAGTTTTTCCAACTGAATTCACGCCAATAATTTGAGGAGGAAGTTGAAGCGGCAGATTCACACATATTGGCCCACTGATCTTGTGTTATTTTAATATTCAACTCTTTCTCCCATCTTTTCTTAACATAATCTGTTGACTTTCCCTTGGATCTCATCAATCCCTGGTAAAGTTTGGAGATGGTGATTTTCCCAGGTTTAGAATAAGCTTGTGATACCAATTGAATTATCTCGTTAGGCTCTGAGCTGCGATCTTTTTCTATGTTTGAAAAAAAAAATTGCCTAAATTGTAAATATCTAAAAAAATCTCCTTTTTCTAAATCATATTTTTGTTGTAACGTGTGGAAACTCGGAAGTGTATTTCTATCCAGTATCCTGCAATATGCCGTTATTCCTTTCTGTAACCAGTTTTTAAAATTGGAATCTAGTTGGTTAGGGGTGAAATCTGAGTCAAAGGCGGCCCATCTGAGAATTCGTATTTGATTACAATTTCTTAACCACTTCAAACCAGGTCGAAAGGGTAAATAACACTAGGGGGTCTAGTTTTTTTTGGCATGCTGCTGTAAGTTTTTGATCCCCAATCAAAGCTTGAATTGGAATGTTCCCACTCTTGCTTTCCAAATCTTTCCATCTGGCCACATAACTCTGGTCACACCACTGTACTACTGTTTTGAGTTGAGCTACAAGGTAATAATCATGCAAATTTGGGAGTGACAACCCCCCTTTTTCTTTCCTAATTGTAAGAGTACTGTATCCAATTCTGGGTTTCTGTCCTTTCCAAATGAAACGAGATATCAATTTGTCCCACTCACAAAACTGGGAGTGAGGGATTCTGATAGGCAAAGAGATAAATGGGTATAATAACCTAGGTAATATTGACATCTTAATTACCTCAATTCTTAAACTAAAGTCAATTATACGTCCAGACCATACTGTGAGGTCTTGCTTAATTCTCCCATTTACAAATTCAAAGTTTTTTTTATACAGGTCCTTCAGATGGTGAGTCAACCATATACCCAAGTATTTGATTGTTTTCTTGGACCAGTCAGTAGGGATTTTCTCTTTAAGCCCCACCGCTGGGTAGTAATCAAAACACATAATCTGTGTTTTTTCCATATTAAGTCTATATCCTGAGTAGGAGCCAAATGTGTCTAGTAACTTTAAAACGGCCAGGATGGATTGTTCTGGGGTCGAGAGATATAGAAGGATATCATCAGCATATAGTGGTATTTTATGTTCTCTTGAGTTTATTGCTATACCGTGTATTTCATTGTTCTCTCTAATTGCCTGGGCAAGAGGTTCTATATATATATATATATATATATATATATATATATAGTGCAAATAGAGTAGGGGAGAGCGGGCAGCCTTGTCGAGTGGATCTCGTTCAGTTTTATTGTGTCTGTTAAACGGCCATTTATCTTGATCCTAGCTGTAGGTGACGCATATAAAGTTTTAATAATGTTGATTGCGGGCTGTGAGAAACCAAATCGTTCTAAAACTAGAAATAAGTACTCCCAATTAACACAATCGAAAGCCTTTTCTGCATCCAGACTCACCAATACTGCTGTATGGTTATTTGCCTGAATATTCTGAATTATGTGCAGAGAATGTCTTATATTATCCTGAGTTTGTCGTCCCGAGACAAGCCCGGTTTGGTCCTCGTCAATCAAATCTAGGACAAATGCGTTCAGCTTATTTGACAAGATAGATGCATATAATTTATAGTCTTGGTTAAGGATCGAAATCTGTCTATAAGAGCTGCATAATTGTTTGTTTTTACCTTCTTTTGGTATTACCGTTATGATTGCTTCAGACCATGATGGTGGTCTTGTCACTTTCTCTAGTGTCCAATTTAGTGAATTTAATAATACAGGGAATAGTTCTTCTTCAAAAATCTTATACCATTCGCCTGGAAGCCCATCAGTACCGGGTGTTTTATTGTTCTTTAATTTTTTTAATCGCCATTTTCAGCTCCTTCTCTGTAATAAACTCAGTTAAACTCTTGTTCTGACGTTCCCCAATTGTTGGCAGATCCAATGAATTAAGAAATGCTTTAACGTCTTCTATCTTGCTTTGTCCTTGCTGTGCGTACATTGTTTCGTAATATGTTTGAAAAGCTTTGTCAATACCTTCCAAACTGTTTTCTACTATTCCTGTCTGTGGATCAGTTATGGAGCAAATTGACTGCGCTATTTTGTTTTTTATGAATTCTTCTCGCAAGTAATTTTGTTGCCTTTGGCCCCGTTTCATAAAATGATTGTTTCAAGAATTTATATTTTTTCTCCTCTTCTCTTTTATATATAAGAAAAGAGTAAAATTTTTACTCCAAAATTTTACTAAATTTTGGAGTAAAATATCCAAAATTTTACTCTTTGTTTCTTGGATTAGTGCGTTTGTGTAATCCGGTTGATTTTGGATTTGCATGTTCTCCAATTCCTTTAATTTAATCTCTAGTTTGTTTAGTTCCTTTTCCTTCTCTTTCCTAATAGCAGCACTTAGTGATATAAATTTGCCTCTTATAACTGCCTTCAATGTGTCCCATAAAATATTAGGATTGACTTCCTCCGTTGTCATTCAATTCTAGAAAGTTTTTTATTTCCGTTTTTATTTCTTTTATGACATTTTTTTTATTTAGCAAACTTGTGTTTAGTCTCCATATGTTTTTTTTTTGGTCTTGTTTCCAGATTAATTGTTAAATATACTGGCGAATGATCTGGCAAGTTCCTAGTACCAATCTCACAACTTTTTAGCCTATATCGATCATTTTTAAAAACCAAGAAGAGGTCTATTCTTGAAAATACTGCGTGTGGGGGTGAAAAATAAGTCAAATCTATTCCTGTTGGGTGTATCTCCTGCCAAGCGTCCAGTAGGCCGATCTCCTCCATTCCCCTCTTTAGTAATTTACTTTGTGGTGTGCCTATTCTTTTGTTATTAGATGTATCATTTTTATTCAGGACTGTGTTAAAATCACCTGCACAAATTAAAATACCTTGTGACTCTAATGAGATAATTTCTAGCACTTTTTTCAAAAAGGGAAGGTCATAATTTGGGGGCATGTATATAGAGAGCAGGGTCACCAAGTTTCCCTCAACTTTGCCCTGAACCAGTACATATCTGCCTTCCTTATCTCGTATTTGCTTTATAAGTTCAAAATGTAAAGAATTGTGTATTAGCACCGCTACTCCTCTTTTATGCGCTGTCTTGCGTGAGCTGTAAAAAACATTCCTGAAACCAAATTTTTGTAGTTTTTCATGTTCTATTGGGGATAAATGAGTTTCTTGAAGAAATAGAATCTGAATTTTCTCCCTTTTTATCTTTGACATTACTCCTTTTAACAGGGTTGTTGAGACCATTGACATTCCATGAAGCTGCTCTGATGTCACCATTAATCATACCTGTATACTAGTTTGTACATGTCGACAGTTTAAACACGAAGAACAGAGAATTAGTGAAGATAACACAACTAGGATGACTTCCATCCTCAGGGCTTCCCTAAGCCCCAACATCCTACATCCTATCACCTTGCACTGTAGGAGGAACAGCCCTACTCTAATTAGGGGCTCCTTCACTGCCAAAGACAGAGTCCCTTCACCTTTGAGCTTAAGAGTCATTTCTCCATCATTCCTGATCAGAATAATCTTGTTATCTATGACAGGGGGGGGGGGGGGCATGGTGAACAAAAACCTGAATAATAATAAGTAAGTAATAGGAATAATAATAAAAAAGGGAGGCAGGGAACGGGCAACAGGACCCGAGAAGTAGTTACCTTGTGGGGGTTCAGATCCTGTATATTATACTATTATTACTCACATATGGATTGAGATTCTACATCAGGAACGCTGCTTTATACTTGCTCCCGCTGAAATTCTCGAGCGTTTCTCGCACGTTTAGAGAGTGGGGTATCCACTTTGTTCCAATGCGCGTCCTGGTTCGTCGCTGGTTCTTCACTTGCAGTGGATCGCGGGGTGACGATCCGGTATCACCTCTTCCTCATGTCGTCCGCTGCTTCCGAAGCACTCGCGTACAGGTGTGATCCATCCTCCCAGTGAATCCTCATCTTAGCCGGGTAAGGTGTTTGGAAACGTATTTTCTCTTCTTTGAGAATCTTCTTGATGTTTTTGTATTCTTTAAGCTTATTATTTATCTCTGTCGGAAGGTCGTGCGCAAGTGAGATCAGTTTACCGTCATAGAATATCTTCTTTCCCCACGCTGTTTTGAGGACTTTCTCTTTTATGTCATATCTGTGAAAGTTGACGAGTATGGATCTTGAAATTGATGCATCTCGAGGTTTAGGTCCCAGTGAACGGTGTGCTCGTTGAATCTGCAGATCTTGGTTAATGGAGAGCTGCTCTTTCAGAAACTTTTCAATGAACGTTTGCATGGTGTTGCCTTCAGCCCCTTCTTTAATGCCGTAAATGCGGATGTTATTGCGTCTAGATCTTCCTTCTAAATCAGTAACTTTGTCCAGGAGAGTTTTTTGCTGTCTGAGGCAGTACGACAAGGAATCTCTCAAGTCGATGTTCACGGTCTCCAGCTCGCTCACCCGTTGCTCCGCCTCCGTTAGCCTAGCAGCTTGGTTTCTAATGTCCGAACTAACCTCCTCCAGCTTCTTGTTCACTTCACTCTTAAGGCTGTTCAGGTCTTGCTTGATATCGTTTTTCATAGCGATGATGTCGTTTTGCATTTCTTTGATATTGTTGCATAGATTCTGGATAGCCTTAGCAGTCGTTAGCTTGCAATCCTCATTAGGGTCCGAGGCCTGCATCTTGCTAGCTTTCCTTTCGACGCTTGCTGAATCCGTCCCTGCCTGGCCGTGATTTTCAGCACCCCCCGGTCTCTTTTTTGATCTAACTCCACGCATTATATATCATTTTCATAAAGGAACGGATCTCTTGATCGAGTTTAGTGGAGTTTTTCTCATCGCTGATCAGGACGGGTTTAATCCGCCATCTTGGAAACGCTCCCGGAAGTTCCCTCTGCATTGATTATTTCTAACACTGACACATTACTGCCTGCTCTTGGTGTGATGGAGATCTGCAGTCAGGGTTTGTTGCCCCAACCAGCAAGGACTGACAGCCAGGTTTCTGTCTCACTAAGAACAGATTGAACTAAGACAAGTTTTCCAAAAGGTAACTCCCAGCTGGACACGGTGTAGAAACCAGTGAAATGTCAGAAACATTTGGGGTGACCGTCATGAGAAAATGGAGGACAGATTTCTTCTTACCCCTTGTGGCGTACTACAGCTGAGCAGAGCGCCAACGTTCCCAGCTCTGGACATCAGCCCCCACAGGTCCGGAGGAGGATCCGACAGCTGGATGCACATGTGGACGCCTCCAGTGAAATCCATCATGGCCTCTGCAGGAGTCCCAGCATTCATGTCGGTGTAGGAGCCACACACCCTGACGGAGGAAGGCATGAACGTTACCACACAGACCACAGAGAGGAAGCTGCTGAACACGAGCGGCCCGAGGGTACTTGGCGTATGCTTTCTCCAGCAGGGCGGGCCAGAACTCGTTCTGTTTCTTGGACTGAACGAAGATCAGGCTGCCGTTGATCGTTGGCAGCTTGTCATCGATCACAACGTCCACCCACTTCCCAAATCTCCAGAACTAAACACAGGAAAAACTTTTATTAGCTCAGAGAACTAGCTGCCAAATACACGTTTGTGTCCAGAAGTTTACATACACCTATCATGGTGACTACAGTCAGAACAATCAGAGGTTTTAATGCTTTCTGTTTGAACCCTTCATTTCCTCACTTACAGGTACGTATGTTCAGAAACAATCCAGAATACAATCTGCTGCTCCTCTGTCTTTAAGACCTGGGAGCACCCGACCAACTGTCAGGCCTGGTGGTGGCAGTGTCATCCTGTGGGACGCTTTCATTAGCAGCAGTCCTCTGCATCATACTAAACAAGTGCAGAAGGAGGCCAGGCTTCAGATTTAACTCCAACCTGGACCCAGTTGGACAACAAACCCAAACACACGTTACGGTTCTGGTTCCCAACGATCCTACCTCAACGGACTTCAGCACCAGGAAACCAGCCCGGGGTCAAATGTCCGCCATCTTACTCAGCCAAATGCAGAACCATCTGAACCTACAAGCCTGTTTGAAACTGAATCAGGAAACCTGCAGGCGGCACCAGAGAGTGGACAAACCCACACAGTCATCTGAAGTGAGCCTTCCTCTTATCAATAAGTCAATTAATCATGTTAGAAATTAAAATGAGCTCAATAAGTTCAGTTTTTACAAAGGTCGTTAAAGAGACGTTTCCCTCAAATATCAATGAAAATCTGGGGATTTCTAAATATTCTGGCACTTTTGCCAGTTTTCCCTGTCCAAGCCAAAATATGAATATTGAGAATCATCATAATCCATTTAATTATTGTTGTTTTGTTAATTTATTTTGGATATTTAAACTGTTTTACAGCTCAAGTGTTAAATGTTCGTTAGTAAACAAAGTGGTCTTGATAATTATTAACAAGCGCTTGTAAAAACCGCTGCCAGGCCTGTTTCCATGGAGACGGACGTGTTTTACCCTGAAATGAAACAGGCCGCAGTAGTTCTCATCGAAGCCTTGTTCCTGAGGGACGACCTGCCGCAGGATGTGATCCTGGAATGTCAAGGCGCCGATCGACGCCAGAAACCAGCAGTTTCCTGCTCAGAGAAACAAACAAGTTACCAGGAAATCCGGTGAAACGGCGAACAACAGGAACGGCGGCCTCACCCAGAACTCCTTGACCAAAGTCAAACCTGGAGAACCCTTGCAGGACGAAGGTCGGGTTCTGAGCAATTCTCTGCAAGAAGCAACAAGTCAACCGGATTTCCATCTGACACCTGTAGCGTCCCATCAACCTAATCTGAAACCACTCACCGCTGGCCGGAGCCAGACAACCCGGGCCAGGTCCGAGGGGCTCAGGACTCCCTGTCCGATGGACTTCCTGTCAGGCGGGAACATGTCGTCCATGAACTTCAACCTCCTGCTGACACAGAACTCCTTCAGCTGCTGGTAGTCCTGTCCAAAGAGCCGGCCGGGGCTGCAGGCGCGGCCGAAGCCGTCCCGGCGGTGGCGGGCCTCCATGATGTTCAGACAGGCTCCTGGAGGCGGCATGGCTGCGGGCCGACGGCTGGGCACGTTACAGACAGTCCGGGTCAAAGGTCGTTGGACTCCGAGTCAAGGAGAGGCCGGGTTGACCTAAAGCTCCAGTGAAGAGATTTACAGGAGATAAGAGTAAAAGAAAACAGCAAAACTCAGAGCTGGTTCACCAGCTGTAAAAATGTGCCGTTTCTGGTAGTAACTACTAACTAGTTACTAGTTAAAACCGGGTTAACTACTAACTAGTTACTACCCAGCAGTGGAGACGTTCAGGACCGCAGGTCCAGTTCCATATTCCAGTTGGTTTCCCTTTGGTTGTTCTTCATCCTCTCGTCTTTCTAAACCTTTTTCCTTTCAGGTGAAACTTTGCTCTCACCTTCATTCCTAAATAAAATCCAAGGTTTCCCATCATCTGAATTTTCCTTTGGGAAAGGAGGACTTTGGACCTGACGGTCCGGTCTGTTCTCTCCGGTCCGGTTCTGATGGTTCTGCTTCAGAAGCCATTTAGCATAAAGATGACTGGCAGCTGGAATGTCTTCCCATTAACGTACCTGGATGCAGGATTCTGCACAGTTAGCGTCTTTAGCATTGACCTACTGTCTGGTCAAAAACAGCGGACAACAAGATTTAACTAGGCCAACAGGTTGGATCCCGTGATTGGATCAGCGGGCGCAATGAGGAGCGTCTCATTTTTTACACACATCCTGTGTTTCATCTTTGGCCTCAAGCAGAAGAATCGTCAACAGAAACTTCTAAAACCGGGTTAAGAAAAGTCCAAGCCTAAAACACAACCGGAAGGAAAGTGGGAAGCATAGAAAACCGAAACTAGAACTCAGGAATGGTTCAAAGAGGAGATAAAAGAATTTCCACACCAGGTGAAGGAACTGCAGAGACAAAGACTGAACAGCTGAGTTTCCATGAAACTCACCAATCAGCGAGAGAAACGCTCTGATTGGTGAGCCTATTAAGGGGTTTACCCATCATGCCTAGCGCCTCCTGTACCCGTCTCTGCCATGCGGTCCTTACAGAAATCATCCAGAAGTCTCAGTATGTCACAGCCTCAACTCCTCAGATGAAACTAAACATGTAAATAAGATTCCTGCTGCGAGCCGCTAGCTGTTAGCCGCTAGCTGTTAGCCGCTAGCTGTTAGCCGCTAGCTGTTAGCCGCTAGCTGTTAGCCGCTAGCTGTTAGCCGCTAGCTGTTAGCCGCTAGCTGCTGCTGTGTGTCCTGCACTGAGAACCAGAGCAAAGACAAGTTAGAGCTTACCTTGAGGCCCAGACTTCAGGTCTGCAGCAACAGAGAAACAATGTGAGCCACACCTGGAGCTGACTGCGGCTTCCTGCCTGACAGCCGATAGGTGAACCTGCTGCTGCATTTATGACTTTATGACAGGGTTAGCAGCAGCTCACCTGTCAATAATTACCTGAATGATCAAAGCAGTTGGAGCAGCAGAGAAGAGACCCTGATAAAAACACCAACCTGAACCGTTTCCTTACAGAAACACTTTGCCGCCCTGCTGAGTTTAACAGCTGTGAACATTCAGTGGTTTCATAAAGTCTGTGGCTTCACTTCTCCTGGTTCCTGTTCAGTTTTCATAAAGCTGCAGAAACAAACAGGAATCTGTTGGGCCTGATCAGGAACCAGAAACTGCTCTGAGTTTTATTCCAGCCGCCTCTCTGAACTCGACTTATTGGACCACAATAAGTTTCTGTAAAATGTACTTCTTCATGCAGACTGTTGGAAATATTATGCTAGTTTTAATAATGTTTAACTTTAGCGCAGGTTGAAATATTAAACGGATCCTGATTGTTTTGAGTTGGTCTCAGTTTTAGATAAAAGAGAAAAGTCTTTATTGTCACAGGAACAATGAAATTTAAAAATGCCATCAGTCAGTTCAGACACTTAAACTATCTCACAATTTACACACACAACATATGGCAACAAACAACAACAAATAGCTGATACACATCATTCATTCATTCATTCATTCATTGATGGTTATTTTTTGATTGCATTTAGTTTTGTTATTGCTTTCGGGTAAAAACTGTCTCTAAAACTTTTGGTTCCTGTTCTGATTGTTCTGTATCGTAAGCCTGAAGGCAGCAGGGTGAACAGAGAGTGTCCTTTATGATGTATTGAGCTTTTTTTAGACAGCGGTCGCTGTACCAATCTTCCAGTGAGGGGAGAGGGCAGCCAATGATTTTATGGGCTGTATTCACAGCCCTTTGGAGATTCATTAGTTTTAGATTCATGGCTTAATCAATACATAACTTAATCAGTTGGACATTTTTCTTAGATATAATGATCATGATTTGATTAAAATTAATGTAATCAGTAGGTTTTATATTAAATCATAATATATAATATACGATATGAAACATGTTCATTTTTATACTCAAACTCTGCTGTTTGATGCCCTGGGTCAGAGGTCAGAAGAGCTCTGTGCGGTTCAGGAACCAGTTTAAAAACTCCTTCCTTGACAGTTTTAATCTCTGATGTGGTTCGGGATTTTCTGCATCTTTTCCAAAAACTCTAAGAATCCAGACAAGCGTGTCTGATGGTCACACACCCGGCTGCGTTTCATGCTGAGGCGCCGACATGTTCACCCACAGAGATTCATTTTGCAGAGGAGCTGAGGAAGAAGCTGCTTCTGCAGGTGATGTTTGTACGAGTAGCTTGGAGAAATTCACCAAACTTTGGCAAATCATTCCAAAACATTTGTGGTTTCATGCGTGGCAGACTCTGCTGCTTGACTGAGTGTGCAGGTCTGAACGCTGTTCCTCCATCCAGTGGCAGCTCAGCTGCCTGAGCCTGTTGCAGGACAGCCTCAGGCGTCAGGGGCGCTATAAAGGAGCTGCAGCTGCTCCTCCGTCTGCCCTAACACCATCTTCCTAACAGCAACACCAGGTGAGACCCTAACAGAAACTTTTAAAAGGTAACTCTGGCTGCAGTGTTTACAGCAGGAAGTGTGAATAGCGTGATCTCTGAAGTATTTGCTTTAGTGAGAACCGCAGTGAGTGTCGGGGTTATACATCCACCTCTTAAGTGGATGATGTTGTTGCTTCCAGCTGATGTGTAGAGGCAGACTGGTTGTGCTTTCTGCAGGACGCTGCAGCCATGTTCGCTCCAGGCGCCTGCATGAACATCATCAGCGCTCGTCACTCTAACGACGGATATGGAACAGTTTCCAAACCCGAGAACTTCCTGAACCAGGACTTCCAGCAGCTCAAGGAGTACTGCCTCATCCGCCGGGTGAGGTTCATCGACGACATGTTCCCCCCCGACCGCCGCTCCATCGGCAGGGACGTCCTGCAGCCCGCCGACCTGGCCCGGGTGCAGTGGGTCAGACCGTCGGTGAGTTCAGGTCCTGAACATGCACAACGCAGCTGGAGGTCAGAGGTCAGAGGATGTTTATTGAACGAAAGAGGCTGAGGATGATTCAGGTCCAGAGAAGGAGGCATTCTTTCGATGTATTTTTGTTCTGGAAAATAATTAAAAACATGAAATATAAAAGATAAAGCAGGAAATTCAGAAGAAACATAGAAGGGAGCCAAAGTTTCTGCTGCTGGAAGATCCGACATCCATCATGTTCCTGCTGCAGGTCGCTGAGAGTCAAGAGTCAGGAAGAGCAGGTTTCTTTACAGAGAGGAAGGAAGCTTCCAGCCTGCAGATGTATAAAAATAGTCGAGACTATTCCTTGTTTCAAAGCTTGAAAGTTTTAAAGAATAAAATCTAAACATGTTGAGTAACTGGATAAGATTCAAAGTAAAATATTTATATTAACATTGGTTTATTTCCACTTGTGGGAACACTTACAAGTAAAACAAGTAGTTGTAACTTTGGTATGAAATAATTACAATAATAGATTATTCTTGGTTTCTTTTCAGAACATCTGTATTAACTAGCATTATGATTATAATAAGAGTAATAAGTTATGGTTATCATAAAGTTATAAATGAATTAAAGAAACTAAAAGGTTTATGAATGTGATTCTAACATTGAACTTGAAATGGTGTAAAACGTGTAACTGCAATTAGAGATCACTGATGGAGGTCGACAGAAGGTGAAAGGTCAGGGGTAAAACGACAAGCTGCTGGACTGGAGTGTGTTGGACCAGGGAGACCCGGATCACCTGGTCAGAGGGCAGGAAGAACCTGCTGAGACGCAGGAACCATCCAGAGATCCATTTAAACTGGGAACGGTGGTTCTGAAGGAGTGATGGCTGGACTATGAAGGTCCAAACAGGACCTTTACTGAAACATCAGAGCAAATATGTGTTATTTCATAAACATTTCCTGGTGTCAAAGGTCACAGCAAACTGTTGGTCAGTGAACTAAACAGAAACAGAAAGCTAAGCAGAAGGAATGCGCTGAAAGCTCTTAAAGTTTTAAACCTTTGAATGAATAAAGGTCACAAAAGATGAGCTTTAAAGAAAAGCTGCTGCTAGATGTTCTGCTCATCCTGGTTCTGGATGTTTGCTCTTGTTAAAAACGAGTCATTTCTGTCCACTGTCACCACTTGCTTGCTGAGGAGGACGGGATGTTGGAAACGGTATAACCCACAACTATAAGAGATAATAACTGTAATAACCTCCATGTGACTGCATCCTGTTATATCCAGGATTGAACTGGAAAGTAGTGAGCAGAACATGAACATGAATATATTCCCTGTATAGAATATGTGAAACCAAACTATTATATATGATATTGGTTCCTGCTGTTTGGTTGTTCTGTCAGTGAATCTGTCCGGTCTTGCGGAGTTTGATCTCCTGTCATCAGAGCTGCTGGCTGGATAAAGTGATGCATTAAAATGTCAACTTGTTTGTGTTGTTTCAGAATATTGTTCCCAAACCTTCCTTCATTGTTGACGGAGTCTCCAGATTTGACTTTGGGCAAGGAGCAGCTGGTAAGTAAATCTCTTAAATCCTTCTATAATCTGCCAAAGGCAGATGTTTGTTAATGCGAGATGAGGCAGGAGCTGCAGATCAGTGGAATCTGGGCATGTTCAAACCGTGTTTAGCACTACACAAACACTTCATTTAGTTTATTTTCATCACTTGTCAACACCAGCAGGATCCCTCCCTCCACCGCGGTTTGAACTGCTGTGTTGCTGAAATGTTTTACACAAGCGAACCAGCCTCGTCTTGCCTGTCAGACGTGGCTGCATCCATTCACAGCTTCATGTTCAGATGATTTTCTGTTGTTGCCTAGGAAACTGCTGGTTTCTCGCCTCCATTGGAGCGCTGACCTTCCAGGACTTTATCCTGAAACAAGTCGTTCCTCTTGAGCAAACATTTGATGAAGATTACTGCGGCCTGTTCCACTTCAGGGTTCGTTCCACGTTTTGTTCTCCGACTGGCAAAAACCTGAAATCATGTTTAAGATAACATTATCTACAATCTTATTGCACTTATTTCTTCAGATTGAAGCTGTTAGACGGGATAGGAAGTGGGTCAAAAATATAAATCGAAGAAAAACCTTTGGAAACTTGTATGGTTGCAGATCTTCCAATAATTAATGCAGACACTAATTTCACCACTAATATGTAAAAATCTTAGATATTGGACTAAAATATGTGCAAAATAAAATGTGTGTTTTTATTCTGTTCATATCGTTCAGAGTTTATGTATGAGATCTCAGAACATCCAGCTCATTTCTTACGTTCAGATAAGAAAGATCTTTTTTAGGATTCTTTTAGTCTAGAAATTATATCTTTACAGGATGTAACTTGAAGCAAACTGTTTACTTTTGAAGAACGTATTTTACTTTTTGGACCTTACATGTATGTGTGATGATCAGGTCAGTTTTCTGGAAATTTCCAAGAACTGGTGAGTTATTTTGCCGTTCTGCAGGTTGGCTGTTGGAGCGAGCAGTAACTTCAGATTATTGGCATAAAACTTTCTGGTTAATCTCTGGAGTTAGGTATTCTGGACCTTATTTCCGGGATTTAATGAACTTAACAGTACCTCTTAGACCTGGAATGTCAGAGAAACGGCAGGTTACTTTATTAAAAAATGTACTTTCCAGAGTTTACTGGTTACTTTCTGAACTTGTTACTGAGAAAGTTCGGTGGTATTTCTGACCAGATGCCACTAACAGCCGATGAGCTTTAAGAACTCCTCAGAGTGGTTAATAACGCAAGTTTTTAAAAGGAACCATGCAATCTGTAAGATCCAAAATGCTGAATGTTACAGAAATGAAGTAAATCACATAGTTGCCTCTGGATCCAGCTGATATCTTTCCAGACCTCACAAGTCACTTTGGTACTTTTCTGGATTAGCAGATTATAAACATCCAGGCCAGTTTCTAGATTTTACAGATTCATTCCACACAAGTTCCAGAAAGTAACCTGTAGGTTCTGGAAGGGGTTTAATGGTGCGTTCAGACCAAAAGCGTTTTCAGTGGAGGAGCGTCCAGACTCTTGAACTGCCACAACATTTAGGTGAACCCAAACTCAGCTGCATGAGGTTGGTCCAGTGAATCTAACAAGCTGGTAAGAAGTTAAACAGACCAAGAACCTTCAGGAGCTCCAACACCCAGCCAATGCTAACTGGCATTAGCTCGTTAGCTGCAGGTGGAGGACTTCAGTCCCTCACGGTTCCTTCAGTCAGACAAACATCCAAACATCTTCTCTGGAAAACCTTCCTCTCATTATTTAGTTTCAAAATAACGCTGTTTTCTTTACATTTCAGTTCTGGAGGTTTGGAAAATGGGTCGATGTCGTCATTGACGATAAGCTGCCAACAATCAACGGCCAGTTAATTTTTGTCCACTCTAAGACCCCGACTGAGTTCTGGCCCGCTCTGTTGGAGAAGGCCTACGCCAAGTACGTGAGCTGCGATAAAATGTTGCTGCTGCCGTGTTTGTGTCTAACCTGGCCCTGCTGTGTCAGGGTCTGTGGCTCCTATTCCGACATGAATGCAGGAACTCCAGTGGAGGCCATGGTGGACTTCACCGGCGGCGTCCACATGTGTGTGCAGCTGTCTGAGCCGCCTGCAGACCTGTGGGAGCTGATGCGCAGAGCCAGCCAGGCCAAGTCGCTGATGGGCTGTGGGACTCCGCAGGGCGTAAGAGACGATCACACCTCTGCCAGCTGCAAACTGAGAAACCCTTCCAGGCTGCAAGTCTGAGCAGATCTGGACCTGCTGCAATACACCATAATAACACACAGAGAAACTTGTTCTGGATGTCAAGCAGCTATAGAAAAACCTGGGGTTGCTACCGCCTGACAGTTGATAAAGGATTAATGTGCTGAAACATGACAGAAAGGAAATTCCAGTCTGTGTCCAGAACCCTACGATCAAACAATCAGCTATTACTTACAGTTCCTCGGACCCGACTAAAGAGGAAAGGAGATCGAGCTTTTTCTGTTGTTGCTCCTAATCTATGGAACAATTTAGATGGAACAAAGATCTGCTAACAGCCTGGAACATTTTAAATCGCTTCTTAAAACTCATTTTTATTCTTTGGCTTTTAATTGAAGCAACGTTTGATACTCTGTTTTTATCAACTTGTGTTATTGTTGTTTTTGTGCAGCACTTTGGTGCAGTTTTATACCTGTTTTTAAAGTGCTATATAAATAAATTTGACATTGACATTGAGAAAGGACAGGTGGAGGTTTCATGGGAACTGCTAGGATCCAGGAAGCACTCAGTTCAGACATGCAGGACTTTCATCTTTTCACCCCAAGGAGGGAAAGATGACAATAAACACTTAATCTACCGTTTTTGAAACAAAGTTAAACAGCTGGGTCAGTAATAACATTAAACCCGTCCAACCTGCTCTGACCAATCAGAAGTGGGTTCTCCTTCCGCTGGGTCGCTGCAGCGCCGGGCAGCGCCGGGCACAGCGCCGGGCAGATCCAGAACTTAAACCTTTTCATCAAACTCACTGGCCACTTTGTCTCTTCAGTTGTCAGGAAATATGATGAAAAAACTGAAAAACCAGAATCAGAAGATTCAAGCCAGAAATGTTGAGCTTCATTATCAAGTCTCCTGTCGGTTAACATTTTGTTTAGAAGTCGTGTACAGGTTAGACCTCGGCTCTAGATCTGCTGGATTAATCTGAAAGAACAATCTGTCAATCTGCAGACTAACAGCCACTTACACTAAAGCTGCTCAGGTTTTGTTGTTGTAGGACAGAGAAGGCGTCTGCAGCTGAAACCCTCCTAAGTCTTTACTGACGCCCAGCTCAGGCTTTATACTACCTAATATGTACATTTAAGGCCTTTAATGCTGAATTTTCTCCTTTCTTAGGAGACTTCTGCCAACACCATCTTACCAAACGGCCTAGTTCAAGGCCATGCCTATGCCGTCACTGAAGTCAGGGAGGTAAAACATGTATTTCGATTTCAACTGGAACTCCAACATGGAGAGAGTCAGCGCAGTCAGACTGATCATCTGCTACCTGTCAACCAGATGCTGAGCAGAGCGAAGGCTGAGCGTCTGGTGCGTCTGTGGAACCCCTGGGGCCAGGGAGAGTGGAACGGAGACTGGAGCGACCGGTGAGAACAAACGTCTTTCCTTCATGCCGACACCGTCTGAGTGCAGGACCAGGATCTCAGGCAGTAACGGATCCGAGGATGAATTAGCAGACGGCTAAATGGGAGGATTCTTCCTATTCTGGAAGCTTCCCAGGACTGCCAGCAGGAGGCGTCCTTTAACAGCCACTTTACATCATCAGACTCAGTTTGATCTGTGCAAACATCTTCTGTTCCCTAGAGGCTCACAGCAGAAACACACTCAGTTTGGAGCCAACACCGCTCCGTTGGCTCCAAACTGGTTCTGACCCGTCAGAAAGCCGTGTAGCGATCGCTGAGAACCGGCTGCTACGCTGTTCACCTTTGAAACAGGTTTGATGGTGCTGACGCATCAGTGTCATTATTATCCAGTCAGCGGCCATTACAGTATGGCAGCCCTCCCTCAGTGGATCCATCAGAACCGCACTGACCAAAGTTCTGGGCTCTCTGGTACCGGGCCCAAAGGCTCTGAAGTGACTGAAGTTTACCAAGATGATCCGGAGTTGAGGATGTTGTGTTGATCCTACAGAGTTTGGTTAACCTGTCCTGTTGCTGCCTTGTTCTGAAGGTCGCCTCTGTGGCAGACGGTGAGTCCTCAGGATCGGGAAACCTGCCTTTCAGTGCGTGAAGACGGCGAGTTCTGGTGAGCTGGACCCGCTTTCTCCAAGGAAACTGCTGAGAATAAACTCTGCTCTTATTGTTTCCCATCACCTCACTCCTGCTCCACATACTGTCCTTTCCAAGGATGACTCTGCAGGATTTCTGTAACTTTTACTCTGACCTGGACATCTGCTGCTCCTGTCCGGACTTCCTTGATGGGAGCTCGTCCTGTCACTGGAAGTCCTCGTTCCACGAAGGCCGATGGGTCGCAGGGATCTCAGCTGGAGGCTGCATGAATCACCCTGGTACGAAGACAAAAATAAAAATTAAAACGAAAACAGCACAGGGCCGGTCCAACTCTGGATCAGTTCAACCTGCTGTCAGACGGTCAGGTCACTGCTCGCTTCGGGTAAAGGAAAATCCAGGAAAAATAAGGAAAATCCAGGAAAAATAAGGAAAATCCAGGAAAAATAAGGAAAATCCAGGGAAAATAAGGAAAATCCAGGGAAAATAAGGAAAATCCAGGAAAAATAAGGAAAATCCAGGAAAAGAATGAAAGAGAGGGGAAATGATAAAAACAGAAAAGAGAACAAAACAGAAAAATCAATGTAAAAAAGAGGACATGAAGAGAAGAAGAAAAACCTGGGAAAAATAGGCAACAGATAAAATGGAGGAAAATGAGATTCAATAATTTGGAAAGAATTTGTTTTGTTGAACCTATAAAGTGAATTAAACTGATGATTGAATCAGGGATAAAATTTTGATTCCTTCATCCTACTGGTGGCGTTCATGGAGGTCTTCCTCTTTTCCTCCAGGGACGTTCTGGACCAATCCGCAGTACCGGGTGGAGGTTGGAGGCTTGTTGGGCGACTGTGCAGACAGTCAGAGTGAGAAGAACATGCTGGTGTCTCTCATGCAGAAGCCTGACAAGAGGAACAGGCGGCTGGTCCAGAACCTCCACATCGGCTTCTCTGTGTTTGAGGTGAGCGCCGTCTTCCTGCCGCCATCTTTGATTCATCTGATGCATTCTAACACGTTTCATCTTCTGCTTTTCTTCCAGGTGCCTAAAGAAGTAAGTGTTGTTTTATCTGCCAGTATTCAGCAGCCAACGCTGAAAAAAATTAATATAAGTAATTAGTTGTGGTGCTTCAGTACAGGGCTGTGAGGGGGAAATTCCCAGCCATTTTCTTCGCCAGAAACAAGCCGGTGGCTCAGTCGGTCAACTTCATCAACGCGCGGGAGGTGATGCAGCTGCTGAGCCTGAAGCCCGGAGAGTTCCTGATTGTCCCGTCCACCTACAGCCCCAATGACACGGCGTCCTTCATCCTCACCGTGCTGTCCAAGGCCGAAACACATATCCAGTAGGTCACAGCTGGGACTGGCCCAGTACGGTCACTGGGACCAGTAAACTCACTGGGACCAGTAAACTCACTGGGACCAGTACGCTCACTGGGACCAGTAAACTCACTGGTCCCAGTACGATAACTGGGTCCAGTACGCTCACTGGTCCCAGTACGCTCACTGTGTGGAACATCCTCAGTGATCACAGAAATAAACATTTTGCTTTTTATTAGTGAATAAACCGACTTAAAAAACGTTTGCAGTTCTGGTAACCGGCGGTTCCTGAACAGCCTCCGCCATCCAGGCTCCTGCATGTCTGGCAGCAGAAGGTGGTTTGGTGCTGGCCCAGTCCAGCTGGATCTGAACTCTAGTTTATTTTTCACTACCAGTGATGTCTACATTGTGCAGGTCTATGTTCAGGTGAATTACTGGTAATTTGGAGCTGCTTATTGCTTCCCTGTTAAAACGTTTTGCATCGCTGACGTTTAGCTTTGTTCATCCAAAGAACGAGAATCCGTAAGGCAGCGTTGCTAATGATGATCAATAATGGTTATGAAATATTTCACCTCCATCGCTGAGATTCAAATGTGATTGCATATGCAGAGAGAATCAGTGAAAATCCTGCGTTTTGTGACAGTCAATGCTTGTGGTTTCTCCTGGCAGTGAGAGCTCTGGTGGGAACAACCCGGAGCAGATGGAGACAGAGAAGGTACCCTCAGGAACACACGGACCCTCAGGCTCTGAGGGTCCGTGTGTTCAGCCCATCTCATTAAATTGAAAGGAAGCAATACTAAATGAGGCTTTGTGGGCCCCCTGCAGCCCTCTGCTCCGGACAGCGCCACGGATGAAGACAGTAACAGAACTCTGTTCAGACAGTTCTCTGACAAGGTGAGGCGCTTCTCACTAGAACACCATCACTCTGCAGCCACCGCCAGACCAACCTTCATTTCTGTTCCTACAGTACGAGGAAGTGGACGCCGAGCAGCTCCAGAGCCTCCTGAACGGCAAAATCCTGAGAGGTTTGGACTGAGCCTGCATCGCAGGGTCACAGGGTCACCTGCATCACTCTCATTCCTTGCTCTGTTTTCACCCAGGTGACCTGAAGTGTGGCGGCTTCAGCACCGACGCCTGCCGCAGCATGGTTGCCCTCATGGATGTATCCTTCACCCAAACTCCCCACAACATGTCTGACCTTTGACCCCTGCCTCTGATTGAGCGTACCTTAACGAACCAGACATCCATCACTGGGAAGCTGAACGGTGAGGAATTTGTCAGTTTGTGGAGGAAGATCGTCACGTACAAGGTGAGAGAGTGAAGGCCGTTCAACCTGCTATTTTTCAGCCGTTACTAAAGAACGTTTCCGATTATTATTACAGAGACAAACTAGAGCTTCATGGATCATAATCAGTAACAGCCACAGGCCAGCGGACCGACTGCGTTATAAAATAACAGAACTAAAGATTGAGCTGCCAAACTCTGGTTAACACACTGACATTTACAGGGTTATAATCAGATCATAATGGCAACATTGAACGTCAAACATTCAGTACATCCTTCCTCTGTGCAAATTGCTCCTTAGCACACAAAAAGGAGTGGGACACAACACCAAACACATGGACACTTTAGACAAATGTGACAGCACAGATGTTAACAAAACTCAATGACTTTTCTGCTGCCTTTATGAACACAAATACAGAGGCCAAATAATACCTGAGAATTAAAAGTAAAATGTCTATGAAATAATCTCTCCTTCCCTGAACAGATGCAGCTTCACCATCCTGCTCTCATCTAACATGGAAAGAACAACAACACATTAATATTCCTGCTAACAGGGAACAAATGGCTTATGTCCCAGATTTCACATACAAATAGAAAAACACTGGCAGAATGCACCAGTCACAATAAAAGGAGAAAAACAGAAAGATAGTTTCAACCTTTGGTCGTCTGCAGATCCAGACAGCTGACTGTCCTCTGTCTTCCTTCAGGACATCTTCTATCACTGCGACGTCTCTCAGACGGGGACGCTGTCGCTCAGCGAGCTGAGGAAGGCCATCATGGCTTCAGGTCAACAAGGTTTTATTCATGCTGGATTCACAGTGTTATTAGCTCACACTCTGCCTCGTGCACAAGCCTGCATTAGTTTTCAAACAACCCACAGTCAACCCCACTTTCCCCCAGAACCCACTATGCTGTGTGTACATTCAAAGTGAAACTAATAAAATCATCAGTTTAAGCTTAATGTTTCTGGCTGTTAGATGTAGCTTAGTGCTCAGCAGGTCTGAGGCTGACAAAAGCTCTGACAGACTTTTCCCTGTTGTACAGGAAAGACCATCAGTGACGACATGCTGAACGTCATGGTTCTGCGCTACGGCGCCTCGTCTGGATTCATAACGCTGGAGAACTTCATCGCTCTGGTCCTTCGCTTTGACCGCATGTCCCGTAAGCATCTGATCAGAGGACATCATGTTGGTGATCGCTGCTTATCGCCAAACCAAAACCTAAGTAGACTGTGCAGCCAGATCTGGAGTTTGGGATTTTACTGCTGCTGAAGGTCCTGATAAACGAGGCTAGTTGAGCAGATGAGGGCAGAGACATTATACTCCAGAAAGAGTAAAATAATCAACTATTCAATATTTAAGAATTACATCGTCAGATGGACCAAAATGTAAAGCTAATTAGAAATGTTGGTATTTTAAGGAACAAACTGACAATAATTCATATAAGTAACAAAAAATAACAAAATCAGGCACAATAAAATTTTTCCAAATCAGTTTTTTTCCAACAAAAAATGTTTGAAACTTTAACAGGAACTCCAGGTGTGTGTCTGAGTCTGGTAAAATTTTGGTTAGAACATGTTTAATTTTCATTCAGTGGGTAGAAAATCCAGAAATGTTACTCAAGTAAGAGCAGAAATACTTCATGGAAAAGTTACTCAAGTAAAGGTCAAAAGTAAAAATACTCCTAAAACTACATTTTTTCAATAAGGTTACTCATGTAAATTTAACTAATTACTATCCGGCTCTGGTGTTAGGCTACACTGAAGGATCTAAATGTGACACTGTATTTTATCAGACTGGAGAGTCATTGAAAGCTTATTTTTAGTAATTTGGTTTATAATTATTTCCTCTTTATTGATAATTATTTGAATTTCTTCAAATATTTTTCCCTGCAGAAATATTCAGACAGTTATCTGATGGAGCAGCCATGACTCTTCGAGAACCAGAGGTAATTAAACTGATTCTTCCAAAGTTAGATTTTTCTTCTGACTGAACTGTTGCATCTTTACAAACACATGGCAGAAATCAGGTAATCTCTCTGCCTGCCTTATCAACTAAATAATAATGAACTCAATGTATTTCTTCTAGTGGATGTATCTTGTGATGTACTCCTAACCTGGAAAAGAAGAGCTGAACAAGAAACGATCAAGGAGAGCGAACGTCACCGCTACCCAACGAGTCCGACCCTAACGGAGCGTCAGACGGATCTTAGGTTTCGCTGAACGTGTTTTTTAAACGTTTCTGAAAAAATTTTTAAATCATATTCACTGAAAACATGTAATATGTGAAAGTTTTATGAAAATCCTGAAATCCTCATTTGAGAACATTTATTCACTTAAGAAAGTAATTCCACCTTAAGAAATAAATATTAACAAAATTGGTGGCTTTGCTGATGACATTCATATAAAATAAAATGTGGTGTGAGAGGTGTTTTCTTGTGTCACTAGCATGAGCACCAGAGATTATCTGACACATGATTCTGTGACTTTAGCTGGACCTAAAGTCCAGCTAGCACTGGACTTTCCAGTCCAGTTCAGATCTGATCTGAACGGAGATCAGATCAGTCGGATCTGAGCTCGGTTCAGATCCGACTCAGATTGATATTTTTCAGCAGCAGATCCTCCAGGTGGCTCCGTCCTGAAACACAGGATGTCTTGTTGGACATGATACACAGCAACCAACCATGAAACAAGCAACAAACATTACATTTAGCCAAATCATCAAAATCAAGAATAATCATCAAACACACATCAAATTTCTGTAAACCAAACATGTTAGTGATTTTAAAACACTCAAACAAGTTACATATGCTCTAAATATAGCCAAAACGTGTGTTTTATTGTTTTAAAAATACTTCAACTGCCTAAAATGCTTAAGCATAATTTAATTCATTGGCCAGAGACCAAATTGTCACAGTTTTGTCCATTTCTAAGAGGGACTTAGTGCTGTCAATCATTCTCTATAGTTGGAGTTCTACCCTGGTTTTCCTGGAACATAAAGTTGCTTCTCTGTTGCTTTAGAAACACAAACATGGGTTGATTGACAGCACTAAGACCCTCCTCCTGACTGTATTATTTATGGTGTAACGAGCTCCAGTGACCTCTGTGGTGGACAGAGACTCAAAACCTGGTTTAAATGAAAGCCAAGAGTGTCCCCTTCAAGATGATACCAAGCATTATATTACAGACCTTTGACAAATGCCCATATCATGAGCCTAAAGCAGACATACACTAGTCTTAAGAAACAGAATTTGTCCAAAGGGATTATTCACTTCATGATCTGATAACTCTGACTCAGCTATCATTTTGGAAGGGCTATCATGCCAAAATATTAACTAGAGACATGGAGTTTTTCAAAAGATATCGATAGACTTTACCACCCTGAAATGGACAAAAAATTGTCTGGCACACGGACTAATTTAAAAGCAAGCAAAGTGTAAAATTCTGTTGGTGTATTTTCTTTTCGTTTTATTTTGAAAAGCTAACGGAAGTTAGCAGTCTGAACAGAGCTTGATGACAAGGACGTGAAGCGACGCGCAGGAGGTAAAATGTAATAAATATCCTGATCGATAATCCAATGGCCGGCAATGGACATTCAGTTTATGGTTTTTGGACTACTTATGGACATTTTCAGATCTAATTTTTACCTGCTGTTGTATATGTTTTTTTGCACTTTGAGGCGGTTTAACACTGAACTGTTAGCATTCGCTAACGAGGTAAATGCTGCGCCAGAAGCCTCGTTTAGCTAGCGCAGCTTACTATGGCGATCCTATATATGGCCCTATAGTAAGCCATAGTGATGGCGGCACTAACGCTTTAGCCTCGTTAGTGCCGCCATCTTGGATCGGTGGACAATTGGCAGGTGCAATGGAGGATCTGCGCATTTAAACTATTATGTTACTGAATGCTAGGCCAGTTTTAACGCTTGTTATGCTAACTTTATTTCTAAATATTATTCACATAGCTATCATAGCTACATGTATAAGGGCACATATTTTTTAAATAGCTTTGAACTAGATTGCTATGCAGTTCAGGATATTTAAATATATTTAGTGGACTTAACACTACTAAAATACAATATTTTGATTTGATGTATAATAGGTATTTTACATACCACACAGCCACTCATATTTTTCTATTTTTATGTATTCATTTTACACTATATATATATATATATATATATATATATATATATATATATATATATACGTATATATATATACATATATATATATATATATATATATACATATATACGTATATATATATACATATATATATACATATATATATATGTATATATATATATATATATATATATATATATACATACATACATACAGTACAGACCAAAAGTTTGGACCTTTTCATTCAAAGAGTTTTCTTTATTTTCATGACTATGAAAATTGTAGATTCACACTGAAGGCATCAAAACTATGAATTAACACATGTGGAATTATATACTTAACAAACATGTGTGAAACAACTGAAAATATGTCTTATATTGTAGTTTCTTCAAAGTAGCCACCTTTTGCTTTGATTACTGCTTCACACACTCTGCATCCTCTTGATGAGCTTCAAGAGGTAGTCACCTGAAATGGTCTTCCAACAGTCTTGAAGGAGTTCCTAGAGATTCTTAGCACTTGTTGGCCCTTTTGCTTTCACTCTGTGGTCCAGCTCACCCCAAACCATCTCGATTGGGTTCAGGTCCGGTGACCGTGGAGGCCAGGTCATCTGGCGCAGCACCCCATCACTCTCCTTCTTGGTTAAATAGCCCTTACAAAGCCTGGAGGTCATTGGGGTCATTGTCCTGTTGAAAAATAAATGATGGTCCAACTAAACGCAAACCAGATGGAATAGCATGCCGCTGCAAGATGCTGTGGTAGCCATGCTGGTTCAGTATGCCTTCAATTTTGAATAAATCCGCAACAGTGTCACCAGCAAAGCCCCCCACACCATCACACCTCCTCCTCCATGCTTCACGGTGGGAACCAGGCATGTAGAGTCCATCCATTCACCTTTTCTGTGTCGCACAAAGACACTGTGGTTGGAACCAAAGATCTCAAATCTGGACTCATCAGACCACAGATTTCCACTGGTCTACTGTCCATTCCTTGTGTTCTTTAGCCCAAACGAGTCTCGTCTGCTTGTTGCCTGTCCTTAGCAGTGGTTTCCTAGCAGCTATTCTACCATGAAGGCCTGATTCACACAGTCTCCTCTTAACAGTTGTTCTAGAGATGTGTCTGCTGCTAGAACTCTGTGTGGCATTGACCTGGTCTCTAATCAGAGCTGCTGTTAACCTGCGATTTCTGAGGCTGGTGACTCGGATGAACTTCTCCTCCTCAGCAGAGCTGACTCTTGGTCTTCCTGTCCTGGGGCCGTCCTCATGTGAGCCAGTTTCTTTGTAGCGCTTGATGGTTTTTGCGACTGCACTTGAGGAAACTTTCAAAGTTTTCCTAATTTTTCGGACTGACTGACCTTCATTTCTTAAAGTAATGATGGACACTCGTTTTTCTTTACTTAGCTGCTTTTTTCTTGCTATAATACAAATTCTAACAGTCTATTCAGTAGGACTATCAGCTGTGTGTCCACCTGACTTCTGCACAACACAACTGATGGTCCCAACCCCATTTATAAGGCAAGAAATCCCACTTATTAACCAGACAGGGCACACCTGTGAAGTGAAAACCGTTTCAGGTGACGACCTCTTGAAGCTCATCAAGAGGATGCAGAGTGTGTGCAAAGCAGTAATCAAAGCAAAAGGTGGCTAAGAAACTACAATATAAAGCGTATTTTCAGTTGTTTTAGGCTTTTTTGTTTAGCACATATTTCCACATGTGTTAATTTATAGTTTTGATGTCTTCAGTGTGAATCTACGATGTCATGAAAATAAAAGAAACTCACTGAATGAGAAGGTGAGTCCAAACTTTTGGTCTGTACTGTAAAATGGTAAATGGACTGAACTTATATAGCGCTTTTCCAGCCATTCTGACCACTCAAAGCGCTTTACACTAGAGTCACATTCACCCATTCGCACTCAAACGTACAGACATTTATACACCAATACGCAGACCGGTAGGCAATTTGGGGATAAGTGCCTTGCCCAGAGGCACTTCGACATATGGCAGGAGGAAACTGGAATCAAACCTACAACCTTCCGATCACAAGACGACTACTCTGCCATACAGCCACAGTCGCCCATTTACTATATATATTTTATATATACAGAATTTTTATAACAGCTGAATTTAACAGAGTTTCTGCCTCTTCCATTCTGGTCTGGATGTGAAGAAGTCTTAACTGAAGTGTTAATAACTGTCCAAAGACTGACTTTGGATTATATATTTTTCTTTCCTTTCTCCTGAACATTGATTATTGGACTTAAACCCTGGCACAGCAGATGGAGGACTGCATTGTCATCTTAGGACATTGTTTGGTTTTTCTTCTTCACCTCAACTGGGAGCAGCATCTGCATGAATTGAACTACTAAAGCAGGTACTGCTTTGTTTTGTTTCTTTTCTCGTAGCGTGAAACAGCCTCTAAATTTTGGGTCTCACCATAAGCAGGGCCAGATTAACATTTTGCTGGACCCTAGGCCCCATGATCATGACCAGAAGGTCACTGTAATTTGGCAAAAATACAGAATAAAATACTGTAATAATACAGTAAATATACTCAATACTTTAGATTCAGTTTGGTATACAAATGACCAAAAACTTATAGTACTACAGACTCACTCCTATGTCTTCCTGTCAGTGACACTCAGTCAAATATGATGCTAGGAAAACAAAACGCATGTCAGTATCAGAACAATCTGGTAAAACTGACCCACTACACTGAGAGGAATACAGTTCCTCCATTTTATGAACAACAAACAACCAAACCATTTGATGTTTATCTAAACCGGCCCCCAACAGAAATGTATTGAACTGATAGAGCCATCTCAGAGGAAGTCAGACAGTAAGAAACATTTTAAACAGAAATCATCCTATTGCCCCAGAATTTAACAGGGCTACTAAGTTATAAGTGCAATGTATGCCATTTGATGCCAGTCTTCTCTCCACAACAATAAACAATTTACTGCATTTTCATGGCCACACAAGAAAAAAACCAATTAGGGTTTGTTCACTTTTCACAAGCATTTTCAAACATTTTCAAGGTAAGTTTTCTAATTTTTCCAGCACCACACTTTGGAGATAAAAACAATACCAATGAATTAAAAAAAAGACAATAATATAATTTATTACTATTATTAGTAATTTATTTGAATGGTATTTTCTATTCTATGCCACACAAATACTATAACAAAATTTTATGTTTTCAAATGTCTTTAAGACACACCACACACTGGGCTGAGAACAAAACACTACTTTAGCAAAGCAATTTCCCAATGTCAATAACTGTCTAATAGCTATAAGCAGAGCGTTATTTCAGTCACAGGTAAGTCATTGAGCCATTAGGAACTACACATATTGGTTACATTAAACAAATACAAACAAATCTTAAAATAAATAACCTTCCTGCTCAAATTAAACACAATTACAAAGTTACAGAAAATGTTCTTGATATGTTTTCTGACATTAGGAAAATAGAAATAACTGTGGTAATTGTATCTGAGCTAAATCAAGAAAAGTTTCCAAATTTAGGCTTTTAATCAAACGTTTAATTTGGATTTTATTTGAAAAAAAAAACTGTGCAGTTTGGATATCAAGCACTTTCAAGGACTTTGTACAGAAATCAAGCACTTTCCAAGCCTTGAACGCACCTAAATGAATGATTTCAAGCACCCTGATCAATAAAATATCAGTATCATTTTCTGAAATGAACATGTTGGTCCAAAACTCATTTAACCCGTTTCAAAACAACCTCTTACTCTCACAGTTAGACACAATTCAGTCAATCATCACAGCCTCTCTCAAATTAAATCCCAAACAGGTCACACATGAACAAAGTCTGTCAATGTCGACATTATGTATTTCAAACATTTAGTCATCATTGACATTATGTTTCAAAAGAAAATCTCTGACTACTGTCAGAAAAAGCCACTTACTTTCAAGTAACTGATACTTGGCAGCCCGGTTCTGGAAAGCTGCAGCTCCTCAGAAGATCCACTCTTCCTGGAAACGCCCTGCAGCGAGCGGCTCAGGCGGCGGGGAGACCGGAGATCCGCCATCACCGCTTCCCTCAACGGCCACAGCAGCATCTGTGGTGTTATGCTGCCGGTGTTCTGTCTATCTCCGCTACCCAGCAATATGTCCCATTTGAGGCAACGCTTGCATCGATGTTACCTCACAGGTTGCTTGCTCAGCAGATTTCTTATCAATTACGGTAAGCTTAATTTATATCATGAATGGCTTTGCTTAAGCTGCTGTGTTACCTCTTGTTTTAAGTTTACATGATAGGCAGTAGGGATGTATAATTATATTGATTCTACAATATTTATTGATTTTTTTTCCCACCTTCTGAAGGTATTGATTTTTCATCCGTGAGTAGCGATACGTTAAACCACAGGGGTCCATAGGCTTATATCGTCTTTTTAACATGTCTGGTTTGTGACGGCGTAGCAGCAAGACTCCGCCTCCCCGAGGCTCACTTTCAATTTGTGCTTAAAGTGCACATTATAAACTACAGACCAGTTTTTAAATTGTGTTAATAGGCCAATTAAAACCGGAGTTATGCTAAAATAAGTAAACCATATCTTTCCAAATGTCAGAGGAATGTTTCGAACCGGCTTTTCTGGGAATGTGAAAGGCAATGAGCTTCCAAACATAAAAACAAAATGCAACATCAAATTCCTTTGTTTTTGGAAATCTCAAATCTTTAATAAATAATGATGGGCTGCATTTTGTTGCTAAGAAACAAAGTAAAGTAACCGTGAAAGAGAAGTGGAACGGAGCACCGGCAAAAGCAGTGAGATTAAAGAAAGATTGAGAAATGAACCCAAAGGTTGGATCTGGGAGCGACTGGTGGCGTCCGCTTGGTGATTGCTTTTAGCTTAGTGGTTTCTGTTCTGCATATGAAGGATTACCTGAAGAACCAACACGCAGCAGGCGGCGGTTCTGTTTGGAGCTGGAAGACGAAGGGGGGAAACCCGCAGCCGCGGTCTGGGCGCACTGAGGGTTGCCATGACGACGATGGCGGATCGACGGTTCTTATTAGCAACTGACAGAGTATCAGAGACTGAGAGCACGATGAGATCCTGGCAGTCTGAGGCAGTTACTCAGAGACACCAGCAGGGGAAAGGCGGCGCTGCAGCTGCAAGGAGTCCATCACTACGGGGTGAGGCGGAGCCCTCCCCCAGCGGCTAGTAGTAAACAGCTTACAGCCACGGCTCACTCCGGGAACAAGGTAGAAGAGCCTTTTCCCAAGAGTCCAAAAGACTTTTTTTACTCCAAAACACAGCCGCAGTATGTCCAAAAGAGAAACATAAGTGCCGCTGTTTGCATATCGAGTCTAGAGGCCGATAATCTCCCCACTCTGCTCCTGATCACTGTGGAAACTTTTTATGTTGAATCCACATGGATTAAATGACAAAAACTCTTTTTCTCACTGTATCTTTGATTCATTTTGTCCAGCTGTAGACTGTTGGACTCTGTCCAATCAGAGTGAGGTATTGTGTAGTTGGTGCTTTTAATCGGTTTTCAGTTAATTAGATCCAAGCCTATGGACACAAAATGTCACTAAAATCACTCTGTCCTTCTAAAATCTTTCAGAAATTGTAAAAGTGCATTGAAGTGTATGGTTTGCCAAATATCGTGATACATATCGTACCGTGATCAGAATAGCGTGTATCGTATTGTGAGGTTATTGTATGGCTACACCCCTAATAGGCGGCTTGTAAATACATTTATAAATGGCTTTAGTTTGCCGTGGACAAACAGTTGGCTATGTTGTTACCATATTGTATGCTGTAAACAAGAAAGTCATTGCCCTGACCACACGAATCAGGACAAATATCTTGTTTTATCCCTCTGTTTGTAAAATGTTTTAGTTTAATAATGCATTTTTAAATTAAACCATGCTAAATAGATGTTGATGGCAAATATTACATGTGGTTGAAACTGTGCATGTCTATGGTTTAATATTAGTATATTAATATTAGCATCTTAAAAAGTATACCCTATCATTTCAGGTGCACAGTGACCCCTGCAGTTTGGTGGAGACATTTTGACTGCGCTACATTTGATAAAGACTGCAATGCAATGTATTAATGTGCAAAAAAGTTCGCATGGATCTGTATTTGTAGATTTTTGCATTTAATTTCAATAAAAACTTGTTTCCCCTGTTTGAAACGGTTTCATTCTTACAAACATTTTTCTTTAAAAATTGGTAGCATATTACAATGTCAAGACATGAACTGATATACCTTTGTATTTTAAAAAAGGCAGGATATTCTGATTAAATAAGTTAGTGCATCACCATGTACAAAGGTAGAATTTTCTAATCAGGGAATTTCGTAGATAAACATGTGACCTACAGATGTGAAACGGGTAGGATATGCTGATGAAGGGTTTTGGTGCATCGACATGTGCTTCTTCCGTATTTTATAAAGATTTTCAAATGAAGGAATCTGGTGTTGCAAACTGTGCGTGTATTTATCAGGTTGGACATCAAAATGTGCTACCAGGTGTAGTTTATGAAGGTAAGAAAGGTCAGTAAACTAAGGGTTCACATTGAACTTAAGGTTTGGTTGTTTTGCTTAATTTTAGAGGAATGTGAGTCTGCATGAGTTGATCAGGGTGTGTATTGCAGGGGAATTAAGTGAAAGTTATGTGTATTAGAGGGTATGTTGCATTTAAGGATGAGCTATTGAAACAGTTAACATTTATTAGTCTTTATTGCTATATAAGCAAATCTAGAAGGCTCTTACCTAGTACAGAAGGTAAAGATGGGCAACATAGCAATGTTCCAGTTGTTTCTAATCTGGTTCCTAATTTGGTGAGGCTTCAATTGTGATTTAAATTAACTCAGTGTGTCTGCAGTTTTACAGTTTTCTTGAAGTTTTTTCCAGATTCGAGGAGAGTAAAACTGAATGAAACAGAGATCTCTGTTTCATTCAGACATACTTCTGAAACAGTTTATAAAAATATTGCTCTAGGGCAGGGGTGTCAAACTCAATTTCACCAAGGGCCACTTCAGCATATTGGCCCCCCTCAACGGGCCACATTGACGGTATAAATCAGGAGTGCCCAAGTGCAGTCCTCCAGACTGCAACTTTTAGATGCATCCCTGCTAAAACACACCCCAGACTAAAGGTTGACTTCCCTCATTAGCAGCAACTCAGTTCTGTAGAGGCCTAGTGATGAGTCAATGATCCAGGAACACATCTAAAGTTGCAGAGTGGGAGGTCTGGAAAACTAGACTTGGGCACCCCGAGCATAAATGTATGAAAATACAATGTTAAAAAGAAATTAAACAACACCTCATATTGTCAAATAACTCATTTTATGTATTCAAGTTTTAAATATTACATTTGAGTTTACATGGATGTAAAGTTACTGCTCAGTTTAAAAATTACAATACTTAAATCAGTGTTTAAAGGTAAGCAACAAATAATAAAAACAAGTTTTGATATTAACTCTCAACTTCATTCACAAAACGTTTTTGTTATTACACAACCAACATGTATTTTCACATAAGAACAAAACAATTAGGTGATGTTGCCTGTCCATTAATTCAGTTCGTGCTTACCGATGTTTTATGGCCGGATGTCTGGCACCGTTTTCCCTTGGTCAGTTCGTCCATGTCTGGTTTTAGTTCTTGTGCTGTGGGAATCCGCAAAACGGCGTGCAGGTTTTCGTCAGTAATGCGCAATCTGTGTTTGGTCTTGTTTAAATTCATTATTGAAAACATCTGTTCGCACAGAAAGGTGCTTCCAAACATGGACAAAACACGAGCTGCATGGAGTCGGAGCTGTCGCATCAAATCAGGGGGCAGTAGATGGTAAAGGTCCTCGATTGAAACATCACGGAACTTCGCTCTCAGGCCGCTGTGGCTTTGAAGCTCAATAGCTCCATCTGAAGGCGGTGGGGTGCACTGCAGACATCGGCGGTGAAAGGATTGGTAAAGACGTCAAAATCAGAGTGCTGCGATTTAAAGTCAGAAAAGGGCCGATCAAACTCGTTTATTAACAGTTAGTTTGGTAGTTAACCGAGCACATGAAAAAGCACCGGGAGCCCGAGATGATCTGACAAGCAGGAAAGTGAAGGAGATTGTTTTGTACCACCTGGCGCTTCCATAGGTCGAGTTTGCGCTGGAAAGCTGTGATCATGTCGGACATGTGGGTGATGATTTGTTTACGTCCTTGTAGTTTCTGATTTAGCTTCGCTGGGAAAATTAATAATGAGCTTGAGGTGACTCTGCTGCACTCTAGTGGAGAGAAGCCGTAATGTTGGCTGGTAACAATCGGAATGCATTATGGGAGATGTAGTTTTTAGTCAATTCGTGCTCAAAACCTATTTTAAGTCAATCATGGGCCTATAAAACGGTGATGGTGGGGGGAGGGCCACATAAACACATGTGGCCCGCGGGCCTTGAGTTTGACACATGTGACCTACGGTGTTCTGAAGTACACAGCTTTACATGGAACTTGTATCATCCAATTGTTGAAGTTGATGTAAGATGAAACCATGTCACATGCTTGAGATTTTGCAGGATGTTTGCAATTAGAAAGACACACTTAGCATTTGTATTAATACGCATTTATTAATTTAAATAATAGCTTTAGTGTTTAAAGAAAGAAAAGATTTACATTTGAAAGGGTAAAAACCAACGGAATGAATTTGTATCATGATTTAGCACTTTATATGAATGTTTTGTTTTTACAAATTTTTCATCAACAAGTTATGTAAAGATTTAAATGATTCTTCTGAGACAGATTAATTTCAATATGCTAATAAAGACATTAAAAAGGTGAGAAAGTATTTTTTGTGCATGTGAGTAAATAATAAAGCTAATAGTGACAGTAACTGTAGGCTGTATGAAAGAATTGCCTGAGTTATTGCAGCAGTGGGGCTCTTAGGCTGGTTTTAGGATTATTTGTAGAGCAGCTGTGAGCAGAGCGGCCAGGAGAACAGAGGCTGGTGATTTTGTGAACTCCAGGACACCATTGGTGGCCGCAGCTGCAAATCAAACAAACACAGTCCATTTACAACATTCTTGATTTAAACTCTACAGCTGAATATTTAGAAATGATTTAATGTAACTAAAGTATGCTCACATTGAGATGATATTGCTGTGCTGGCTGGGGTTGTACTTGAACTGTTTGTGTTCTCTAAAACAAAGAATTAAGTTTGTTAGACAGAGGCACCCCCTAGTGGCTGTAAACAGTAAAACTAAAACAGAAGACCTTTGACACCACACTATGAACATGTTACTGCAGACACTTAAATGAAACAAGATGAATCATTAGAATTGTTATTTAATCACATAAGATCTGTAAGATGTCTAATTTTTCCTTTAGCTCACAAAGCTCCAACAGTTACAAATGAAAACTGTTCATTACAGAAAACACACTGCTGATGGCGAAATAGTTTTTCATTTTAAACAATAGTTCATCTGAATTTCAGATGTAAACACACCATCACCCACGCTGTTTTTGATTCCAACCTGAACCATTTTTAAAGAGAAAGGTGATAGTTTTACCCTGTGGCTCAGTGCCGCCTGTAGCGGTTGGTACTGTTGGGTCTGCCCTAGCGGTGGTTAGATCCAAACCCAGTGTGTCCAGGTCAGACTGTCGCTGTAGGTTCACCCAGGTCTGAATCACAGTATCATTCTCAAACAGCTTGAGATCTCGTACGTTTTCACCCATCAGACCTTGGACGTTGGCCACAGTCAGATTCTGTGTTGGAAATAAACAAACACAGGAAGATTTCTGTGAGGCTCTTTAATTTTCTGTGTGAGGACCACACAGTTACTGTAAGTAAATGCACTAGGTTGAGGTTTGTTTTGCAGCTTTGGCGACTAAAATGACTTTCCATCCACAGAAACCTCTCACAGACAGTTTTCTGGTGTCGTTTGTTTCACATGTAAACTTACAGTTATCACGTTGATATCCAGACTCCTGAAAGTGTTGACATCCATGCTGATGTTCTGCCTCGATAATGCTGCAATATCTGCTTGAGGTGCTCCACCTATCGACCGGAAATAGAGAGGTTACCTTACCGAAGGCTCCTTAGTTGTATAGTTAGGCAGTTACCAGGCATGCTCACCTAGATAGCCTTTAACCAGGTTAAAAAAGTTAATCGGATTATCACGATGGACGCTGAAGGAGGTGTTGCTGATCTCATAGAGGACTCTCTTCTGCTCAGTTGAACATGATGCCACATCTAGATGTTTGGTATTTCTGACAACAGATAAAGAGGCATTCAGTGTTACTTTAACGCCCACAGTGAACATGTTTTGTTATATCCATGCTGACACCAACCTGATACTGTCTGCTGTGATGGTCTGTAATGTGCTGGCATCCAGTGAGCACAGATTGGAGTCAATAATGTTCAGTTCACTGCTGCCCAGTGAATTTCTAGAGGTATTCAGGTACTTGGTGATGATTGCTTTGCTCTAAATGTAACATGAAGAAAAACTCATCAAATTACCAAATTCCAGTCAAATCAAAGTTTTGGTAATGTTCACGGTCTGCTGTACCTGTGCCGTCGCCCATGTTCCATCTTCAGGTTTCATCAGAGCTGCCAAGGTATCCAGTTCAGTGATGTTCCACATAGAGATGTCATCAAGTGTAGCTGAGCGAGAGACTGCAGCAAGCATTCGTACTTCCTGATCAGGAACTCCAGATGGGAATGCCTGGAAGTAGAGATTATGAAATTATAAGAGCAAAGTGTTGAATATGAACTCAAATCTTAATGCATGAAATAATATGACGCTCAATAATGTGTCGCAGGCTGATGAAATGCCTGCCATCTCATGATGGCCACTGGGTCTGTTAGTCGCAAAGCTTCTTCCAGGCCATAACGCGCATACTGACATACTGACACAAGTTACCTGGTTGAGCTTCTTCAGAAGGATTTTCTGGAAGTCATCATCATCCACTTTCTGGCAGATAGTGTAGAGGTTATCTTTTAGAACGGGAACGTCCAGGCAGAGGTTGAACTGCGTCACGTCGTAGTCAAAGGGGAAAGACGGGTCGCTAACAGTCACCTGGGTGATGTTGCCCTCACTGCATCCTGTTAAAAGTTTGAGAAAAAGAGTCGGGGTTTGGTCTGCAACTAATTTATTCCACTTAAATAACTTAATGTTTAATCATTTAGGAAATCTTGCAGTTTTGGCATCAGTAGCCGCTTTTAAAAATGTTTACCTGCTCCTCGTTTTGCTACTGTAGGGGTGAGCTCTGAAAACAGGTTCTTGAGCTTCCTCTTCTGTGTTTTTTGTTTCCTGAGGTCAGGCATGAAACCCTTAAGGAATCTTTTCTGTGTTGCCTGACAAAGTAGAAATAAAATGACCGTTAGTTCTTTCATGCAAAAACAAATGAGTTGTTAGGTGAATTTATGTCACATCTTAATCTCATCAGACTTACAGCTGGGAAATTTGTCCAGATTTTTCTTGTTAAATACAAAGGAAGCGTTCCCAGCCCCTCTAGCGTCTGTTGGTCCCAGCTGTTTACAGCTCTGAAAAAAGGTTTGTGCAAATATGAGACATCTAAAAAATATTTAAATATACATAAGTCATCATTCAGACAACAAGCAAGTGATTAATTGTTGCCTGGTGAGTTGCTGTGAAATCTATCTAAGTCGATCTCTTTATCTTAGCAGATAATCTAACATTCAAGTAAGCCTGGATGTTAGATGCAAATAAAGAGCCCACTTTATCTCAAGTCATATTAAAATGTAGGACAGCAGAAATTGAGTGGTTTTTCCCTGCAGACTAAATGACTGGATTAATTTCTTTAGTACCCGTATTGTGTTTTCCCAGACAGCAGCAGTGTTTCCATAGCAGCCACTTGGCTGGCAGAGAGGTCTTTGCAGCCTTTGAGTTTTTCCAGGATGAGAGGATCAGAGTTCTCAATGTCGGATCTATCCAGAGTGCAGACCATGTTCCCCAGGACCTCCACATTGTCTCTGCTCAGGCTGACGCCACTGATCCCCTGAAACAGTGAAAAACATTCAATTCAGTGAAGATGTTTCATTACTCTACTGTAGAAGAGTAATTTGAGGCACATGTTTAATGTGTGCTTTGACGCCTGCTGCTCTTTGTATATTCTCTGTTTTATTGGATCTCACCAAGCAGTCTCTAGCTTCCCTGAACTTCTGTGGGCCCTTGTTCAAGATGCTGGAGGCCACAGAGAAGTCTGTAGCACCCAGGGCAGAGAAGTAGGACCTGCAGTTTGCTTTCTGGACATTTTGAATGCTGTTGGTGGGGATTTTTGTAAAACAAAAAAAAAAAAAGATAACTTTTTCAAACAACTGGCACAATAGTTACAATAATTAGGTGGAGAGTGACTCACTCCAAGTAGAGAAGCATGTCTGAAGGGTAATCGGTGAAGTTCTGAGAGAGGTCGTCACGGATCAGGTTGTACATGCAGGTCAGCTGGAGGTCACAATGTGAAAGATTGAATTTATTGATTCAAATGTGTAGACAATAACTTTTACTGTAGACACGGTTCTCTCCTTCCCAGGAAGTGACTTGTTCGTGTTGGTACAGATCTTACCTGAGGTTCCTTCAGCTCCACCTTAGCCCTGCCTTTCCTTGGCCTGCAGGCGTGGATCAACTGACTGATTTGGCTTTAGACATTTTCTGAACTGTGCCGCATGTGAAGCCTTGCAGCACAAATGGAGAAAGCCTTCAGAGAAAAGGAAAGAAAGATATTCAAAGATTCACACTAAATACCAGGGTTGGTAGCTTTGCTCACTTACTGCTCAGGGTCAAAATCTGGCTCAGACAGCGTCGCAAAAACCATGGTGGACTGAAAAAACAAGAAAAAAAAGACATTAAAGACTGATAGGTATTTTCATAACCTACATATAAGAGAACCTCAGACAATGTTTTAGTTTTAAAACCAAGTCTACTTTTGCAAACGGGGAAGACATAGCAAAGCTTCTTCTCCAAGCAGCTCTCCGTGTGTTCTGCCCTTTGTTTTCAGAACTGGTGTTTTTATTAGCACAAGAAAGGGGGCTATCCTGATAACAGGGAAAAGGGGAGCACAGAAAGTAAGCGCTGACAGTTTTACGACTAAGGAGTGTCTCAGAAAACCTTCTCCTAAAGAGAATTAAGACCATCTGCAAAATCATGTTCAAGGTTAAAGAAAGGTTAGCTTGTCTTACACACATTTTAACAAATTAAACCTTCAAATAAACTAGTAAAAGTACTAATGTAAGAATGATAACAAAACATAATTATTTTAATAAAGATGTCAGTTGAGCTTCTGTTTTCTAAATTTGAAAAGCAAAGGAGTAAATTCAGGTTTGCTTGGTGTTAAACTGTCATCTGAACAAAAACTACAAGTCAATGAAATTAAATACCAAGAACTATAAGATAACAATTTATACTTTCATACAAACATCTTATATTTTTTCTGACACAGTTGAATCATAGTAAAAAATAATAATTTTTTTTTTTACTTTCATCAGTGGTAAACAAAGAATAATTTTTATTTATAAGATTACTTTGATTTAAAATTTTTCCAAAACATTAAAAATAGGAAGTACAGACTTGACTGTAGGTTTGTTTGCATTGTTTTGAAAGGTTAAAATTGTATCAGCAGCCGTAGCCAGTGCTGGATAGATTGATTATGGTCCATGTTGATGTTTAGAGATTTTCTGCTGCTCTTAGTTCCTCACCTAAACCTTCTGCATGTGTTGAGGTAGCATGAAAAAATGTTCCTTTACATTTCTAAGAAAAATATTGGACACATTTAGACATGAGTAGAAGTCTCCAAGTGGACATATTTCAAGTTTTGCGTGACCTTTGTATATTTAATATAGTCTCTTTTTAACAGATTTAGCTTTGGGGAGATTGTCCGTGTTTCAAAGTTAATCCACTGGCAGCCTGGATCTTATTCGTTCTGCATTAAACAGAAAACACTGACCTGATCTGCGGTCCACTTCTTCTTGTTTATCGCGCTGATGTTGGCTGTTCCCTCAGGAAACACCAGCAGGGAGGGTGGGATCTGCGTTGCTAAGGCATCAGGGACGTTCTCCAACACTTTGGCTGGACTGGAGTCCACAGAAATGATCTGGATGGAGGTTACAGGCATTAGATTATCCATTCACTCAGCAGTAAGCAAGAGAAAAAGTTCTACCAGTTATTGAGTCTTTTCACTTTTTGTACAATATAACAAAGCTTGTTTTTAAGTGTAATGAGTAGAATTGTTACGTGTTTTAACAGCATCAGTCTGACAAGCTATACATGTGGAACATTTTAGTCGCTGCAACTTGCACAGTTGATGCACAACTTCCAGTCGATGTTTCATTGTGTATCTTTCATTTATAAATAAAACATACATATTGAAATATCTGTATTTTCTACAGAAATAGGTTCCCAATCTCAACTAGGAACTCAGTAGCAGATTTTTCTTGCTTTGTTCAAACGATGCTCTGAATTGATGATCATGAATGAAGTGTCATCTTTTTACCTTTTTGACAAAAGTCTCCTGGACAACCTTTGGGGCTTCCACCATGTAGGAAACAAGCGTTGGGTTCTTGGAGGCGCTGAGTATTTCAGAAGCTGACATGCTGTTGATTGACTTTGAAGGAACTCCAATGATAAGAGTCCCCAGAGACTGCAGAGAGGCTGTGCTGTTGATCTGTCAGTCATATTCCATCCATTAAAAACATGATCAGTGAAGTGGAAGCTGATTGCAGGTAATCTATCAACCTATATTTAGTTTACACTTCATGGATAAAAGAATTAAAGATGTGATTATTATGTATGTAGTCAGGCTTGTACCTGAAAGGCTGAGGAGGAGGTGATGGAGTGGATGATGTTGCTGGCCTGGTCCTGTCCCCAGGTGGTCACTGAGCCCAGGGTGGACAAAGACAAAAGCAGCACCGCAGGAGACACAGACGAGATCTGGCTGTTTGTCAGGCCAGAAGATGCACTTCCAAGGTCTTCAAACGTTTGCGCTGTGATGACCTTGATGTTGGATGCCAGAGCCGCAGATCTCTGTTTAATAAAACACACATCATTAACAGCTGTGAACTAAATTTCTGGTCAAAACATCCCTCTACATCACAACATATATTAAATAAATATAACTGTTTTATGTGGCATTTTCATATTTTTAAGAATTCTAACATCAGTACAGCCTTTGTATAAATGATAATTTGGTGAGCAGATCAACACATCTGCCCCTGCTGGGTTTAAAGGAACCCAGATTTATAGAAAGGTGAGATGGCTCCCTGCTGTGTTGCAATGTTGCCGGGTAATTGTCTTTCAATTAAGGCCTTCAATTATGATCATGTGTCCACCTGGATCGTATTTAAGGAGCGCCCATTCCACTCATGGCAGATGAGAGCCGGGGCCAGACGGCGTGGGGCACGGCGGTCGCTTGACAAAGTGTGGGAGCAGAGGCTGTATGGGCCGTCCACTCTATGACTTAGTGAGATCTGCACCAGACGGAGGACCAGGCCGAGGGAGTAGCGGTTGTTGGGCTGCCGCCCATTACCCCCCAACAATCATTCTTATTAATAAATGTCTCTCAAGGGCTTGAAATGGTTCTTGTTGTCGTGTCCCCCCAGTTCCTTGTTGCAGTCTTCTGAGCCGGGGCGTAACAAAAGGGATTTCTATAGTCAGTTACATCGGTGACTGAAACCAAAGCTCAGTAGGCGTTGGTCATTGGATACTGCCTCTTTGCGTGTAAGAACAGCTTATCCTAACATATTTGATTAGGAAGCTGAAATACCTAGATGCAATACTAGTTGACATGCTATTGGCTGAGATTTGAAAAGCAGTTCATGTAACAGTGCCATGAATTTTCCTTGGTGCTGATTGGCTAAACCCCCAAGGGCATAGATAAGAAAGTCCATGGATATTAGCTTCAGCTAATATCGCTAAGATGGTTTCCACTGTGAGTATTAATGCATATTAGGGTATATTTGGTGTCTGAACAGGCTGCACAATGCCACACTTGTCCTAATCTTGTGATGTGAGGACGATCACATCATCTGGGACGTCGCTGAATGGAGCACGGATGTTCTACCCGTACATGGAGGAAGCTGGGTCCAAAAACCACAAATGGTTTCTGAAAGTTGTCTTTAGGTGTCTGGACGTTGCGTGCCTGGTTACCTGTCTCAGTGTTGCCCTGTGACAGACTGGTGATTTGTGACCCCACCTTTTGCCCAATAACAAATGGATACATAAACTGAACTACAGGAATATACAATGGATGGACAGGAGGGGCTTGGACTACTGAAATAACCAGTTAGGACCATTTTTAATGGGGTCTCAAGTACTACTGGTGTATTTCAGCAGACAGCATTGGGTTTCCTAACCCCCGTCATTAACAGGGGTCCACTGTATAGACAAGATTTGCTTTTCATCTTGTTTTCCTGAATTTAAACCCATCAGTGCAATCAAATGATTTCTGTGTGACAAAAAAGAGAAATCTTGAATGAAATAAAGAGAAAAGCATGTTGCTACAGGTCGTACAGACGGTCACTGAGCAGAACCTCTGTAACGTTTTCTGGTACCTCAGGATTCTCTGTGCTGTTGCAGAATTTCTTCAGCTTGTCCAAGATGGCCATCGTATCAGCCTCGTTAAGAGAAGCAAACAATGAGCTTGGGATGTCAGGCGAGCAGAGTAAAGACCCTGGGAGCCTGAATGAAAGGTGACATATTGAAGGATGGTTTTAGGAAATGAATAAAACTTATTACTTTCTTGTAATAATAATGTTTCCTTTTCAAACTGGTGGATAGTTACATAATGACTCCAAAGGACGGGTAGAGCTCATAAAGCTGGAAGACGTAGTAGTCTTTTACATCTTGTGGGATCGATGGGTTGTTAAAGAGCTCCAGATTAGCCTTATCCTCCAGGAACACATTCAGCTTCAAAGATAGATGAGTAAAACACAAAACAGGTCAGAGACATTCAGACGAAACCTGCTGGATCACACAAGTCAAGTTAGCAGGTTTGTAAAATTCTGATTTTGCTTGTTGGCAGGTTCCGAATTCAAAGTTTGCAGAAATACCTGGGAGGTGTTGACAAAGCGTTTGAAATCATCCAGAGTGATAAATATCACAAAGCTGCTGATGTAGTTGACAAACCAGGAGGTGGAGTTCAGATCTGGGTCTGTGGGGTTGTAGCATCTGGTCACAGATTCTGAGGAAAAACAGGGACTTTCAGTGTTTTAGGCAGCAGACTTCATTAATGAAATTAAAATGTAATCGATGTTTTCTGTCAAACTCAAACTTTTCATGGACTTATTACTGTCTCAATGCATAAACACTGTTACATGCTGTGGTGACTGCATGTGTCAGGTTGCTGCTGAGCTCCTGCAGCTTAACAGGCGCAGCTGGTTCCATTCTGCCCCATGATGAGCAGAGTATAAAGCTCGGTGGGCCACTGGTCTCAGGGCCTTTTGGCCAACTTGTGTGCTGCAGCTTTGTGGTGGTTTGATTCTTTTTTCCAGGCTAGTAGATGAGTGGGGCCACGTTTGTGAAGACATCAGGTCTCTCCCAGGTTAGATTGCTGGAGGATTATGTCTTATCAGAAACCCTGGATTTTGTTATTTACACTCTCATTTTTTCCTCAGGTTTTTCAAGATTCTTCCTGGCTTATTTTTAAATAAAACATTAACTATAGCCTCCTGATTTTGCCTCTTCATTCCCTGGTCATTTGTTACTCTCCCCTCCGATACCCCAAGACTACCTTGGGGTATGGGTTCAGATTACCTAATTTACACATTAAGCGATACACAGTAAGCCCAACAGAAGAAACCTTCATAGAGGCAAATAAGGTGATGAACAAAGACGTGTGGAATGACGTACACAACTGACATGTTTCACACGTTCACACTGCCAGGGATGCTCTTTACGTCCTGTAGTGTCAGGAAGTAAAGGGGCAGTCTGGGGCAGTCTAAGGGTATGGACTGCCCCAAGTCAAAAATATATTCTTAAAGTGTAAAAGACAGACTTAAGACGTCTATCTCGTGTCACATTTTCTACAAAATCTCACCAGCACCGAGGTAGCTTCTGATGGTGGTGTACACATCTGGCTGCCCAAAATCTGAACCGCTGTAGGTGAAGTTCTTTCCCATGAAAGACACGCTATGGAACAGGAAGCAATGGAAATGTGGTTACATGGGGATCTTTTGTCAATGTTATGACAACATGAGACACTGACTCACAGTTTCTGGAAGGAGAGACATGAGGCATTTTGCACTTTGTTGAAGCTGATGAGATCCTTGGTGAGGAACCTCAGATACGTCCTCAGACGTACGTTGAACCACAGATCAACCTCAGACCTTCTGTTGCTGCTCAGAGCCAAAGGCCAAGCACAGGGAAGGATGAGCCTCCTCACATCATCTGGGACGTCCTCCTGCAGGTGTTGTACAGAAATATCAAACAGTGAGGAGAACACAAACTGATTCACCCATAGATGTTACTCCACATTTCAATTTGAGATGGTGACATACGTTTTCTAGGAAGGAAGGAGTGTTGTTGTAGCTGCTGAAGATGACACAGATGCCTGAACTGTTACTGATTGTGCCAGGCTGAATGAGGAACTGACGCAGTTCTGAGGTGCTAATGGTATTTAGGAGCTGGAAACAGAAGAAGACACTTTAAGTTAATTTAGCTAGATTACAGGAATGAGTCCATTTTTGGATTCCTATTATTGAAGTATGTATAAACAAAATTGCTCCAAAAATCTCCTTTCTATCTATTCCCTTTTATCTGTGTGTATAAATGTTGTTCATATTCAGATATTTAGCTGTACCTCTGATTTGTGTGTTGGTGGAAGAAGAGAGATGAATGATGGGACATCAGGAAAGCCAAAGCTGAGGAAGTTGTTCTTTAGGAAGATGTAAAAGCTTCCACCACTGTAACACTTTAGTGGTATTTGATCTGTGTTGCAAAGTAAAGCATCTTATTCTGGGTACAAATAAGACAGACATCAGTGGACAGAAAATACTTTTCAGTTTTATTTCGGTTGTGGTTGCTTTGGGGCATTTCTTGGAATTAAGCTGAAATTCTAAAAGCTGTCAAGTTTTCATGACTTTCATCAGCTTCAGCAAAACACACCCAGTTGTTTCTTCTAAAGCAGCTATCCCAGGTTTGCATCCCAATGTCGACCCATTTGCTCTTTTCCCTCTCAAACTACTAGAGACTAAAGGACAGTAGCACCACAATAATAGACAACATGGGTAATCTTACACAACTGGACAGAAGTTCCATTTGTTATTTAAGCTTGAAAAAGTGATACTTTTTAATCTACAAAAGTATTACTGCTGAAACAGCTTTTTGGAAGTTTTCATTCAATTACATTGAAAATCATTAGTACCCCTTGTGGATTTAGGCTTAAAGTTCCACTTTAATTTTACCAACATGCTTCTCCCGACTAGAAATCATTTTAAAATTTAGAAGCAACCCAGTCAGAGTCCGGACTGAAATCTGATTGAGTATCTGGGGGTAGAGCTAAAGACGAGGGTGATCATATCCTGCCTGTTATGCATGAGATATTACTATGCTGCTGAAAAAGACAATTGTCACTTTATAACAATGAGCACAATAATTGTTCTTGAGAAAATCTGCATGTTTCGTATTTTGTTATTCAGATTTTTTTGTAGTTTCAATCAGAAACATTTTAGAGTATACATTTCACAGTGACATCTAAACATTGTGAAGAGTTTATTCAAAAACCAGAATTCCTGGAGCTGTGTTTCTGAGACCATTGATATATTAATTGATCTGTCTTTATTTCAAGAGATGGATTTGGGAATTCTGCAGATAATAGACACTGCAAAAACCAAAAACATATTTGATCACGTTTCTAGTACAAATATGTCAGTACACTCAAAATAAAACAAAACTAACTTACAAGTAACTTTTCAACAAGAGATGGGAGCTTGTTTTAAGTCAGCTCCTTAATATTGATGAAAAGATATGAGCTATAAATAAAAATAAATCTGCAAGCAGCCTTGACAGCCCTCCCAGCTCAGCGCCGCTCCGACCTTGTACCCGCAGGGGTACCAGCGATACCGCTAGCTACCGCAGAGGCCTCACCCAGTTCCCGCACCCGTCTACTGTCCACCCGATTCATTCTCCAGTGCTTCCTGATGACACACAAAAAATCTAGTGCAGATCGGATGATGCAGCAAGGAGGTGTGCCTGACAGATTAAAGGGCGCAGTGGGGTCAAATTACAATATAATGCTATTGGGCTCTTTAGAGGTTGACAAAAATCAGTTATAAAAAGTTTGGTCCAAATCTGATGATTCATGTATGATTTAGAGATTGAATTGATTGAAAGTTGAATTGTTGGATTGAATTTCGGGTCAGCCAGCAGCCAGCGTCATCGTCATGTCATTATGTCACTTGGAACAGGTTTAAACCTAGATGAATCAAAGAGTAAAAGTAAGACATACAGCAGAAAAAACAGGTGACTTCCTCTTGGAAGTGGGCGGAGCTAAGATGATGTCAGTTGACCAACGAAATGCAATGAGGACTGGTCTGAAATGGGACATAGAAAGTTTGATGCAGCTGTGACCTTACGTGTGGAAGTTATTGAACCTTGATGTTTAATGGCATATAGTTAAAGTTTGACACTTAGACATGCCGAAATGCTTTGAGATATGAGAAATCCTTTGATAATATTTAACCTTCGATGCCTCAAGACTGTGGTGAGTGAGTTTGAAGTCTGTATGTCAAACGCTGTAGGACAAGTTTGGTCAGATACAATGTCTATTAAAAACAGAAAATGGGGGCTTTCATGCAAAATGGCCAACTTCCTTTTGGGTTTGGACCGTGGCTTTTTTTTATATGTTCTGACAAAATACACATGTGTACCAAATTTCATAACTCTGGAATAAAGCATGGCTTGGGGCTGATAATTTAAAATACAACACAAATAAAATATGCGCTGTGGAGAAATTAGGCCACGCCCACCAAAGATTGTTGTGGATTCCTGTCGGGGGTTGGATAAGGATCCATCCTGGTGAGTTTGATGCAGCTCAGCTTGAAACTGGAATTTAGAGCCAAATTTATGGCTCTAAATTCCAGAGAATGTATCTAAATACATATATCGGAAATTTGAACACGATATGCCACAATAAAGCGCTACACACAGTAAAGTACACTGGATTTGGAGTTTGGTCCTCAAAAAAAAAGAAAGATTAGAACTACAAAACGGACACCGATACTTCACTAAAAGGAGTACAGGAACGATATGATATGTTGGAGAGCAAACGATGGATCGACATGTTGAGGTTATACAACAGCATTCTGATATTGTTTGGAGGCGACAGAGAATGTAGTGTAGCCGTGCGCCTTAAAAAATACGAATGAAACGAAGGCTTCGCATAAACGAAGCCTTCACATAGCCTTCGTTTATGCGAAGGCTATAAACGGCCTAAATGACTTGAAAATCTGAGCTTCAATCCAAAATGGTCGACTTCCTGTTTGACTTGCACAACGACATTAATTGAATTTTCTGTGCAACTTGGAGAGCTCTACAATTGTACCAATTTTCATATCTCTACAATGAAGTAGGGCCATAGCGGACTACAATAGGCCTTCACAGCTCTTCGCTGTTCAGGTCTAATAATCCACCAGTGGAATGAGACATTTTAATTTCTGGAAAAATGTCATGTCTGGGAGATTATTTCACTCAATTACATTTTCATCAATATTATGGTATTGACTTAAAACCAGCTCCTATAACTTGCTGAAAAGTTAACTGTAAGTTAGTTTTCTTATTTTAAGTGTACTAAGACATTCGGACTAGAAACTAGACCAAAAATATTGAGTAAGATTTTGTGTTTTCACAGATAATCATAGTTTGCCATTTCTACTAAATGTTCTGAGAAATGTACTGTTTTTCAGATGTTTAGACTGATGATAAAAATGTACTGAAGCAATCAAGAAATATCAAACAGAATATAAGCTTCTTTTCTTTTGTTGTAAGCATTATTTTCTACCTTGGAGGAAGAGGATCATATTTTTGTAGATCTCTGCCTTGGTTTCATCGCTGAGTGTCATCTGCACAGTTTCAAGCACTGAAATCCTGAATGGAAATTATTTAAACCAATAATAAATGTCACATCATACAATGTATTGACTAAAATATGGAGCCATTTTGTAATATTTTTATATCTACTGTAATTTCATAAATGTATTGAATAGATACTTGCATCTCTTGGCTGCTGTTGCAGCTCCTATTTTTCACAATACTGAAGAGGTGAATAACCATAGTTGGAGAGAGATTGACCAGCAAAGGTCTGAGTCGCAGCCTAAGCCATAGCAGGAACTCCTCATCACTAACAGCTGACGGGGAGAAATCTTTATCCAGTACAGCCTCAAGAAAGGCCAATGTCATGTTCTCTGTGTAGTTGACAGACTGGGTCTGTGGGGAAATTCAGTTTTAGGAGGAAAAAAAGAGGTGTGAACAAATTGGTTTAGTGAACATCAGGATGGGACAGCCAGGGGTGATAATTGTTTAGAAAACAGATTAAAAACCTAAAGATCATTCATTTTACAATTCTTGAAATTTGTGTGCTAAAAGTTTGTTTTTCTTCTTGTTGATGTAGACTGTTCGAAAAAGTTGGTGTTAAAGAATAAAAAGTACAAGATATTAAATGTGCAAGGCTGAGGTTAGAAAACCCAGAGCAAGTTGTACATCTCTGCAAAAAATGTTGAATCCCCACTGAAGGTGAAACCAAATTTTTTTTTATGTCAGACTGAGATGTAAAAGTGCCCTGGAGAAGAGAAAGCTCATAAGTAGATCATTAAAAGTCTGGCATGTTAGAACATCAAAACAGGCAGACACAAAATTAGAAGGGACAAAATTATATCCTCTACAGAGGTTCACGTTCTTACCACAGTAGTGGCACCAGGAGATGATAATGTTGACCCAGTACTGTTTCTGGTACCTGGGGTTGGCATTTCAGAGTCAGTGAGGCTTTTTGTTGGTGTAGCTGTTGAAACATCTGCTGTTGCTGTCTCAGAGGTTGTTGTGTCATCTGGTGTTGATGTACTGCTCGTGCCTTCAGTTACAGGCTCTGAGGTAACGGGTCTGGTTGCAGTGCTTGATAGTTCTGGACTGGTACTGGTTAAAGTTTGCTTTGTTGTTGTGGTAGTACTGATTTTAAGAGCGTTGCGAGTCTCACTTTCTGTGGCAGCAGTAGTTGTTGACATCCCACCAGTAGTTGCAACTTCTGGCATCACTGTTCCAGAACTGGTTGTAGGAAAAGCCGTTCTTGTGCTAGTGGTAGTTTCAGCTTCTGGAGATGTTGTCAAAGAGTCAGTTGGACCACCTGTTGATGACGTTGTTGCGGTGCTTGGTAAGTTTGTTGTTGCTGTGAGAACATGGTTTTCGGAGTCTACTGTTGTCATATCGCTGGTCAAAGCATCTGCTGTTGATGTCCTAGCACTTGTTACCATGTTAGTTTCTGATAGCAAGGGACTTGTTCCAAGTGTTGCTTGTAACATTGTGATGGTTCCAGCATCTTGCGTTGAAGTTCCAGTACTGCTTGAAAGTTTTGCTTTTGTTGTGAAAGGAGTAGATTTGCCAGTCAGGGTTGTTGTTCCAACAGTCGCCACAGAATTACCTGTTGACGTTGCAGCACTGGATGCAGTGTCGGTTGTCCTCCATGAGCTGCTTCCAGCATTAATTGTTGCTGATACAGATGTGGTTGCGGTACCAAATGTTGGTATTTCAGAGTCAGTGGGGCTTTTTGTTGGTGTAGCTGTTGAAACATCTGCTGTTGCTGTCTCAGAGGTTGTTGTGTCATCTGGTGTTGATGTACTGCTCGTGCCTTCAGTTACAGGCTCTGAGGTAACGGGTCTGGTTGCAGTGCTTGATAGTTCTGGACTGGTACTGGTTAAAGTTTGCTTTGTTGTTGTGGTAGTACTGATTTTAAGAGCGTTGCGAGTCTCACTTTCTGTGGCAGCAGTAGTTGTTGACATCCCACCAGTAGTTGCAACTTCTGGCATCACTGTTCCAGAACTGGTTGTAGGAAAAGCCGTTCTTGTGCTAGTGGTAGTTTCAGCTTCTGGAGATGTTGTCAAAGAGTCAGTTGGACCACCTGTTGATGACGTTGTTGCGGTGCTTGGTAAGTTTGTTGTTGCTGTGAGAACATGGTTTTCGGAGTCTACTGTTGTCATATCGCTGGTCAAAGCATCTGCTGTTGATGTCCTAGCACTTGTTACCATGTTAGTTTCTGATAGCAAGGGACTTGTTCCAAGTGTTGCTTGTAACATTGTGATGGTTCCAGCATCTTGCGTTGAAGTTCCAGTACTGCTTGAAAGTTTTGCTTTTGTTGTGAAAGGAGTAGATTGCCAGTCAGGGTTGTTGTTCCAACAGTCGCCACAGAATTACCTGTTGACGTTGCAGCACTGGATGCAGTGTCGGTTGTCCTCCATGAGCTGCTTCCAGCATTAATTGTTGCTGATACAGATGTGGTTGCGGTACCAATGTTGGTATTTCAGAGTCAGTGGGCTTTTGTTGGTGTAGCTGTTGAAACATCTGCTGTTGCTGTCTCAGAGGTTGTTGTGGCATCTGGTGTTGATGTACTGCTCGTGCCTTCAGTTACAGGCTCTGGGGTAACGGGTCTGGTTGCAGTGCTTGATAGTTCTGGACTGGTACTGGTTAAAGTTTGCTTTGTTGTTGTGGTAGTACTGATTTTAAGAGCGTTGCGAGTCTCACTTTCTGTGGCAGCAGTAGTTGTTGACATCCCACCAGTAGTTGCAACTTCTGGCATCACTGTTCCAGAACTGGTTGTAGGAAAAGCCGTTCTTGTGCTAGTGGTAGTTTCAGCTTCTGGAGATGTTGTCAAAGAGTCAGTTGGACCACCTGTTGATGACGTTGTTGCGGTGCTTGGTAAGTTTGTTGTTGCTGTGAGAACATGGTTTTCGGAGTCTACTGTTGTCATATCGCTGGTCAAAGCATCTGCTGTTGATGTCCTAGCACTTGTTACCATGTTAGTTTCTGATAGCAAGGGACTTGTTCCAAGTGTTGCTTGTAACATTGTGATGGTTCCAGCATCTTGCGTTGAAGTTCCAGTACTGCTTGAAAGTTTTGCTTTTGTTGTGAAAGGAGTAGATTCGCCAGTCAGGGTTGTTGTTCCAACAGTCGCCACAGAATTACCTGTTGACGTTGCAGCACTGGATGCAGTGTCGGTTGTCCTCCATGAGCTGCTTCCAGCATTAATTGTTGCTGATACAGATGTGGTTGCGGTACCAAATGTTGGTATTTCAGAGTCAGTGGGCTTTTTGTTGGTGTAGCTGTTGAAACATCTGCTGTTGCTGTCTCAGAGGTTGTTGTGGCATCTGGTGTTGATGTACTGCTCGTGCCTTCAGTTACAGGCTCTGGGGTAACGGGTCTGGTTGCAGTGCTTGATAGTTCTGGACTGGTACTGGTTAAAGTTTGCTTTGTTGTTGTGGTAGTACTGATTTTAAGAGCGTTGCGAGTCTCACTTTCTGTGGCAGCAGTAGTTGTTGACATCCCACCAGTAGTTGCAACTTCTGGCATCACTGTTCCAGAACTGGTTGTGGAAAAGCCGTTCTTGTGCTAGTGGTAGTTTCAGCTTCTGGAGATGTTGTCAAAGAGTCAGTTGGACCACCTGTTGATGACGTTGTTGCGGTGCTTGGTAAGTTTGTTGTTGCTGTGAGAACATGGTTTTCGGAGTCTACTGTTGTCATATCGCTGGTCAAAGCATCTGCTGTTGATGTCCTAGCACTTGTTACCATGTTAGTTTCTGATAGCAAGGGACTTGTTCCAAGTGTTGCTTGTAACATTGTGATGGTTCCAGCATCTTGCGTTGAAGTTCCAGTACTGCTTGAAAGTTTTGCTTTTGTTGTGAAAGGAGTAGATTCGCCAGTCAGGGTTGTTGTTCCAACAGTCGCCACAGAATTACCTGTTGACGTTGCAGCACTGGATGCAGTGTCGGTTGTCCTCCATGAGCTGCTTCCAGCATTAATTGTTGCTGATACAGATGTGGTTGCGGTACCAAATGTTGGTATTTCAGAGTCAGTGGGGCTTTTTGTTGGTGTAGCTGTTGAAACATCTGCTGTTGCTGTCTCAGAGGTTGTTGTGGCATCTGGTGTTGATGTACTGCTCGTGCCTTCAGTTACAGGCTCTGGGGTAACGGGTCTGGTTGCAGTGCTTGATAGTTCTGGACTGGTACTGGTTAAAGTTTGCTTTGTTGTTGTGGTAGTACTGATTTTAAGAGCGTTGCGAGTCTCACTTTCTGTGGCAGCAGTAGTTGTTGACATCCCACCAGTAGTTGCAACTTCTGGCATCACTGTTCCAGAACTGGTTGTAGGAAAAGCCGTTCTTGTGCTAGTGGTAGTTCAGCTTCTGGAGATGTTGTCAAAGAGTCAGTTGGACCACCTGTTGTGACGTTGTTGCGGTGCTTGGTAAGTTTGTTGTTGCTGTGAGAACACGGTTTTCGGAGTCTACTGTTGTCATATCCTGGTCAAAGCATCTGCTGTTGATGTCCTAGCACTTGTTACCATGTTAGTTTCTGATAGCAAGGGACTTGTTCCAAGTGTTGCTTGTAACATTGTGATGGTTCCAGCATCTTGCGTTGAAGTTCCAGTACTGCTTGAAAGTTTTGCTTTTGTTGTGAAAGGAGTAGATTCGCCAGTCAGGGTTGTTGTTCCAACAGTCGCCACAGAATTACCTGTTGACGTTGCAGCACTGGATGCAGTGTCGGTTGTCCTCCATGAGCTGCTTCCAGCATTAATTGTTGCTGATACAGATGTGGTTGCGGTACCAAATGTTGGTATTTCAGAGTCAGTGGGCTTTTTGTTGGTGAGCTGTTGAAACATCTGCTGTTGCTGTCTCAGAGGTTGTTGTGGCATCTGGTGTTGATGTACTGCTCGTGCCTTCAGTTACAGGCTCTGGGGTAACGGGTCTGGTTGCAGTGCTTGATAGTTCTGGACTGGTACTGGTTAAAGTTTGCTTTGTTGTTGTGGTAGTACTGATTTTAAGAGCGTTGCGAGTCTCACTTTCTGTGGCAGCAGTAGTTGTTGACATCCCACCAGTAGTTGCAACTTCTGGCATCACTGTTCCAGAACTGGTTGTAGGAAAAGCCGTTCTTGTGCTAGTGGTAGTTTCAGCTTCTGGAGATGTTGTCAAAGAGTCAGTTGGACCACCTGTTGATGACGTTGTTGCGGTGCTTGGTAAGTTTGTTGTTGCTGTGAGAACAGGTTTTCGGAGTCTACTGTTGTCATATCGCTGGTCAAAGCATCTGCTGTTGATGTCCTAGCACTTGTTACCATGTTAGTTTCTGATAGCAAGGGACTTGTTCCAAGTGTTGCTTGTAACATTGTGATGGTTCCAGCATCTTGCGTTGAAGTTCCAGTACTGCTTGAAAGTTTTGCTTTTGTTGTGAAAGGAGTAGATTCGCCAGTCAGGGTTGTTGTTCCAACAGTCGCCACAGAATTACCTGTTGACGTTGCAGCACTGGATGCAGTGTCGGTTGTCCTCCATGAGCTGCTTCCAGCATTAATTGTTGCTGATACAGATGTGGTTGCGGTACCAAATGTTGGTATTTCAGAGTCAGTGAGGCTTTTTGTTGGTGTAGCTGTTGAAACATCTGCTGTTGCTGTCTCAGAGGTTGTTGTGGCATCTGGTGTTGATGTACTGCTCGTGCCTTCAGTTACAGGCTCTGGGGTAACGGGTCTGGTTGCAGTGCTTGATAGTTCTGGACTGGTACTGGTTAAAGTTTGCTTTGTTGTTGTGGTAGTACTGATTTTAAGAGCGTTGCGAGTCTCACTTTCTGTGGCAGCAGTAGTTGTTGACATCCCACCAGTAGTTGCAACTTCTGGCATCACTGTTCCAGAACTGGTTGTTGGAAAAGCCGTTCTTGTGCTAGTGGTAGTGTCAGCTTCTGGAGATGTTGTCAAAGAGTCAGTTGGACCACCTGTTGATGACGTTGTTGCGGTGCTTGGTAAGTTTGTTGTTGCTGTGAGAACACGGTTTTCGGAGTCTACTGTTGTCATATCGCTGGTCAAAGCATCTGCTGTTGATGTCCTAGCACTTGTTACCATGTTAGTTTCTGATAGCAAGGGACTTGTTCCAAGTGTTGCTTGTAACATTGTGATGGTTCCAGCATCTTGCGTTGAAGTTCCAGTACTGCTTGAAAGTTTTGCTTTTGTTGTGAAAGGAGTAGATTCGCCAGTCAGGGTTGTTGTTCCAACAGTCGTCACAGAATTACCTGTTGACGTTGCAGCACTGGATGCAGTGTCGGTTGTCCTCCATGAGCTGCTTCCAGCATTAATTGTTGCTGATACAGATGTGGTTGCGGTACCAAATGTTGGTATTTCAGAGTCAGTGGCTTTTGTTGGTGAGCTGTTGAAACATCTGCTGTTGCTGTCTCAGAGGTTGTTGTGCATCTGGTGTTGATGTACTGCTCGTGCCTTCAGTTACAGGCTCTGGGGTAACGGGTCTGGTTGCAGTGCTTGATAGTTCTGGACTGGTACTGGTTAAAGTTTGCTTTGTTGTTGTGGTAGTACTGATTTTAAGAGCGTTGCGAGTCTCACTTTCTGTGGCAGCAGTAGTTGTTGACATCCCACAGTAGTTGCAACTTCTGGCATCACTGTTCCAGAACTGGTTGTGGAAAAGCCGTTCTTGTGCTAGTGGTAGTTCAGCTTCTGGAGATGTTGTCAAAGAGTCAGTTGGACCACCTGTTGTGACGTTGTGCGTGCTTGGTAAGTTTGTTGTTGCTGTGAGAACACGGTTTTCGGAGTCTACTGTTGTCATATCCCTGGTCAAAGCATCTGCTGTTGATGTCCTAGCACTTGTTACCATGTTAGTTTCTGATAGCAAGGGACTTGTTCCAAGTGTTGCTTGTAACATTGTGATGGTTCCAGCATCTTGCGTTGAAGTTCCAGTACTGCTTGAAAGTTTTGCTTTTGTTGTGAAAGGAGTAGATTCGCCAGTCAGGGTTGTTGTTCCAACAGTCGCCACAGAATTACCTGTTGACGTTGCAGCACTGGATGCAGTGTCGGTTGTCCTCCATGAGCTGCTTCCAGCATTAATTGTTGCTGATACAGATGTGGTTGCGGTACCAAATGTTGGTATTTCAGAGTCAGTGAGGCTTTTTGTTGGTGAGCTGTTGAAACATCTGCTGTTGCTGTCTCAGAGGTTGTTGTGGCATCTGGTGTTGATGTACTGCTCGTGCCTTCAGTTACAGGCTCTGGGGTAACGGGTCTGGTTGCAGTGCTTGATAGTTCTGGACTGGTACTGGTTAAAGTTTGCTTTGTTGTTGTGGTAGTACTGATTTTAAGAGCTTGCGAGTCTCACTTTTGTGGCAGCAGTAGTTGTTGACATCCCACTAGTAGTTGCAACTTCTGGCATCACTGTTCCAGAACTGGTTGTAGGAAAAGCCGTTCTTGTGCTAGTGGTAGTTTCAGCTTCTGGAGATGTTGTCAAAGAGTCAGTTGGACCACCTGTTGGTGACTTGTCGTGCTTGGTAAGTTTGTTGTTGCTGTGAGAACACGGTTTTCGGAGTCTACTGTTGTCATATCCCTGGTCAAAGCATCTGCTGTTGATGTCCTAGCACTTGTTACCATGTTAGTTTCTGATAGCAAGGGACTTGTTCCAAGTGTTGCTTGTAACATTGTGATGGTTCCAGCATCTTGCGTTGAAGTTCCAGTACTGCTTGAAAGTTTTGCTTTTGTTGTGAAAGGAGTAGATTCGCCAGTCAGGGTTGTTGTTCCAACAGTCGCCACAGAATTACCTGTTGACGTTGCAGCACTGGATGCAGTGTCGGTTGTCCTCCATGAGCTGCTTCCAGCATTAATTGTTGCTGATACAGATGTGGTTGCGGTACCAAATGTTGGTATTTCAGAGTCAGTGAGGCTTTTTGTTGGTGTAGCTGTTGAAACATCTGCTGTTGCTGTCTCAGAGGTTGTTGTGGCATCTGGTGTTGATGTACTGCTCGTGCCTTCAGTTACAGGCTCTGGGGTAACGGGTCTGGTTGCAGTGCTTGATAGTTCTGGACTGGTACTGGTTAAAGTTTGCTTTGTTGTTGTGGTAGTACTGATTTTAAGAGCATTGCGAGTCTCACTTTTTGTGGCAGCAGTAGTTGTTGACATCCCACCAGTAGTTGCAACTTCTGGCATCACTGTTCCAGAACTGGTTGTAGGAAAAGCCGTTCTTGTGCTAGTGGTAGTTTCAGCTTCTGGAGATGTTGTCAAAGAGTCAGTTGGACCACCTGTTGGTGACATTGTTACGGTGCTTGGTAAGTTTGTTGTTGCTGTGAGAACACGGTTTTCGGAGTCTACTGTTGTCATATCGCTGGTCAAAGCATCTGCTGTTGATGTCCTAGCACTTGTTACCATGTTAGTTTCTGATAGCAAGGGACTTGTTCCAAGTGTTGCTTGTAACATTGTGATGGTTCCAGCATCTTGCGTTGAAGTTCCAGTACTGCTTGAAAGTTTTGCTTTTGTTGTGAAAGGAGTAGATTCGCCAGTCAGGGTTGTTGTTCCAACAGTCGCCACAGAATTACCTGTTGACGTTGCAGCACTGGATGCAGTGTCGGTTGTCCTCCATGAGCTGCTTCCAGCATTAATTGTTGCTGATACAGATGTGGTTGCGGTACCAAATGTTGGTATTTCAGAGTCAGTGGGGCTTTTTGTTGGTGTAGCTGTTGAAACATCTGCTGTTGCTGTCTCAGAGGTTGTTGTGGCATCTGGTGTTGATGTACTGCTCGTGCCTTCAGTTACAGGCTCTGGGGTAACGGGTCTGGTTGCAGTGCTTGATAGTTCTGGACTGGTACTGGTTAAAGTTTGCTTTGTTGTTGTGGTAGTACTGTTTTTAAGAGCGTTGCGAGTCTCACTTTCTGTGGCAGCAGTAGTTGTTGACATCCCACCAGTAGTTGCAACTTCTGGCATCACTGTTCCAGAACTGGTTGTAGGAAAAGCCGTTCTTGTGCTAGTGGTAGTTTCAGCTTCTGGAGATGTTGTCAAAGAGTCAGTTGGACCACCTGTTGGTGACATTGTTGCGGTGCTTGGTAAGTTTGTTGTTGCTGTGAGAACACGGTTTTCGGAGTCTACTGTTGTCATATCGCTGGTCAAAGCATCTGCTGTTGATGTCCTAGCACTTGTTACCATGTTAGTTTCTGATAGCAAGGGACTTGTTCCAAGTGTTGCTTGTAACATTGTGATGGTTCCAGCATCTTGCGTTGAAGTTCCAGTACTGCTTGAAAGTTTTGCTTTTGTTGTGAAAGGAGTAGATTCGCCAGTCAGGGTTGTTGTTCCAACAGTCGCCACAGAATTACCTGTTGACGTTGCAGCACTGGATGCAGTGTCGGTTGTCCTCCATGAGCTGCTTCCAGCATTAATTGTTGCTGATACAGATGTGGTTGCGGTACCAAATGTTGGTATTTCAGAGTCAGTGGGGCTTTTTGTTGGTGTAGCTGTTGAAACATCTGCTGTTGCTGTCTCAGAGGTTGTTGTGGCATCTGGTGTTGATGTACTGCTCGTGCCTTCAGTTACAGGCTCTGGGGTAACGGGTCTGGTTGCAGTGCTTGATAGTTCTGGACTGGTACTGGTTAAAGTTTGCTTTGTTGTTGTGGTAGTACTGATTTTAAGAGCGTTGCGAGTCTCACTTTCTGTGGCAGCAGTAGTTGTTGACATCCCACCAGTAGTTGCAACTTCTGGCATCACTGTTCCAGAACTGGTTGTAGGAAAAGCCGTTCTTGTGCTAGTGGTAGTTTCAGCTTCTGGAGATGTTGTCAAAGAGTCAGTTGGACCACCTGTTGGTGACATTGTTACGGTGCTTGGTAAGTTTGTTGTTGCTGTGAGAACACGGTTTTCGGAGTCTACTGTTGTCATATCGCTGGTCAAAGCATCTGCTGTTGATGTCCTAGCACTTGTTACCATGTTAGTTTCTGATAGCAAGGGACTTGTTCCAAGTGTTGCTTGTAACATTGTGATGGTTCCAGCATCTTGCGTTGAAGTTCCAGTACTGCTTGAAAGTTTTGCTTTTGTTGTGAAAGGAGTAGATTCGCCAGTCAGGGTTGTTGTTCCAACAGTCGCCACAGAATTACCTGTTGACGTTGCAGCACTGGATGCAGTGTCGGTTGTCCTCCATGAGCTGCTTCCAGCATTAATTGTTGCTGATACAGATGTGGTTGCGGTACCAAATGTTGGTATTTCAGAGTCAGTGGGGCTTTTTGTTGGTGTAGCTGTTGAAACATCTGCTGTTGCTGTCTCAGAGGTTGTTGTGTCATCTGGTGTTGATGTACTGCTCGTGCCTTCAGTTACAGGCTCTGGGGTAACGGGTCTGGTTGCAGTGCTTGATAGTTCTGGACTGGTACTGGTAAAAGTTTGCTTTGTTGTTGTGGTAGTACTGATTTTAAGAGCGTTGCGAGTCTCACTTTCTGTGGCAGCAGTAGTTGTTGACATCCCACCAGTAGTTGCAACTTCTGGCATCACTGTTCCAGAACTGGTTGTAGGAAAAGCCGTTCGTGTGCTAGTGGTAGTTTCAGCTTCTGGAGATGTTGTCAAAGAGTCAGTTGGACCACCTGTTGATGACATTGTTACGGTGCTTGGTAAGTTTGTTGTTGCTGTGAGAACACGGTTTTCGGAGTCTACTGTTGTCATATCGCTGGTCAAAGCATCTGCTGTTGATGTCCTAGCACTTGTTACCATGTTAGTTTCTGATAGCAAGGGACTTGTTCCAAGTGTTGCTTGTAACATTGTGATGGTTCCAGCATCTTGCGTTGAAGTTCCAGTACTGCTTGAAAGTTTTGCTTTTGTTGTGAAAGGAGTAGATTCGCCAGTCAGGGTTGTTGTTCCAACAGTCGCCACAGAATTACCTGGTGACGTTGCAGCACTGGATGCAGTGTCGGTTGTCCTCCATGAGCTGCTTACAGTCTGAATGGTTGTACTGTATGTGGTAGTAAGTACTGGTATGTCAGAACTGATTAGGGTTGTTGTTGTTTGTGTGTCAGAACGTGTTCCAGCACTTGTAAAAGTAGTTTTCTGGGTGGGCGTTGTAGTTGGAGCGATCGTGCTGTTGTTAGATAGACCAATACCCATTCTGTCTAGATCCGCCTGTTTTTGCAAGTTTATCCACATCTGAATCACAGTGTTGTTCTCAAACAACTTAAGGTCTGGTAAATTTTCCCCCAGTAGTTGCTGGACGTTGGAAACAGTTAAATCCTGCATGTTTGGAAAAATTAAATGTTGTAAAAAAATATTTTTTTGCAGATAAATTATATTTTAATCAGGAGAGAACATTTGTAATTGTCCAAAGATTTCACCTAATGCTAGTTGTTCTTTCTTTTTTATACTTACAGTTATAACATTGATGTTTAATTTCATGAAGATTTTCACATCCATGCTTATGTTTTGTTTTGACAAAGATATTATATCAACCAGAGATGCTCCACCTTTCAAAAAAGAAATAAATGACAAAATTAAAATGCAATTCTTAATTGGATAATTAGGTAATAATATGTAATCTCACCTAGATAGCCTTTAACCAGGTTAAAAAAGTTAATCGGATTATCACGATGGACGCTGAAGGAGGTGTTGCTGATCTCATAGAGGACTCTCTTCTGCTCAGTTGAACATGATGCCACATCTAGATGTTTGGTATTTCTGACAACAGATAAAGAGGCATTCAGTGTTACTTTAACGCCCACAGTGAACATGTTTTGTTATATCCATGCTGACACCAACCTGATACTGTCTGCTGTGATGGTCTGTAATGTGCTGGCATCCAGTGAGCACAGATTGGAGTCAATAATGTTCAGTTCACTGCTGCCCAGTGAATTTCTAGAGGTATTCAGGTACTTGGTGATGATTGCTTTGCTCTAAATGTAACATGAAGAAAAACTCATCAAATTACCAAATTCCAGTCAAATCAAAGTTTTGGTAATGTTCACGGTCTGCTGTACCTGTGCCGTCGCCCATGTTCCATCTTCAGGTTTCATCAGAGCGCCAAGGTATCCAGTTCAGTGATGTTCCACATAGAGATGTCATCAAGTGTAGCTGAGCGAGAGACTGCAGCAAGCATTCGTACTTCCTGATCAGGAACTCCAGATGGGAATGCCTGGAAGTAGAGATTATGAAATTATAAGAGCAAAGTGTTGAATATGAACTCAAATCTTAATGCATGAAATAATATGACGCTCAATAATGTGTCGCAGGCTGATGAAATGCCTGCCATCTCATGATGGCCACTGGGTCTGTTAGTCGCAAAGCTTCTTCCAGGCCATAACGCGCATACTGACATACTGACACAAGTTACCTGGTTGAGCTTCTTCAGAAGGATTTTCTGGAAGTCATCATCATCCACTTTCTGGCAGATAGTGTAGAGGTTATCTTTTAGAACGGGAACGTCCAGGCAGAGGTTGAACTGCGTCACGTCGTAGTCAAAGGGGAAAGACGGGTCGCTAACAGTCACCTGGGTGATGTTGCCCTCACTGCATCCTGTTAAAAGTTTGAGAAAAAGAGTCGGGGTTTGGTCTGCAATTAATTTATTCCACTTAAATAACTTAATGTTTAATCATTTAGGAAATCTTGCAGTTTTGGCATCAGTAGCCGCTTTTAAAAATGTTTACCTGCTCCTCGTTTTGCTACTGTAGGGGTGAGCTCTGAAAACAGGTTCTTGAGCTTCCTCTTCTGTGTTTTTTGTTTCCTGAGGTCAGGCATGAAACCCTTAAGGAATCTTTTCTGTGTTGCCTGACAAAGTAGAAATAAAATGACCGTTAGTTCTTTCATGCAAAAACAAATGAGTTGTTAGGTGAATTTATGTCACATCTTAATCTCATCAGACTTACAGCTGGGAAATTTATCCAGATTTTTCTTGTTAAATACAAAGGAAGCGTTCCCAGCCCCTCTAGCGTCTGTTGGTCCCAGCTGTTTACAGCTCTGAAAAAAGGTTTGTGCAAATATGAGACATCTAAAAAATATTTAAATATACATAAGTCATCATTCAGACAACAAGCAAGTGATTAATGTTGCCTGGTGAGTTG
>VMRM01000054.1:0-262759 GCA_010277075.1 Poeciliopsis retropinna
AGTGAGATATAAAGAGTAAGGTAAAGGTAAGAATGTAATTTTGTAATGAGTTTTATTTTGAAAGTATCAAGGATTTCCTTCCTATGATGTGATGACCGTGTCAGGAGGAGAAACACGTCTCCTAATATTAAAGCCTCTGAACCAGATTCCTGCTGCTCAGATGTTAAAGCGGGTCGCTGGTTGACCTTTACACAGACATGAGGAAGTAGAAACTTCATGGCCTCCTGAATGTCATCAGTATAGTTTGTGGGACATTGTATGGGAGCAAAAGCAAAAATCTGTGTAATACTATCTGCTCCAAGAGTTTCAGGTCTACCTGTGACTGTTTTCTGATGTGGTAACATCAAACCTTAGTAGTTTCAGGCTCTTCTGCTCACCTCCGATTACACAGGAAATCAATTAATGAAATGCTGAAAAGTGGTCACTTTATTGGGTACACATTGACAATGTTGGGCTATGTGTGTTTCTGACTCCAGAACTGAATAAATCTTTAATGATGTACTCAGTTTTTGGTCCAGAAGATGTGTTGGCTCATTGCTGTAAAATGTCAACCAGATCAGACTTTAAAAGGATGAAATCTGGAGACCATTGGAGATCATTAGAATCATTGTCAGGTTTAAGTATCAGTTTGAGATGATTTGAGCTTTGTGACATTATGAATCATTCTGCTGAGACAAAACATAATTATTAATAGCCTTAGCTTTTGACAAAGCCAACAATTAGAAGCTTTTAGGATGCAAGAGTTATAAATATTACATTTTAACAATGCAGGTGGAGTTAGGACTTCATTATTGTAGTACAGTTGCTCTTGTTTTCGTCTGCTTTAAATGAACCAAGTTGCAATTTGTTTCTTTGATTTAGATGCTTGCATCACATAATGGTCAGCTGTTTGAATATCCTGAAGAATATTATATGTGAATGTGCAAATCTATGGTAGGGCTTAAAAAGTTTAATGAACAAATATCTATCTGGAAGAACACTGCATGTATGTTGATGTGTGTCCACTCAAAGCCCATCTAGAACTTTTTCTCCTGAACTTTGCTTTGTGCAGTTTTTCTTTGTGCATAAATGATAATGATGCAATGTGGTGGCAGACTTTTTATTTGTGCTAAATACAAGATGACAAAAAACACAGATCAGCTCTTTTCACCTGAGCTCTCATTTTCTATATTGAATGACTTTTGCACATAACGTTATGAATTTAGTTTGTCATTATTTCAAATATTTAGTTCAGATCAATTACTAAGTACTTGAGTCACCTTTTTACCAAATACCCTTTTTAGTTCTAATATGTTGGCTACTTTTGACTTTCATGTACAAAATTATGTTGAAGTCGTGTTATGCTTCCTTATGTACATGTCTGTACAGTAGAATACATTAATTTTTATCAGTGCTTTTGCATTTATAGTCTTTAATGTTCTTAATGCAGATCAAGATTGTAAATGTTTATGGTGACCTCCTACCCCAACTGCAACTATCACCTTTATTAGATCTAAAATGAACATAATTTTGAGTTTCTCTGTCCACTACACTATGTACAGACCATTTTTATAAACTCGTCCATAGTGACATGCAATTAATTTGATCATGAAACCTTCACACAGAAAGCCTTGTACTCTGACTTTGTTTTGAATATGAAGCTAATGGCTTCTAAATGTCGCTTCCGTTTCAGTAAATGGCTAAAGGGCTAGTTCACCCACTTTTTCACAACCTCGAGGCTTTAATCTGGCTTAAAAACACACACAAACCACAACTAGAACATTCTGCCAGTCATTCAAACCCTGTCGTTTTTTTGTGTGCGTTTTTCTTTTATGAATAGTATTTGAATACCAAGTATAATCCATTATGTCACAAACAAGGAAAGTAATATCCAAAATATCCAATAAAATATATCTACTTCTAAGTTGGAAATGTCTGAAATAATGTTCCAATGTTATTAGATTATTAAAATTTTAACTAAATGTTTATGGAAGAGCATTAGGGCCACAGAAAAAATTCATGACTCTAATCTCAGAATTTCGACTTTTTTCTCAGAATTTTGACTTTAATCTAAAATAATTATCTTACACATCAGTTGGTGTAAGATAATTGCATCAACTGTAATTAAAGTAAAGCTATTGATGACATGGGCTACGATCTGCTCACAGTTTAAGAGCATACAGCTCCTAATATTGACATTACCCTTCTGTTTGAGAAGGACCACGCTGTAGCAAGCAGAAAGGGGCGGGGAGGGACCACTGTCAGTCTAGGACTATTGCTCTTAGGAAGTGAAGGGGGCGCTATTTCCTATATTAATATATTTTAATATATATATAAACGGTGTCCCGTTTTTATTTTATTTTGAAATCTGTGATATATCTTTACCTTTAGGAATGATTTTCACTCTCAGCATGTATTTGAACTTCTCCTTTTATTCAGCACATCGCACAGTTTTTAAGAAATTCTGTAGCTTTCGGTGTACTTCTAAATCTTCTCCATAGTCGAATCTTTTTGGTCCTGCTACTGCCTCTAGTGGTGTGAAGGTGGTAACACAACTAATCTAATTACATTACTAAATCAGAATACCACAAAGTATTTATTTACTATTAATGTCGCCATTTCTGGCACCGTAAAGATAAATAATCTTATAAAACGCCATATTTTTAATTTTCTTTCAGATGTAGAGATAATTAAATTACATAAACAATACATTTATACATTATAAATATATATTGCCATCAATTATAGGAGGAACAAAAGAAATAAGGAGACATGAAAAACATGATCAACTATAATAAAAATACAATTTGCAATGTTTACATACGAAATTTAATTGAGCAAAAGTCAAACAAATAAATTAGGTTCACAGAAGAATAACAACTCAGGTCGTTACAACCAGGGTTGTTGAACAGATACAAGCAACAAATTCACATTTTTGTTTTTATGATGCCATGTCTATTATTCTGAGATACTTTTTGTTGATAGTCTTATATATAGGAAAAAGTAAGATGAAACTATTTAGTCTATCATGAGCTCAGAGGTTCAAACTGATAAATAAAAAGGATGGATGATCTCTGCTAAAATATTTCTTCCTGACTTTCATGTTCTTTCAGCAAACAAAGAACATGAACTCTGAGATAGAGTTGTTTTTGGTTTCACCAATATTTACCTGGTGTTATACCTGCCATTATTAGTATTCTTAAAAGATTGTTTGATGTCACAAAACCAGCTGAGGAGATGAAAAGTTAAAACTTGAGTTAAAATGTTGTTTTAACTTGAGTTCAAAATAGAATGTTAAGTTTGAACATTTTAACTCAACAACCTCTACCTAACTAGAGGTTGTCTACAACCTCAAGTGAGGTAACCCCAAGATCACTACTAGGTCTTATTAAAGATACAGTCTCTGAGAATGACTCTTAAAGATATCGGAAGTGTTTTCAGCAAAGTTGAGCTGACTGTCCAGGAATGCCATAAGAAATTTAAAAATTGCCACAGAAAATGAAAAGGTATGTTCTTTTGTGAGGAAATTTATATTTTACAGGTCCAGTAATGCCAGAATGAATAATAAATAAAGACTTTGCGGTATTCTGATTTAGTAATGTAATTAGATTAGTTGTGCTACCACTCTCACGCCACTAGAGGCAGTAGCAGGCCCAAAAAGATGAATCTAAGAAGCACACTTAGAAGTACACCAAAGCTACAGAATTTGTTAAAATCTGTGAGAGAAGTTCAAATACATGCTGAGAATGAAACTCCTTATATATCACAAATTTGAAAATAAAATAAGAACGGGATATAGGAAAAAGCACCCCCTTTACTTCCGGAGTGCAATGGTCCCATTTCCAAATAAGGTATGAGACTGACAACGGTCCGTCCCCGCCCCTTTCTGTTTGCTGCAGCGATGTGTACTTTGAGGAGGTGTACTTGGAATGGTGTGGAAAGCCACGCCCCCCATGCTTTGGTCTTTCAAAATAAAAAACTAAACTAAAAACTGAGGCCAACCATTTTTATCGGTGACCAGATGTCTGGCAATATTTCGTTCTCACAGGAGCATTACGTAAACTGATTTGAGGATGGCAGAAAATACTACAACGTGAAACGACAAAGCTTGTCTGTCACCAGCCTGCATGTGTGATATGGCACCTGTGTAAACTGGACAGAGAGAACTTCCGGGTCAGACCGCTTGTCAAAAATAAAATCATGAAAATGGAAATGGAATTCTTTGTCAAGAAAACCCGAGATCATCCCACTTCCCCATGCTGGAGATAATCCACATTGTGATTACAATAAGAGTAATAAGTTATGGTTATCATAAAATTATAAATAAGTGCTAAATAAAGAAGCTAACAAAGTTATAAATGTGATTTTGATAACTTGAAATGGTAAAATGTGTAACTGCAATTAAAGATCACTGATAATGTGTTGGAGGTAGATAGTAGGTGAAAGGTTAGGGGAGAAAGGGGAACTAATGGGAGAGCAGAGATGACGAATGCCTTATTTGGAGATAGATTATTGAACAACTTAAACGTTTCAAAGGAAAGATGTAGGAGGAATGTTGAGCAGCCCTGAGACATTAGCACAGACATCAGGACATAATGTCTCTAAGACAAAGATGGATATGAGATCATCTGTCCAAGCAGACGGCCAATGAAACGAGCACAGCAAAAGTGCTAGCCAATGTAAATGCACCAAAAGGGTGCATTTATAACAATGCACCCTGCATATGGGGAACAATCTGCATATGGGGAACAATCCGTCAGCCCTGCAACACATGGCTGTGTTGCACTTCTCTCATCAGCTGAACCCAGCTGATGAGAGAGCTGGGTTCAGCTCTCTCAAGACCCAGACCCATCAGCTGGGTCTGGGTCTTTTTCTTCATCTTTGTCTTGATGAAGACAAAGATGAAGACCAAGGCAACGATAAAGACTCGAGTCCTGTGTGACCTCACCATCGATGCAGAGATGAAAGCTCATCAGACCAACAGAGATCCCTGCCTTTGACAATCAACCTCCTGCTCCTGCTGCATCACCTTCTTCATCATCAGACCAGTTCTGAGGTTCAAAACGCCGTTCTCCGTCCGTCTCTCTCAAATGTTCTCTTTTTAGTTCTTAGTATCAGCGTTAGGGAAAGATAGGCTAGATGATTGATTTTACTTACTTGATTATTTCTGCTGCTGAATTAAGCTGTATTAACCCTTGCAAAAATGCCTTACTAATAAAATACTTAGCATAAGAAAATCTAAAAGATGTTGTAGACATTCAATTAATGAGTCACCTCAAAGTCCTTTGATGGTAGTGAAATAGCTATGATGTTTGATTCTGGGGAAGAAAAAGTAGGAAATGTTTTATTAGTTGCGTTTAGCCCAAAACTATATGTTAAACAACATCCTTGGGACTCGCCCAAGTCACTAAAACCAACCTGGTTCAATAAAAAATGCAAGTTGTAATAAAGAGAGAGAGCGGTCGTTAACAGGTGTGCTCTGTGAAACTAGTTGGCTGTAGGCTGTTCAGTCTGGCTAATTCACAGGGGGAAGAAGGGTGGGACATCTGGATGTAGGTTGTCAGAAACCAGGCGAATTTTTTCTCGAAGCCATCTTAAACAGAGTTTACTTCAGTTCTGGACAGGGTAAATCCCAGTAAATTTAGGAAACTCAATTCATCTGTTAGACGGCGAGCTGGTAGCACATCTCCCCTCTCAGAAGAAGAAGTAGAGACTGAGAGAGTAAAGAGAGGGGGTCGAGGGGCGTCAGACAATGACAGCTTATCAGTATTTCCTGTTTTGTGCACTAAATGGGAAGTCGGATAACAAGCCGAGCTGAGCCGTTTGCCGATTTTGGTTAAATAAACAAAAAAATTAGTCAATTTTATTTTTTTTATTTTTATATCAAGCGAAAAAACAAACTGCCTGAAAATACACGGACCGTTTTTCTGTAAGAACTCCAGCTTAAAACTTGAAAGAATTCCCCATTTTCTAGTTTCTTCATTCATGTTGTTTTTATACAAATGAAACCCCACATGAACAATTACCCATAATAAAATAATTAAGAACCAGGAAGTTATGTCAGAATCTGTTCTCCTCATTGCTGCATCTGCTTTCTCTACATGATAAATGATTTGATGTCTCGAGGAAAAATATCCCAGGAAGCGTTAAACCCAGGAACATGGTTCTTCCAGTCCGGCTGAAGAGGAGGATTGTTTAAAGCCATCAAGCAGCTCAGCCAGTAGCATTCAGAGGTCAGAGGTCTCAGATCCACCTTCACTTCCTCTGGAAATTCACCTAAACATTCTGGGAAACCAGTCTGAGAAGGAAATGTTCGATGTTACACATTGATTGTTCTATTAGAGCTATAAATGTATCTGTGTTCTGTTTGGTTTCCAAACTGGATATTCTGTAAACGTACCTTCAAAAGTTCTTCTTTGTTGGTGTGGAACAGAACCATCTGCAGGTTCTGAACTGTGACCTGTCTGTACTCTTTAACCTGAAACACAGGAAGCTGCTGCTTACACACCTCCTCATGCTGCTTACACATTTCCTCATGTTGCTTTAGTGATTCTGTTTTCAAGCTGTTCTACAGTCCAGTTACCTTCTGAAGAGTGAGTCCACTGCTGGACTCAGTCTGTGGGAAAATCTCTTCTATCTGTTGTTTCCTTCTCCTCATTTTATCAGATGCACTTCCAAATGTTTTCTACAGAGATCAGGTCCATATCAGTCAAACTAGACCCACAGTGTCATTAAACCCAGCAGGTAAACGTCCTGAGATCAGATCTACCTGAATCAGATCTTTGGCCTCCTTTGGGTTGATGTTCCTGGATTTCAGCTGATCTTTGACTTTAGGCCACTGCAGCAGTTTCAGGTTGTAGTACATCTCAATCAGCTTGGTTGTACTGACCGGGTTGTTCATGCTCTCAGTGTCTCCTGTTTTTAGTGAAGCTGCCATCTGTGCTGCCAGTCTGTCAAACAGTTAGTTTGGTTATTTATGCAGCAGGTCAGTAAATATGATGTTTCATCTTTCTGTACCTGTCTTTCAGTGATCTCAGTTCTTGTTCTTTTTTGGATGTTTCAGATCTGTGGAGGGGAAAGATGAAGCTTTGAGGGACACATGATTTTAGTTCAATTACAGTCAAACATTGATCTAATATTAACAATTGAATACAGAACTGCAGATATAAACCATTAAAGTAAATATTAGCTAGTAAGTGGCTCCACAAAATAACATTAGAACATTTCTTACTGGGCATATTTGAGCTTCTCTTTATAAAATATCTTCATCCGAGTCATTCTGTTAAAAGATAAAAGTTATAAAATCATCAGTTCTCTAGTCACTGTTTATGATATTTTATGGTTAATTTAAAAATCAGACCTTTCTTTGTGTTCACATGCTTGTGGATTACAACGCTGGGGGCTGGATCTCACATCTGCTGATTCCTGCAGTCTTTAAGTAAATAAAATATTTGTCTTCATTTACATGGAGACATGTAATGTAATTAAGTTAGAATGTAATTAAGTTCAGTTAATTGATATTGTGCTGACTCACAAAAAGGGTCGACTTAAGGCTTTTTTTAAACAACAATTGTTTCATATCCGTTTAATTTACACATATGTAATAATAGAGGAAAAAAATTGTTCCGATGGATGTTTTCCCTGCTCTCGCCCCTCTTTCACTCCGGTGATCCGGATGTTGCAACGCCATGATCTAGCCTCCAGATCCTCACAGTAGGCGCTGAGCAGGGTAAGCTCTTTTTTCATAAGTCAGACTCCATAGTTGCAATAAAGTCAGCATTAGCGGTCACTCCGTTTTCCAGCTCAGATGTGTGATTCTCAAGTTTGTCCAGTCTTTTATTGAGTTTATCTGTGGCATTACGCAACTCTGTTTGGATTTCTATAGCCCTTTCGTCCATTTTCTTCAGCAATTCTTGTGTAATTGGCTGTAATTCCTCCATAATGGCATTCTGGTTGCGAGATGCAGTCGTCATTGTTGCGTTTCAGCAAGCTAGGCTAGCTGAGCTACCTTCGACTTCAGAGACCATAGTGTCCTGTCCAAACTTGTTGGCTTGAGATTTTTTAGGCATACCTGAGTGGCTGGTTGTCGTCTAATACATGCACAACTGCCTGTGTGACGCTATATCATGTCATTTTATAAAAGCTGTATTGTAAATGAAATGGTTCTGGTGTGGAGCTAACAAACCCACGTGGTGACATGGGGCATGTTACATGAAGAGTACCTAGGGTTGAGTAAAATCACTTAAATTCAGATGGGTGAAGGGAAATTTTTTTTAATTATTAAATAAATAATAAAGAGCAAACAATAACATTAGCCTCAGATATTCTGGACATATCTGAGGGAAACCATTGGCATTTTAAATAATTAAATTTGACCTGTACTGATTTACATTTTCATCAATGAAAGATGCATTATTTTGGTCAGAGTACTGTTTTATAGCACTGTGTGCATGTGAAGGTAACTATCTTACCTTCAGCTACAAAAATGCTGCATATGTTAAACATAACCTAAAAGAAATTTGATGTCTTGAAATTGGGCTTTTGTCGCTTTCAGAAGCTCTTACTTCAATACATCATAACATTTCTCCATTACGCCATTTAAAACCATTCTTAGAATTTTTGGACTGTTTGTATAATGAGATCTTCAGACTCGCAGTTGCACCAGGGGTTTGCTAATTGTTGCTAGTCTGGTGGAGCTGGCTGGGGGAGGCTTAGTTTCCATCTCGTAGAGAACCTACTCAGCTGGAGAGTGAAGTACGAGACAGATAATCTGTAAAAAAATCAATCTCCTCTGCCTTCTCCCAGTGTTAACTGTAAACTAATTATAGCCATTTAAGGAAACTGATTCAGGAAATCACTGACCTCACCTGAAGGAGTTGATTTATTTCAGACAAACTGTTATGAAAACAAAACAGATTAAAAACCTCCAAAACAAAGATGCTGTTGTAAAGTTGCTGAATATCTGACATAGTTTCTATGTCCACATGACGAGCAATATGTTATATGAAATTAAATAATGAACATTACGGTATTTTAAAGAGTTTTTAGATTGTTTGTGAGCAATACCTGTGATTGACTGATTTATGTTCCTTTTCTTTTCTTGTGCAATATTTATATAGAAAGGAAAATACATAATTTTAGAAAATAATATAAAGCTTCAATCTAAATTTAAAAATGTCTATCAATTCCAAGCAATGTTGCTTGATTGCAATCAGCAGCAACAGATCCAGTAAAATACTGACCTATCCTGAAGTTGGTTTTGAATTTGTTTCAGGCTGTTGTAAAAAGGCAACAGATTAATTTTCCTGTTAACAATGATTCAACTGTAAAATTATCAAAATGATAATCTGTTAGTTAATTTGGAGCATTGTATTAGGGTAGTTTGTCTGTGACATCACCAGCAAACTGTGAAGCATCTTGAAGACTAAACTTTAATGTGGCCCATCAGCTTGTTGTGTGAACAGTACCTTTCTGTAACTGAGTTCAGTTCTTCATCTTTCTCTTCCAGAGTAGTTCTGGAGAAGAAAAACAAAAGAAAAATGATTGCAGCAAAGTTTGGAGCTTCACACTGAGATAGTTTGTATTTGTTCTAATGTTTTTTTGTTTTTTTTTGTCTTTTTTGTGTCTTTTTAATTTACTCAGATACCCTGATTCTGTGATCAGTTAATGCAAGGTGTGATTGACATTTAAAGAAACTGACTCAGTGAATCACTGACCTCGCCCGGTGAAGTTGGTGTTCAGTTTCTATCTGCCTGTTATAAAAAGGCAACAGATTAAAACCCTTCTAAACATTGATTCTATAGTAGAACCATCAAAATGTCAATTTGTTGCATATTTTCTATGACAACATCATCAGCAAACTGTAAAGCATCATTAATACTAAACTTTAGCTTGTATGTGAGCAATACCTTTCAAAGGCCACTCTGTGTTCATTTTTGATATGGCGTGAAGCAACTCTAGAGAAAGGGAAAAAAGCAAGATTTCAGCAAAAATATTGAAAGCTTCATGTTTAAAATTTCGTAGCAATTCTAAACAACATTGTCTTGCTTGCAATCAGCAACTATTGCATGGAAGACAATACTCGCAATTGTTAAATGTGACTTTTTAAAATCGCCGCGTCGGTCACAGACTATTACTTGACGTCGTGTAAGGCTGAGACAGCATTCACTGAAACCCAGTGATTTTGGCCAATTTTGATGAAGATTTGCAATAAAATCAGAAAAATGTGGAAATCTGTTGATTTTGTGTGACATTTGCAGATTTGTGAGAAACTGGAGGGAGTTATTGGTGTCATTTAGAGTCTAGATGGCCACATAAAAAGCTACGCTGGGCCAGATTTGGCCCCCGGGCCTCAAGTTTGACACATGTTCTTTAGAGTATTTCTAGAGAAAGGAAAAAGCATAATTTCAGCCCCGGGCTTCAAGATTGACACATCTTACTTAAAAAATGTTCTATATATTTCAAACAAAAAGCATATTTCATCGCAACATTGAAATAAAATGAAAGCTAACTTAAATGATTTTATATTTAAAACTGTTGTTAAAAGGCAAAAATCCTAACAATTAACTAAATATAAATTGTAATTTGTTTTAATTTGGAAATTGTATTAGGGTAATTTTCCTGTAAATCAACTGCAAACTTAAAAATCTTAAGTTAATTTAATTGTGCCTTAGGGTTGTTGTGTGAAATACCTTTCAACTGGTTCAGTTCTTATCTAACCTTCCAATGTGGCCCATGGAAAAAAACAAACTTTCGAAAGGTTTGAGCTTCCATTTTTTGTATTAGTTCTAAAGTTTATTTTTATTTTTTGACTTTTTAATTTACTCAGATACCCTGATTTGTGTATTAATGCAAGGTGTGATTGACATTTAAGAAATGACTCAGTGAATCACTGACCTCGCCCGGTGAAGTGATTCAGTTTCATTGATTGACATTTAAAGAAACTGACTCAGTGAATCACTGAACCTCGCCCGTGAAGTTGGACCAAGTTTCTATTGCCTGTTATAAAAAGGAAAAAAAACCTCAAACATTGATTCTATATAAACCATAAAATCAATTTGTGCATACTTTTATGACAAATCATCAGCAAATGTAAAGCATCATTAATAAAACTTTAGACTTGTATGTGAGCAATACCTTTCAAAGGCCACTCTGTGTTCATTTTTGATAATGGCGTAAGCAACTCTAGAGAAAGGGAAAAAAGCAAATTAGCAAAAATTATTGAAAGTTCATGTTTAAAATTTCTAGCAATTTCTAAAAACTCGCTTGCTTGCAATCAGCACTTAGCTGGAAGACAATACTCGCAATTGTTAAAGTGACTTTAAAACGCCGCGTCGGTCACAGACTATTACTGATCGAAAAAGGTGAAACAGCATTCACTGAAACCCAGTTGATTTTGGCCAATTTTATGAGGGGATAAATCATTAAATCAGATGTGGAAATCTGTTGATTTTGTGTGCCAATTTGTGGAAACTGGCGAGTTTAATGTTCTTTAGTCTAGATGGCCACATAGAAAAGCACGCTGGCAGCTTAGCCAGGCCTCAAGTTTGAAATGTTAACTTAGAGTATTTCTAGAAATAAACAAAATCTTCAGCCCAACGAGAAAGCTTTAAGATAAAGTCTCAAACTTAAATTTTTTTCAAACAAAACTGCCTTGATTGCAAAGGCAACAGATCCATTAATACTGACCATCCTAATGTAATTTGAATTTGTTATCGCTGTTAAAAAGGAACATGATTATTTCTTTAACAATGATTCAACTGAAATAATATCTTAAGATAAACTTTAATGGAGCATTGTATTGGGTAGTTTTCTGTGACATTCACCAGCAAAGTGAAGCATCTTGAAGACTAAACTTTAATGGCCCTAGAAAAAAATGTGAACAGTACCTTTCTGTAAGAGTTCAGTTCTTCATCTTTCTCTTCCAGAGTAGTTCTAAGTAAAAAAAAATAAAATGATTGAGCAAAGTTTGGAGCTTTACACAGATACCTGTTTTGTTAATTTTTTTTGTTTTTTTTTTTTTTTTGATCTTTTTAATTATCAGATACCGCCGGTGATGGTGTTAAGTTGTTGATTGATTTAAAAAAGCAACATCAGAATCACTTAACCCCGTGAAGTTGGTTCAAATTCTATGCCTGTTATAAAAAGGCAAAGATTAAAACCCTTCTAAACATTGATTCTATAGTAGAACCACAAATAGTCAATTTGTTGCATATCTTTCTATGACACTCTCAGCAAATGTTAAACATGCTTAAATAAACTTTAGATTGGAAAAAAGCAAGACTTTCAAAGGTCATATGTTCATTTTTAAAATTGGCGTGAAGCAACTAGATGATGTGAAAAAAGACAATCATGGAAGCAATACTCGAATTTTAAATTTACAATTTAAAACACATTGTCTTGCTTGCAATCACAACTATTGCATGGAAGACAATACTCCAATTTTAAAGTGACTTTTTAAAACGCCAGTCGGTCAAGACTTTACTTGAATCGTGTAAGGCTGAACAGTTCATCTGAAACCCATTTGCCAATTTTGAGAAATGAGGGTTATAATCAGAAAAATGTGGAAACTGTTGATTTTGTGTACATTTGCAGATTTGTGAGAAACGGGGGAGTTTATTGGTGTTTTAGAGTCTAGATGGCCACATAAAAAGCTACGCTGGGCCAGCCCACTGAAGCCTCAAGTTTGACACATGTTCTTTAGAGTATTTCTAGAGAAAGGAAAAAGCATAATTTCAGCCCAACATTGAAATTTAAGAGAAAGTCTAAAATTAAAATCCTTATTTTCAAATCAAAACTGCCTTTGCAAAAGCAACAGATCCATAAAATACTGACCATATCACTGAAATTTTAATTTGTTTCAGGCTGTTAAAAAGGACATGATTAGGTTTTGTAATGATCAACTGAAAATTATCAAATGATAATCTGTTAGTTAATTTGGAGCATTTATTGGGTGTTTGTCTGTACATCCAGCAAACTGTAACATCTTAACTTACTTTCCAGTAGTTCTGGGAACAAAAAAAGAAAAATTTGCAGCAAAGTTTGGAGCTTCACACTGAGATAGTTTGTAATAAACAAAAGTATTTTTGATTTTTTTTGTCTTTTTTGTGTCTTTTTAATTCACTCAGATACCCTGATTCTGTTCTAAGTTAATTAGGTGTTGATTGACATTTAAAGAAACTGACTCAGTTGAATCACTGACCTCGATCCCGTGAAGTTGGTGTCAGTTATTATGCCTGTTATAAAAGGAAACAGATTAAAACCCTTCTAAACTGATTCTAGTAGAACTCAAAATGTCAATTTGTTGATATTTTCTATGCAACATCATCCCAAACTGTAAAGCATCATTAATACAAACTTTAATTGTATGTGAGCAATACCTTTCAAAGGCCACTCTGTGTTCATTTTGATATGGCGTGAAGCAAACTAAATAGGGAAAAAAGCAAGATTTCAGCAAAAATATTGAAAGCTTCATGTTTAAAATTTCTAGCAATTCTAACAACATTGATTCTTGCAATCAGCAAATTGCATGGAAGACAATACTCGCAATTTAAATGTGACTTTTAAAACCCGCTCGGTCAGACTATACTTGACGTCGTGTAAGGCTGAGACAGCATTCACTAAACCCAGTGATTTTGGCCAATTTTGATGAAGATTGCAATAAAATCAGAAAAATGTGGAAATCTGTTGATTTTGTACCATTTGCAGATTTGCAGAAACTGGAGGAAGTTATTGGTAAATTTAGAGTCTAGATGGCACATAAAAGCTGCTGGGCCAGATTTGGCCCCCGGCCTCAAGTTTGACACATGTTCTTTAGAGTATTTCTAGAGAAAGGAAAAAGCATAATTTCAGCCCAATTTGAAAGTTTAAGATAAGTCTCAAACTTAAAAAATGTCTATATAGTAAACAAAACTGCCTTGATTGCAATCAGCAGCAACAGATCCAGTAAAATACTGACCTACATGAAGTTGGTTTTGAATTTATTCAGCTGTTGTAAAAAGGCAACAGATTAATTTTCCTGTTAACAATGATTCAACTGTAAATTATCAAAATGATAAGCTGTTAGTTAATTTGGAGCAATGTATTAGGGTAGTTTGTCTGTGACATCACCAGAAACTGTGAAGCATCTTGAAGACTAAACTTTAATGTGGCCCATCAGCGTGTTGTGTGAACAGTACTTTCTTAACTAAGTTCAGTTCTTCATCTTTCTCTTCCACAGTAGTTCTGGAGAAAAAACAAAAGATAACTGATTGCAGCAAAGTTTGGAGCTTCACACTGAGATAGTTTGTATTTGTTCTAATGTTTTTTTGATTTTTTTGATTTTTTGTGTCTTTTTAATTTACTCAGATACCCTGATTCTGTGATCAGTTAATGCAAGGTGTGATTGACATTTAAAGAAACTGACTCAGTGAATCACTGACCTCCCGGTGAAGTTGTGTTCAGTTTCTATCTGCCTGTTATAAAAAGGCAACAGATTAAACCCTTCAAACTTGATCTGGACCTCAAAGTGTCAATTTTTGCTTTTTAGACAACATAACAACTTAAACATATTAATATAAACTTTATTGTATTGGCAATACTTTCAAAGCACTCTGTCATTTTTGAAGGCTAACAACTTAGGAAAGGGAAAAAACTTCAAAAACATTGAAGTTCATTTTAAAATTGCTAGCAATCTAAAAAATGATAATGCAATTAGCAAATTATGGAAAGCAATTCAATTGTTAAATTCTTTTAAAATGCTGTGGCAAACATTATTGAGAGAAGGCTGAAGCATTATAAACGTGATTTTGGCCATTTAGAAATTGCATAAAGTAGAAAAATGGAAACCGTTGATTTTGTGCATTTGAGATTTGTGAAAATGAGGGATTATTGGTGAATTAAGTGAATGCATAAAAGCTACTGGGCCAGATTTGGCCCCGGCGAGTTTATGTTCTTTAGAGTATTCAAAAAGGAAAAAGGCAATTTGCCCACTGAAGCCTAAGTGAAAGTTCAATTTAAAATTCTAAATAAACAAATGCCCAATTGAAAGCTTAAAGACAGTAAAAACTACCTACAAGTTGTTTTAATATTGCCTGTTGAAAAAGGCAACAGATATTCCGTTAAAATGATTCACTGAAAATTTAATTTGATATCTGTTGTTAATTGGAGCAAGATTAGGTATTTTCTGTACATACCAAACTGTAAATCTAAAGATAACTTTAATTGGCCCATGTTGTTGGTAAGTCTTTCTGTAACATTCAGACTTCATCTTTATCCAAATAGTGGAAAGAAAAAAAGAAAAATCTTCGAAATTGGAGTTCATCTTATTTTTTTGTATTGTAGATAAAAAATGAAATTTGGAATTTATTACTAGATACCGTTTGTATTTGTTATCAAGTTTTGTTTAAGAACTTTTTGTTTATATACCTCGCCCTGATTGGTGTTCAGTTTATTGCAGTGTAAATTCAAAAATAAATCTATAACATGTGCATTGGTTATCTAAATTCATTTGTTAAAATGCTAGAAACTTCTAAACAATGTAAATATATAAACATCAAAATTACTTTGTTATTTTCTAAACACTTTCAAAGCATCTGTTTCATTTTTATATTAACAATAAAAGAAATTAGCTGATTTAGCAAACTTAAAGCTTCTGTTTAAAATTTCTGAATCTAAACAACATCTTGTAGAAAAGCAATATTCAGGAAAAATATGAATTGTTAAATGTTTTTAAAATCCGCAGTCACAATTTCTTGATCGTTAAGGAGAACGCATTTTAACAGTGATTTTGCAATTGCGAGTTTGCAAAAAACATAAAGTGGAAAGTTGATTTGTACATTTGAACTGTGAAACTGGAAGTTATTGGTTCAATTAATCAAATGGCAAAGTATTGGGCAATTTGGCCCCGGACTAAGTTTATGTTCTTTAGAGTTCTAGAAAGGAAAAAAAATTTAGCCCACATTAGGCCCTAGCAAGTTAACTAAAAAATTTAATATTTCAAAAAAAAAGCCTAATTATCAGCCAACAGATCAGTAAAATCTACACTTAAAAAATGTTTAATTTTTCAAACTGCTAAAAAGGCAACAGATAATTTTCCGTTAAAATATTAACTAAAATTCAAAAGTATGTTTTAATTTGGAGCTTGTAAAAAGGAGTTTATTTCTACCAGAACTGTGAAATTTAAATAAACTTTAATTGGCATGTTTTGGGTAAGTCTTTCTGTAACTATCAGACTTACTTTCTTCAGATAAATTTGAGAGAAAAACAAAAGTAATGATTGCAGAACTTTGACTTAACTGAGTAGTTTTATTTTTCATTTTTCGTTTTTTTTTTTTTTTTTTATTCCTTAAGTTTAAAAACCGATGTTTCTAAAAGATAAACCTAATTACAAAATTTTTTAAAATAAATTTACTTAAGCTTTTTGAAAAGGAAAAAATTAAAATAATTTAAATTCATAAATTTAATGAAATTAATTTAAACGTTAGTAACCTTTGCATTTATTAAAAAAAAGAATTTTTTTTAAGGGTTGTTGCAAAAGGCTTGCCCCGGCATTTTTTTAAGAAAAATTCCATAATTAAAAATAAAAAATTAAAAACTTAACAACCATGTTTATTTTGTAAAAGATATTCTAATAAAATAAAATTATTGTTGGTTCCAAATAAATTAGCCTTACTTATTTTTTCTGAAAAAAAAAAAATAATTGTTTTTTTATTTTTTTTTTATTCTTTAAAGTTTAAATTTGGAATCGATTGGTCTAAAGTTTTTAGATTAAAATAATTTAATTTGATTATTAATAAAAAAATTATTAAATTTATATTTTTTATTAAATAAATTCTTAAAAGAAAAATTGGAGAAGAAAAACAAAAGAAAAATGATTGCAGCAAAGTTTGGAGCTTCACACTGAGATAGTTTGTATTTGTTCTAATGTTTTTTTGTTTTTTTTTGTCTTTTTTGTGTCTTTTTAATTTACTCAGATACCCTGATTCTGTGATCAGTTAATGCAAGGTGTGATTGACATTTAAAGAAACTGACTCAGTGAATCACTGACCTCGCCCGGTGAAGTTGGTGTTCAGTTTCTATCTGCCTGTTATAAAAAGGCAACAGATTAAAACCCTTCTAAACATTGATTCTATAGTAGAACCATCAAAATGTCAATTTGTTGCATATTTTCTATGACAACATCATCAGCAAACTGTAAAGCATCATTAATACTAAACTTTAGCTTGTATGTGAGCAATACCTTTCAAAGGCCACTCTGTGTTCATTTTTGATATGGCGTGAAGCAACTCTAGAGAAAGGGAAAAAAGCAAGATTTCAGCAAAAATATTGAAAGCTTCATGTTTAAAATTTCCTAGCAATTCTAAACAACATTGTCTTGCTTGCAATCAGCAACTATTGCATGGAAGACAATACTCGCAATTGTTAAATGTGACTTTTTAAAATCGCCGCGTCGGTCACAGACTATTACTTGACGTCGTGTAAGGCTGAGACAGCATTCACTGAAACCCAGTGATTTTGGCCAATTTTGATGAAGATTTGCAATAAAATCAGAAAAATGTGGAAATCTGTTGATTTTGTGTGACATTTGCAGATTTGTGAGAAACTGGAGGGAGTTATTGGTGTCATTTAGAGTCTAGATGGCCACATAAAAAGCTACGCTGGGCCAGATTTGGCCCCCGGGCCTCAAGTTTGACACATGTTCTTTAGAGTATTTCTAGAGAAAGGAAAAAGCATAATTTCAGCCCAACATTGAAAGCTTTAAGATGAAAGTCTCAAACTTAAAAAATGTCTATATATTTCAAACAAAACTGCCTTGATTGCAATCAGCAGCAACAGATCCAGTAAAATACTGACCTATCCTGAAGTTGGTTTTGAATTTGTTTCAGGCTGTTGTAAAAAGGCAACAGATTAATTTTCCTGTTAACAATGATTCAACTGTAAAATTATCAAAATGATAATCTGTTAGTTAATTTGGAGCATTGTATTAGGGTAGTTTGTCTGTGACATCACCAGCAAACTGTGAAGCATCTTGAAGACTAAACTTTAATGTGGCCCATCAGCTTGTTGTGTGAACAGTACCTTTCTGTAACTGAGTTCAGTTCTTCATCTTTCTCTTCCAGAGTAGTTCTGGAGAAGAAAAACAAAAGAAAAATGATTGCAGCAAAGTTTGGAGCTTCACATTGAGATAGTTTGTATTTGTTCTCATGTCATTTTTGTGTCTTTTTAATTTACTCAGATAGCCTGATTCTGTTATCAGTTAATGCAAAGTGTGATTGACATTTCAAGAAACTTATTTAGTGGGACAATGAGTTGCCTGATGGAGTTCATCTTGGGATTCCGTTGTAAAATCATAAATATCTGACATAGGTTTTATTTTAACATGACTAGCAATATGTTATGACATTAAAAATTAAAATTACTGATTTCAAAGTTTTTGGAATACTTTGAAGTCAGCATTTCAAAGTACTATTAATATAAATCAATAAACGATTTATATGAATCGTTTATTCATATAAACAATGCTTTTGACTACATTCAGTTCTCTTTCTTTTTGCTTTGAAGTATTTCTACAGAAAGAAAACTAAAAACATAATTTCAGCATAACATTGAAAAGTTCAAGATGAAAGTATCAATTGTAAAAAATGTCTATCAATTTTGAATAAAGTAGCAAAGCATTATTGCAATCATATAGTTTGTGTTTTTAATATTTCCACTGTAATTTTTTATTTTTTATTTTTTTGACGTAAGCATCATTTTGTTGAATGTAAAATTGAATGGTGATTTGTGTAAATAATAATTAAAAGTGTGACTTTGAGCCAGCATTGAACACATCTGCCATTTTGGTTGATGGTAAGGTTTGACAGCTCTTTAGAGCTGTGAGGTCTAGGAGCAAAAAAGAACTAACATAACCTTTTAATAAACTTTCACAAGTTAAATAAAAGTTTTATGATTCACAAACTAAGTTTTAAATGTTATGTGAAGAAGAATCTATTCCAGGTTTGAATTGTTTAAATTTTGTAGTTTTTAAACTAGAACAGATTAAAGACATTCAAGATAGTGAAAAAAAAAGGTGGAATTGCCCTTTAGCCATTTTCAGAAGTAGCCAGTGAAATCAACATTAAAATAACTTTTACTCACATTGAGCACTTCTCGTACATTTCAGATAGTCTCCTAACATTTCAGGATACTAATGTAAATGTGGAAACGTTTGCATTAGTATTTGAAAGACTCTTTATTCTAAATAATAACAAAGCCCAGGTATTTCAATGTCCGTGACTCCAATCCCTTCTTTATTAAAGGCATCCAATCAGAAACTGAAAATTCAAGATAACATCCATTGCAAACTCTCACACACATACAACTATACTCTTTCACTCTGACTGCTATTCATTCTCACATTCACATTCAAACCCTCCTATATTTACTGATATTCTCATTCGCATATTCTGTCATTCATTTTCACATTTACTATCATGTTTTCAAAATTGTGGAGCGACATAAATGGAAATAATGGTTGTTGATTTTTTGTAGAAATTTAAATTACAATCAATTTCATTTAGAAATACAATAAAGTCAAAAATGAAACTTAAAAAAGATACCGAGTTCTTTAAGCTCGGTATCTTGGGGCACATCTGTGTCCAGCACACCTGTGTCCGGACAGAATAGTAAAAGGGCAGTTACACAGCTGGCTGGGAACAAATTTACTATGGTCGACCACACACTGCAATTAAGATAAGACAATCCTGGAGCAAAGAAGGCAAACAGACTATGAGGTCTTGTCTGGTCCCCGTCCAAGTTATCGGGGAGATCAAGTAAGTCCTCAGCCAGTGCAGCAGATACCAAGGAAAAAGCTAAAGCACAGACAGCCAAGTATGCAGCTCAAGAAGCGGAGATGATGAAAGAAAAGCCTGCATTGAAGCTGAAAATCAGAAAATGTTAGCTGAAGCAGAACAGCAAAAAGCAGTTGGAGGCAGATCTGTACGTCCTTAAAGTAAACAGGAGTGCAAAAGCAGCCTCAGCAGAAGCTGCAGTCTATGAAGCTGAAGCTGCAGCAGCAACAGGGGGATTCCCTTGCAGGAAGAACCCAGATTTATCCGAAGGATCGCACTCAACGCACAAGTGAATATGTGGAGGCACACTACATGACACTAAATGCTCAGCAGCAAGCTCCGGTCTCACAAGAAAATCTCCTGCCATGCCCATAAGTGCAGAACAAGTTCGTCTTGACCCAACTCCGTGGTTTCCAGTTCATAACGACGAGCCCCATTTATCTAAGCTCTGCATTGAAGATGACGAAACATCTGGTGCACAAAACAGAGGCTACCCACCTCCACCAATCTTGTGAAGCCGCCATCATCTGGCTCATCTGTTGTACGTACTCTGCGTTGTGTGTAATGGACAAAAGGAACCAGCAGACGAGGACTCTGGGTGTATTGCAGCAGTAGGGCAGGTTTATTCTGTTCATAACAATAATATTTCAGCACAGCAGTTCAATCAATCAATCATATTTTATTTGTATAGCACATTTCAGCAGCAAGGCATTTCAAAGTGCTTTACATGATAACAAACACAAAAACACAAAGTCATGCAACATAGAATAAACAATCAAAACATTAATTTAGACGGCCGTCAAAGTTATAATTTGTTATCCATTTATCTAAAAGTTTTACTTTGTGCGGATCCTGATATTTGACATACTTCCAGTTGTTTGATTTTAGACTGTCTATTGGCTTATTTTTACTTATCCCTTTCCCTTTTTTTTTCTTGGGCTCTGGCTTCCCCTCACACACACCTCTCCCCAGCGCAGCTCGGCGCGAACTGATACAGGAATGTGTTAAAACCAACCAAAATTCTTTGAGTTTCACAAATATCCATCCATTTTCTTTCACCCTTCTCCCTAATGGGGTCGGGAGTTGCTGGTGCAGATCTCCAGCTACGTTCCGGGCGAGAGGCGGGGTACACCCTGAACAGGTCGCCAGTCTGTCGCAGGGCAACACAGAAACAAACAGGACAAACAACCATGCACACACACCTAGGGAGAATTTGGAAAGACCAATTAACTTGACAGTCATGTTTTTGGACTGTGGGAGGAAGCCGGGGAGAACCCATGCATACACAGGGAGAACATGCAAACTCTGTGCAGAAAGACCCCGGGCCGGGAATCGAACCCAGAACCTTCTACCAACTGCGCCACACAAATAATAAAGTAAAATGTCAAAACAATTCAAATAAAACCCAAACAAAAATAATCTGCCCATTGGTTATAATTTTTGTAGTTCGGATTGAATTAATAACAAAAAGGATTTTCCATTATAATATTAAAATATACTAAATACATTAATCTAATATCCAGATAACATTTTGAAGCAATTCACATTCCTGTTTAAAACAAGAATATTCTCAGCACAGCTGTTCTTGGGTTCTGGTTTTTCCACAAACACCTTAATAAAATCTAAATAACAAAAATAACCACATTGGCACAGTAAACTCAATAAATGTGCCTACCGTGGGAATTAAATACCCTGTACAGTGCTGCGCTAAACATAAAACAGTTAGAAAAAAATCTCTAATAACTTGTGAGTTTAGCAAACATACTTTTTGGGACCTTTTCAATATTTTAATCCATACACAGAAGACAGCTCTATACGCTCACCTATGAACTGAGGAGGGCAGCGAACACACAGGATACAAGAAAACGGGAAACAAGAAAATAAAAGCTTCTCCACCAAAATAAAATACAATTCGAAAACCAAGAAAAACAAATATACATAGATAACGAGGATGGATTTGGGACGAAATATAAACATTTTCACACACTTGCTACATTTGCACGCATCCAGTCTCAGAGATTATCCGTGTGAACCAGCACAAGTAACTGATCTCACCAAATACCTCGTCAGAAGAGAGATGGTAAGCTCTGAGCTGCTAAAATTTGATGACCGTCCAGAAAACTTCTTACCAAGACAACACTGGAGAGCTCATTTAACAGCATGAGAAGAACTTGACCTGCTGATAAAGTGGCTAGGTCCAAACTCATCTCCACAAGCCATGCGTATCAGGTCAGTTCATGTCCACAATCCATCATTAGGTGTCGCTATGGTGTGGCAAAGGCTAGATGATACATATGGTTTCCCTGACATAGAAGATGCACTTCTCCTTAAGGTAGAGACTTTTCCAAAAATATCCAACAAAGACAATCAGTGTCTTGTCCTCAACCTCCAACGCCTTGTTGGAGTCGGCATTCAGATAAACTCCCCTCCAAAATGACCACATAGACCAGAGGGCTTATGTTGACTCTTTACTGAAGCCAGATGGAGTAGGGTAAAACTGAGAAATGAACATACAAACTTTCAGAAATAATACACAGTAGCAAACAATACAGCACTTAAAAGTACAATAAATTTGCTTCAGAGAAAATATTTTTACACACATAGCTTGAGGCTGTAGAAGTTCTTACAAAAGAAGTATTGCTGCTTACAAATGGCTAAATTATTCTTCGTCAACAAAATATCCATTGCAAAATTTAATACATACCAACAGTGCTTTCAAAGACCAACTGAATCAAAGATGCCATGTTACTGAGAGAAAACCATGCTTTGTATTCTCCTGCTTTGTCTGCTTTTTATGACCTCATCAAAACGGCAGACTCTTAAATGTAGTACATAAATTCCGCCACTAAATGGCAACAACTGAGCAGTTCTATAGTATAAACCTGTGAATTGTCAACAAACTGACATACAACAGCACAATCAATGTCTTAGAGAACTGGGGGATATTTTAATGGAGGTTCAGTCAGCTAAGTCAGGTGGAAAAATTACTAGGTTTAGCCTATCTTGACACAGCCAAGGGTGTTAACCCAATTGTGGAAAAGTTTCCCTATGCCATACAAGAACGGTTCTGTTAAAATTCGTCCTCAAGTAATTTCCCTAGCAACAAAAAAGTAGAGGAAAAAGGGCTCAGATCCCACAGGTTTGCTCGATTATCAAGCTGGAAGTCTCTAGTAAGAGCAATCAAATCTCTCATTCATGTTGCTAAGTCATTCTCTGAAGCTTCAAGCACATGCAAAGGCTGGCACAGCTGCAATCTTGCCAATACTACAGAAATCTCACAAGCAAAAACAGCAATCATTTAATGCGTTCAAACTGATACTTACAAAGAGGAGTTTGAAAGTCTTAAAAGAGGAACAGACATCCCCGCACGTAGTTCTCTTGGAAAACTCGACCCTATTATTGATGGTGGGTTGTTAAAGGTCGGAGGATGCTTACAAGCAGCAGATCTTTCAGATGTGGAGAAACACCCTGTGATAATTCCAGGTAATCATCATGTTGCCGTTCTTTTAAAATAGAAGAGACCAGCACAGAAAAAGGCCCAATATATAGACTATATAGAAGTTCGATTTAACACAGCCAAGTAGCTCGTCAAGGCAGACAGTTTACTGAAGGTGCTCTGCGCTCAGCTGGATTATGGATTATTGGTGGCAAAAGACTAATTTCCAGCACACTTCACAAATGTGTAACCTGTATGAAACTTAGAGGCCGCCAAGAAGTGCAGAAAAAGGCTAGTTTGCCCTCTGACAGACTTGCAATTGACCCACCGTTCACTCATGTAGGCCTGGATGTTTTTGGGCCTTGGAATGTCAAGTCTCTTTGTACAAGGGCAAATAACACCGACTGTAAAAGGTGGGCAGTAATGTTCACCTATCTTAGTACCAGGGCTGCGCATATATCGGTCATAGAGGCAATGTCAACTTCAAGTTTCATAAATGCCTTAATGCCGTTTCCTCTCAATCAGAGGACCTATAAAACACTTACAGTCAGACCCAGGGACAAACTTCATTGGTGCGTGTAAAGAGTTTCAAATCAATGCTCAAGACCCAGAGATCACAAGTTATCCACAGGACAAAGCTGCACCTGGACATTCAACGCCCCACATTCATTTCACATGGGAGGAGTCTGGGAGAGAATGATTGGACTCGTTCGACGCATTCTTGATGGCTTGTTATTGCAAACCTCAACCATCCGCCTCACACATGAGGTTTTGGTCGCCCTCATGGCAGAGCTCATGGCTTTAATAAATGCCAGACCCTTAGTACCTGTTTCAAATTATTCTGAAACACCTGAAGTTCTCTCACCCACAATGATTCTAATGCAGAAATCTGGTTCTGTTCCTACACCGACTGGAGAATTTGAACTCAAAGACCTTTACAAGGTTTACAAGGCAAGTTCAGGGTCTTGCGGATTGTTTTTGGAAAAGATGGAGACAAGAATATCTTCATACACTGCAGGCAAGGCAAATGTGGAAAGGAGAAAGGCAAAATGTCAAACAGGGTGATGTTGTTCTTTTGAAAGGTCATCAAGTAAAACGCAACGAGTGGCCTATTGGTATTTGTGGTCAAGGCCATTCCCAGTGGCGACAACAAGGTGAGAAAGGTTGAGGTTAACATTGTGAAACAAGGTACTGTTAAAACGTATCTTAGGCCTGTTAGTGATGTAATAGTGCTTTTACCCAACACTGCCACAAATGTTTGAATAATAGTGGTATATTTTTTTTATCTCCAACAAAAAAATGGTGAGTGAAGGACCAAGTGGGTCTAGCAATTCAGATATATGTGATTCCAGTGATTTAAATAAAGAACCACATTTAGGCCAAACCAACCCTTGGAAGCAAAAGCCAACCATCAAATTATAAAACTTGTCTTGGAGAAAGAAAATATTTTAGACCTTTGAATGCAGAAGACCATTCCTCAAATCCCCTGATGAAATCCATGTTCCAATTGGGTATTTCAGAAAATTTCTCACAAGAAATGCTGCAGTTGGTATTGGAACATACACATTTATGTTGTACAAAAAACTAACAGTCAGAGAAATGTTAATACCACAGTTGAAGAAATATAAACATTGATTGACCTCTACTTGCATACAGGTTTTTACCAAATGTCAGGAGATTTAGAATACTGCACAAATGATGCAAATTGTCCAGGAATGGAAGATAATACTACACAGATTAGATTTCAGATCTTATTGGTGTCTCTACATTTCATTGACAGTTTAGATTTGTCAAATAGACAAGTTAAGGATAAGTACTGAAGAATCCATTCTTGGCTTGATATGATTAGCAAAAATAATGTAAAGACATCATCCCACACAAAAAGCAGCACAATTCAACTGAGTTGTGCTGCTCTGGCTTAGGGTTATCATAACCTAAACCAGAGCAAATGGTGTCCTGTAGGGACCCACACAACTCAATATGGCAATATGTGAAGGGCTATCCCCACCTTTGGAGATTCAAAATCTGGGTCTGCTACTCATCGTATGGACTTCTCCATGATTGTTATGTTTATTATGATGGCAATTGGAAGAAGATCTCACTTGGGATTGAAGATGATGTGGTGCATCTTTATAAGCGTTTTGAATTTAACCATAGTTACAAAGTTATTGCTGATCAATTCTTATACTCAGCTCCACTTGAGCTCACCTTCATTTCTCTACTTTGGAGAAACACTCTGTAGAAAAAACTTTGGAGGTTGTAAAACTGAAGATTTAAAAAAAAAAATCTTGACCAGAAAGATATCATGCATGTTAAGAACTTGCAAATAAAAAGTTAAGTTTGTATCAATAAGCAAAAAAATTCTTAAGGAATTAATTTCCTAATATGGGTAAATTCTACAAAAAATATTACAATATATGCCCAAGACATACATCACAATTCAGATCTGTTCCAGTGGGTGCTTCTATTTAAAAATTCTTCAGATATGTGTTACATATGATCCATTTTATATAACATATTTATAATTTTCCTTAAAGTACAAATGGTTGGGGTTGTTAAGGGTTAAAATATAGCTTATCATTTGGGTGTGTTATGTAATGAAATTCCTTTACTCACACAAAGCCAAGAGCTGAGTAGTGCTTTTCTAATCTGATTCTATTAGTTTTTCAGTTACACAATTAGTCACAATGTCACATATCTTATTCTAAAGTTTTAAACATAAAAAAAAAATCGGGTGAAAGATCTTACCAGTTTCCCATTATGACTTCTCTCTTCCAAACTGTCAGTAGAGTTGAGACAACAGCACAGTCGGCTGAAGGTTTACTATCTCTTTTACTTTCTACTTGCCACCAGGACTGACTTTACTTGTTTCAGGAATGTGTGACTCGTTAATGACAGTGGCAGGCTTTGGCACAGCACAACAAAGATGTTCTTAGTGTTTCATACAAAAACATGCAACAGATCTGGTTTTAAAGTGGTGGAAAAAAATAGCATCCTGATTTTATTAAACACAAGAAATTATCAGTTTTGAAGATGAATCAGTAAACCATGAAGCAGAATGAATTCTACAATGAAGTTTATGTTGAATCTCTTTGTTAATGCAGTACATGTTTAGTATTTTTTTCTGAAAAAAAAAGTGGAAAAGAAAGTTTGTGTGCATTCACTGATTCCAATTTTGTTAAAACACCACAAGATGTCACTCTTTCTTCATTTTAAAGAGCATGGAAAGTCTATGGCCAAAACACTGAACATTTTGTGTTTTGTGTATGAGGACACATTAAAATATTGCTTTCTTAAATCTATCCCTCTATTTTTTACACCAACTGAATACTTTCAGGGTTGCAGATGACCTTTTTACTACAAGACTAAAAACTGTGTCCCTATGCACCCCACTTGTAAAAATTCACAGTTGAACCAAAAAGAATCTAACAAGCAAAACAGATTGCATGATGAAGCTCTCATGAGCATAATTTCTGGTTAGAAATATAGTACTTTTAGCTCATTATTGATTATTCAGGAACAACAACTGACTCCTGATAAAGACTCAGTTCTTTAAATTTTGTTTAGAGACTAAACCTGTGAGGTTAATAACTTAGAATGTTAAACTAAAGACCCTGATGGCAAAATTAATAGTTTGTTCATCTGGAAATTCTTCAACAAAACAACAGCATCACTATTGTCTTTAAATGTCTTTGTAGCATCTATTTCCTTCCTTCCATCCATCCATCCATCCATCCATCTTACATTCTTATCCCATTGGGGTCAGGAGGTTTGCTGGTGCCTTTCTCCAGCTGTCACACTTATTTCTCCCTTCTGAATTTATTACAGTATCTTGATTAAATTACATCATAAAAAGTTATTGGGAAAAAAAAGAGATGCTGCAGTGGTGTAGGGGTAAAGTACAATCAATATATGGAGACCATATTCCTTAACACCGTTGTCACCGGTTCAAGTCCCGGTCTGGTTACCTTTTCCGCATGTCTTCCCCTTCTTGCATTACCTACTCTTCTGTCTGACCACAACAAAGGCCACTAGAGCCAGTAAAACTTAAAAAAAAAAACAACAACAACAAAGATCTTAATCTAATCTCTCTTCAGTTAAATCTGGAAAACTAGAAAATGTGATTATTTTGCTGTAAAAGAGCAATATTGGCAGACTTACCATGTTTATCTCTATATATGTGTAGAGAGGTATATATGGGTTTAGTTCTTCCTGTGTTAAAACGGATTTTGAAGTTAAAATCATTTAGCTTATTCTCATTCAACAATAACAACAGGAGAGGAACACTCATTAGATGACTAATACAAATACAGTTTTAAAGATCTGCAAATAAGTTAACTTTTAATATCCTGCTTAAAAAAATTACAACTACAACCTGGATGTTACAGTTTTGTGCCTTGCCTCTTGGATACATGCACAAATGTCCTATTATAGTCAAGGTTTAAGGAAGTATGGGAGTAAACATTTTTCCCTGGTAGGAACTATCAAAGACTAACCCAACAACATGCCTTCTTTTTATGGGTTCTTCTATTTCCTTGTGCTTATTCATAAAACATCAGTGGACATTTATCTGTAATCATGAAAGGACATTCTCAAAGGCCTAAGCGATTCTAATTTGAGGGTTCTGCACAGAATCGTGGCTAATATAGGAACTGTGCTCCTTTGAATAGAGATGTTAAAGATGTCCCTGGGATCTGGGAGCCAATCTGCTGGAGCCACTCTCTCAGTCTGGGGAAATCAGACCCCAAATGTTCCCATTATCACTGGCACCACTAAGATCCTTTATTTATTCTATATACCTATTGTATTTTTCAAAAAGCTGTTTTATTTGAACCTGGATAAAAACTTGGGTATGGTCATTTTATTGTTCCACTGAATGAAAATTAATTAATTCAATCCACTCAAAAAACTTAATTTAAATCTAACTATCTCACTAAAGAGATATTTTATGTGGTGAATAATGTGTTTTTCCTGAAGCTGTGAAACCTGTTCTGTAAGGATTATGCTTGATGTCTGAGAGCCAAACAGGTTTTCATCTAAGTTTACTTCTTGAGCAAAGTCAGACTGACATCAACTAAGATAAACGCATGAATGAGTTTCTCTAGATTTCACTGAGATATAAATCCTCTAATCCTGGAGACAATATCACAATAAGTGTCCCAAACTGACACCAGTTAATTTTCTACAATTACAAGATATCCACATAGAGCTACCCTATATCTGTAAGAAGATATACACTCACTCAGAATGCCGTTTTACTCCAGAACTGCAATAGCTCTTCTTGACATAGCCTCAACTGTGCATAAATTCTCATGATTTATGTGAAACATGAGAATGAATGTCTTCTGTGTGAGCATAAAATTTATTGTTGTTACTGAATCTGATGTTTCCCTGAGATTTATGAATACATTCTGCAAATGTGTGTGATGAAACAACTGTGTGTTTCATTAGTATTTTGAATATTTTCAACAGTATGTCTGATACCAAGAAAATTACTTGCGTATTGATTTCAGCAAGTCACATGACCGATACAGGAACTGTTTCGAAATGCCACTGTCAAACTGTGTTTATAAGGAAGCGAATCTGTCAACGGAATGCATTCCCCCATCAAATAATGCTTCTATATGTCGGTCTTCCACTCAAGCCTTTTTTAATATTATTATTGCCCCGATTTTCCCTTTACAACAGTCTTACAACGCCCTGCAGTGTGTGGTGTGTTACATGATGGTGTGTTGAATATGCCCAATCTAAAATTGGACATATTCAACATTGTCTTGTCTCGATTATCGCAGCCTGTTGAATGTGACAGGGAGCCAATCAGAAAGCGCGGTGACGTAAGAACAGAGGGAATCCCAAACAGTTGACATGGCAACTGAGAGTCCGGTGGTCATCGGAGGTGATATGTGGAAATGTTTATTTCTATATGTAAAGGTCATTATGTTTATGTGTTTTATGTTTATTCAGTGAAAAATGTTAAATACAAAAAGCATTCCTCACCTCCAAATTATAGAGCAGCAAATAGAGCGGCTGCTCCCACCATCTTTTATCTAACGTCTTTTCTTTTTGTTTCGTCTTTTATCGTTTAAAATGATTCAGAAGCTATCACTACTGCTCCTACTTCATCATCGTGTTTGATTATTCTAAATTCACGTTTGGTATGTATGGATAGAACTTTAACTTGTAACTGTTTTACAGAATTTTCTTCTGGAATCGGATGTTCATGACTGGAATCGGTTCTTGTGGTGACTATGAGGTCACCACATAGTCACCACATGTGGTGGCTTCTGCCATGAGGCTGGACACACGACAACCTTTTGGACTTTTATCCATGCAGGAAACTCTCTCTGTTCCTATGAACAAATATAATCATCCAGATAGGCTGGAGGTCTCCTACTTCTCAGTGAAACTCGACTCTCAGGTGGTGGAGTCTGATGGCTAACCTCCTGCCGGTCTTCATCTGGAACAGGTGTGTGTGGAGAATTGTGAAGATTTTCTTGAGGTAATGTCTCATGTGGAACAGCAAAAGTTTCAGGTGGGACAACAGATGTTTCAGTTGCTCCAGGAGTGTGTGAAAGGTGGTAGCTATTCCTTCTCAGCATGCCTTTGGGTGTCTCGATAATGTAGGATCGAGGTAGCCCTGCTCTAGACACTACTGTTCCTCTGATTTACAGATCTGTCACCCACACCTTCTCACTTGGATGTAGGAGTGACATATTGCGGACCCGGTGTCTCCGGTTGTAGTTTTGTCTTTGTTTCTGCCTGTAGTTGTTTTCTGCAGTTCTCAACTTTTCCATATCAATATTCTTTGGCGTTAGCTGTGACTGAGTAACAGGAACAATTGTCCTTATCCTCCTTCCCATGAGAAGCTCAGTCGGACTGAATCTATTTGCCAATGGAGCAGAACAGTAGGCCATAAGAGCAAGATACGGATCTCCAGCCTTTTTAAGGAGAGTCTTGATAGTTCTGACAGCTCTCTCAGCCTCCCCGTTGCTCTGAGGAAAATGTGGGCTGGATGTTTCATGACTGAAACCCCATTTTTGTGCAAATCGTTTGAAGGAATCCGAAGCAAACTGTGGCCCATTATCAGAACGGAGACGCTCTGGTATGCAATGGCGTGCAAAGATGGACTTTGTCAAGAGAAGTGGAGTTTTGATGACTCTACTAAGCCCTTCGTGACAACTGAGGATGAAGATCCTGCATCTTCACATCCCGGCATCCCAGATGAACCTCTTCTTCTCTCCAGGGGACGAGGACGCAGAACTGCAGGAGGGTGTTGGACTCCCAGCATGTGAAAGGTCTGACCTCGAGGAGGGAGTGTCAAGAAAATCCGAGATCATCCCACTTCCCCATGCTGGAGATTTTAGTTTAAAAGTAACAATAAATAAAGTTACCTTTACAATTAATCACACAAGTGACATCCACACCCAGTAATAGAGTTACACTTCAATAAAATAAATCTGGTTGTGTGTGTTGTTTTTCAGTCCTGCAAACTTTGCTTTAGTTATACTTCTTTTTTCTATCTTATCATAAGAAATCATAGTCAAAGAGAGAGAGATGAGACAGGAAGAGCAGGTTTTGCTGAAAAAAGAGGAAGTAAGCTTCCAGTCTGCAGATTTATAAAAACAGAAGACTATTCCTTGTTTCAAAGTATGAAAGTTTTAAAGGATGAAATCTAACCATTTTGAGTAATTAGATAACATTTAAAGTAAAGTACTTATATTAATACTGGTTTACTTATAACAGTACTTATACTTACTCTTGTGGAAACACTTACAAATAAAACAAGTAACTGTAACTTTGGTATCAAATAATTACAATAATAGATTATTCTTGGTTTCTTTTCAGAACATCTGTAAAAACCCACATTATGATTACAATAAGAGTAATAGGTTGTGGTTATCATAAAATTATAAATGAATGCTAAATCAAATCTAAAAGGGTTATGAATGTGATTTTGATATTGAACTTGAAATGGTGTAAAACGTGTAACTGCAATTAAAGATCACTGATGATGTGTTGGAGGTAGATAGTAGGTGAAAGGTTAGGGGTAGAGGGAGTGCTAACGGGAGAGCAGAGATAACCAATGCATTATTTGGAAATAGGATGTTGAGCAACCCTGAGACATTTGCATAGACCTCAGGACATAATGTGTCTTAAGACAGTGATGGATATGAGATCATCTGTCCAAGCAGTCAGCCAATGAAATAAGCACAGCAACAGTGCCAGCCAATGTAAATGCACCAAAAGGGTGGATAAATCCTATAAAAGGTGAGCGCAAAAGAGGAATCTTTGGTTGGATCCTCCAGGCAGCTTCGAGCCAAGATCGAGATGGACAAAGAACTCTGCAGCTGAAGAAGAGCCGGGGCCACAGAGCCGAAGACTGTCCTGCGCATGGGGACCAATCCGTCAGCCCCACAACATATGGCTTCAAATTGCACTTCTCTCATAAGCTGGGTTCAGACCCCAAAGACAAAGATGAAGATCCCAAGGAAAAGATGAGGACCAAGGAAAAGATGAAGATCAAGACAAAGACCAAGACAAATGTTGTGCTCCCTTTAGTTAGTGTTCTTTAAATGGTACAGCCACCACGAGCATCCGGTCAAGAATGATACGAAAGTTTCATGTCTTGGTTGCCTTTAACAGAGCTGAGAGTGGTTCCCAATCTCTGGAACAACAGCTCTGGACGGCCTCCAACAATTACTTTCCCAACTAAACTGAACATGTGCTCTTTCAGCAACTAATGGCAGCTTGAGATAACAATGAATCAATCACAGTAAAGCTTATTCAGATGGCTCCCTGAGCTCTTAAAGTGATATACACATAGTTAAACAAGTCCATTTTCAACAGCCACCCCCAAATTTGTTTTACAAATTTGAATAACAGAAAATGGAAAAATCCAAGTTATGTCTACTCCTTCCTTTCGTCAGTCTCTAGAATGGATGGAAGACGCACAAGTCGGACCACTGGTCTGATGTAAGTCTTGTCTTTAATCTGTATTTCAGCTGTTCGAACAGTTCCATCTGGTCCTGGTAGAAGTTTCACCACCTTTCCAACAGGCCATAATGCTCTGGGTAGTTGTTTGTCAACGATCATTACCACTGTTCCGAGTTGAAGGTTTTCTGTCTTGATCGACCATTTCTGACGTGACTGCAAGGTGGGCAAGTAACTTCTTATAAAATGATGCCAAAACTGTTCTGCAATCATCTGACTACGCTTCCAATGTTTCCTGGTCAACAGACCTGATTCAGGATAGATTACCTGTGGTAATGAAGCATCACGCTGCCCCATCAAGAGGTAATTTGGCGTTACAGGATCCAAGTCTGCGATATCTGACGATACATAACCGAGTGGCTTGGAGTTTAGTACCCCCTCGACCTCAATGAGCACAGTTCTGAGAACTTCTTCCGTGACAGTCTGAGCTCCAAGGGATACTCTTAGTGCTGACTTGATTGATCGTACTTCACGCTCCCAAACTCCCCCGAAATGAGGTGCACCAGGTGGGTTGAAACTGAACCTTATCTGTTGTTTGGAGAGGTGGTCTTGAATTGTAGGACACATCTTCTGAAAGGCTTCATGTAGTTCTCGCTCACCTCCTTTGAAATTTGTCCCACAATCAGAGAGTAATTCTGATGGTTTTCCTCGCCTTGATACAAAACGCCTGAGAGCCATGAGAAATGAATCAGAGGTCATGGTTGTGAGGATGTCAATGTGAACTGCTCGTGTTGTGAGACACTTAAAGAGAATACCCCATCTCTTTTCATTTCTCCTGCCAATCTTCACAAGGAATCGTCCGAAGCAATCAACTCCACATGAGTAAAAGGGTGGTTTTAACAGGCGCAACCTTGCTGATGGGAGATCAGCCATCTGAGGGAGCACTGGTGTTGCACGCCATTTTTGACAGAGTGGACATTCTCGTTGAAGTCGTTTAACTGCTTCCCTTCCTTTAATGACCCAGTAGTGTCTGCGCAGTTCAGAAAACACTCTTTCCTGCCCTGGGTGATGAAGCTTATCATCAAACTGCTTAATGATAAGTTTAGTGACAGGATGTGTGCCATCTAACAAAATGGGATGCTTTTCTTCTGTATCCAGGTATTCACTACGTCGGAGACGTCCACCAACTCTGATTAGTTTAATCTCTGGGTCATACTCTGGAGCCAGTTTAACAAGTCTACTTGAGGGTGGCACAGTTTTTCCTGCTTGCAGCAGCTGATAATCATCTGGAAAACAGTCCATTTGAGTCTTCTGTAAAATTATCAACTCTGCATCTTTGTAGTCCTCCACTGACAGGTGATGTTGGGAAGGAGCCGCCCCGTGAGCAGATGTTGCGGTGTGTTCGATGAGTTCTTGAAAGTAACTTACTTTATCCACATCAGGTATAGAATTTGAAATCTGCATTGTGGCTCCACAGAAGGCTGTGACCTTCAGTTCAGACTCATCCACATCTTTCAATTCAGGAGGATTAGGCCAGTGGTCTGGTGTAAGCAAGAGGAAAGCTGGGCCTTGACTCCATCTGTCTGAGTTGATATGGGACTCCATAGATTTTCCTCGAGTGATGTCATCAGAAGGGTTATTTAGTGAATCTACATAGAACCGGTGAGTTCTTGGATCTCTGCCACTCTGGTTCCGACGAAAACTTTAAATCTGCATGAGTCTGACTGGATCCATTTAAGTACAGTTGTGTAGTCACACCAAAGTATGACTTGTTGCACGGGTATGGTCAACTCAGTGACTAGTAGTTTTGCCAATTGCGCACCCGTCAGAGCAGCAGCAGATCTTCCAGTCTTGGAAGATCCACTCTGGATCTTGCTATCACAAAAACTGATTCCACATTTCTGTCTGCTTTTTCTGTATGAATGTATGCGACGGCGCCGTAAGCTTGTTCAGATGCATCGCAGAATATGTGGAGAGCCTTGTTGCAGTCCTGCATATCTGTTTCAGGGCTATTGTAGCACCGTGGGATGGTTATTCGGGGAAGGTGTTCCAGCTCTCCTTCCCATTTGAACCATGCCTTAAGGAGGTCTTCAGGCAAATGAGGGTCATCCCACTCTCTACGCTTGTCCCATAAGTGCCGAACAATAATCTTCGCTCTTGTAGTAAAAGGTACAATGAAACCAAGTGGATTATACTGTTTTGCCAGAACTTGTTGGCCTTTTCTCTGGAACTACACGATATCTGTAGCCCAGCTCATCTTTCTCACAATCCCAGCGCAAGCTCAGTGCCATTTCTTGCTGTTCCAGATTGTTCTGGGCCAACCATTGTTCATTACTACCACTTCTGGCTTCATGTGGAAGATGAGCTATAACTTCAGGGACATTACTTGCCCATTGTCTGAGCTCAAATCCTCCAGAGAGAAGAAGTGACTCAAGCCTGTCGACTAACTCCTTTGACTTTTCCTTAGAACTCAGACTATACAAGCAGTTGTCAACATAGAAGTTATTCTCAACAACACTCCTTACTTCTTCATCAGGTGTTGTATTCTCCTTTGTGTGTCTCTGTAATGCATAGACAGCACAACATGGGCTACAGACAGTGCCGAATGGAAGTACTTGCCATTCAAACACATCAGGAGGTTGCATTATTTTCACATCCCGCCATAAAAATCTTAAAAGAGGTTTGTCCTCAGATAGCAGGCGGACCTGATGGAACAGTCCTTTAATATCACTTGAAATGGCAATGCTGTGCTGTCTGAAACACAATAGCACTCCCAAAAGCGTAGGGCCGAGGGTTGGTCCTGGCAACAGATAGTCATTCAGACTCTGCCCTTGGTGTTCAAATGAGCAGTTAAACACAATTCTGTGCTTCCCATTATGTTCCACCATGTGGTGTGGTATGTACCATGCTTCCTTTGTTTGTGCAACATCATCTGGCTTTAACTTGGTAATGTAGCCTGCATCTTCTAACTGGCTATTTCTTTGTTGTAGATGTCTGCTCTGTTAACATCCTTCAGCAATTTCCTTTCTGTGCTTCTCAACAGTGGCAAAACAGCTTCTTTAGCAGCATGCAATGTAGGCATATTAATGTTGCGAAGAAGCGGGGTTGCATACCTGTTAACACTGTTGACAGTCACTTTTTCAGTTTTCTCCTCTAGAAGCATAACTGCTTGGTGATCTTGTTGTGATCGCATAATCACCTTTTCATTTCTGAAGGGCAGCACATCCAATTGCCAGAGTTGTTGCACATTCTTCATCAGGTCAGAGTCTGTGGAGCATGTGGATGTGAAAAAGCATTGCACCTGTGTGGGAAGCTGCTCTTTTAACATGCATGTAGGGCCCTGTAGAGTCCATCCCAGCTTGGTTTTAATAGCGGCAGGACCACCAGGAGGTCCAAGTCTTACAGGCTCGATTGGTGTGATTAAATGTGGATAGTCTGAACCTATCAAGAGGAGAGGCTTCACTTGATGGAAAGAAGTGAGGGGAAGGTTCTTCAAGTGAGCATATTTACTTTGTAAAGTGGCAGTTGGGTGTGAATGTTCCGCTAAGCCTAAGTGTTCTGCTGTAAAGGCTCTGGTTATTTCATACCTTTTGTTAGGATTCAAAGCTGGTGAGACTGTAAAGGAAACCGCTTCACCTTGAATAACTCGAATGTCTTGCCTGATAGTCTTTAAGGCTAAATCCTCATGGTCACCATGGAGTTGAAGTTGCTGTGCTGCAGCAGATAGAAGAATGTTTTTTTCGGAACCGTCATCCAAAATGGCAAATGTCTCCATATTATGGTTGCCATTTCTCAAGATGACTTTACTTATCTTGAGTAGTACATGGCTGGAAGCTGCTGGTCGGTCGACATACAAAACCTCACTAGATGAGTGTGGAGGAGTCTCATCTTTTGCTGGTCTTGCATTTACTTCATGAAGGGCTTCCAAGTGTCTGCTATTGCATGTACTACATCTAACTTTCAGCTTACACTGAGCAGCTTGATGATTCCTTCCACATTTTCAGCATTTTCTGTTACTCCGAATCCACACTTCTTTCTGCTCCTTCGTGATGTTACTGAAGTTTGTGCATTGATTCAGAAGATGTTGGTTGTTATTGCAATATGGGCAATATAACTTAGATTTCTGACTGACTAGAGATTACTCTGTTGAAATAGAACATGTCTGTGGAGTCTGTCCACCATACGAAGGTGCTCTACTCTGCTGACCAGCATACTCCACATAAAATTCATCTAGGTAAGGTGGCCGACGTATTTGCCGTCTGGGTCTAACCTGTTCATCCATCACATTCTGAGGAAAGGTCCAAGACATGCTCTCTTCGTGGCAACTGTGAATCCGGCTCGAAGGACCATTAATTGTTGTGCTCCCTTTAGTTAGTGTTCTTTAAATGGTACAGCCACCACGAGCATCCGGTCAAGAATGATACGAAAGTTTCATGTCTTGACCAGCTGAGAGTGGTTCCCAATCTCTGGAACAACAGCTCTGGACGGCCTCCAACAATTACTTTCCCAACTAAACTGAACATGTGCTCTTTCAACAACTAATGGCAGCTTGAGATAACAATGAATCAATCACAGTAAAGCTTATTCAGATGGCTCCCTGAGCTCTTAAAGTGATATACACATAGTTAAACAAATCCATTTTCAACAGCAAAGATAAAGACCCAAGTCCTGTGTGACCTCACCATCGACGCAGAGATGAAAGCTCATCAGACCAACAGAGATCCCTGCCTTCATCGTTCGACCTCCTCCTGCTCCTGCTGCAACACCATCTTCATCATCAAGCCAGTTCTGGGGTTCGAAACACCATACTTCGTCCTTCTCTCTCAAAGGTTCCCTTTTTAGTTCTTAGTATCAGCATTAGGGAAAGATAGGCTAGATGATTGATTTTACTTATTTGATTATTTCTGCTAATTAATTAAGCTGTACTGACCCTTGCAAATTGCTTTACTAATAAAATATTTAGCATAAAGAAAATCTAAAATATGTTGTGGACATTCAATTAATGAGTCACCTCAAAGTTCTTTGATGGTAGTAAAATAGCTATGATAGTTGATTCTGGGGAAGAAAATGTAGAAAATGTTTTATAGGTTGCTTTAGCCGAAACATAAAAACAACATCCTTGGAACTCGCCCGAGTTACTAAAAATTACCTGGTTCGGTAACAAGTGCAAGTTGTAAAAAGAAAAAGAAGGAGCGACCGCTAACAGATGTGCTCTGTGAAACTAGTTGGCTGTAGGCTGCTCAGTCTGGCTAATTCACAGGGGGAAGAAGGGTGGGACATCTGCATGTAGGCCGTCAGAAACCAGGCGAATCCTTTCTTGATGCCAGCTTAAACAGAGTTTACTTCAGTTCCGGACAGGGTAAATCCCAACCGATTTAGGAAACTCAATTTACCCGTTAGACGGAGAGCTGGTAGCACATCTCCCCTCTCAGAAGAAGAAGTAGAGACTGAGAGAGTAGAGAGTGAAGGAAGGGGGTGGGGGAGTGCCCGCAACAACAACTTACAGTGTTCAATCACTCCCTCAGATGTTGTGGAAGTAAGCTTTGCAACTTCAAAAAATCTGGAGAAATAATCCACAATTATCAAATATTGTTTGTCCGTAAACTGGAAAAGATCAGCTCCCACCATGGCCCACGGTCGTAGTGGCTCTTTGTATTTATTTCTCTCCCAACAACATGTGTCACAGGTCTCCAACAGCTTAATCAGCTCGCTGCTGAGACCTGGCCACCACACTGAATGTCTGGCCCTTTCTCTACATTTAGTTATCCCCAAGTGACCCTCATGTAGCTTAGATAGAATGTCCTTTCTGAGAGAAGCTGGAATCACTATCCTGCTACCATAAAGAAGCAGTCCATTTTGAACCTGAAAATGGCAGATAAGGCTGGAAACCTTTTGTGAAGTGCACAATTCAGAGACTGAGATCTAGACAAAAGTCAGGGAGCAAACACAATCTTTAATACATCTGCAGATGGAGAACAAAAACACAGTGTATTAGGCGAGAATCATTCTGCTCTAACAAATTCAGAGTTGCATAGTTACTTTATTCACCTAACAGAGGCGGAGACTCAATCTTAAGACCAAACAAAAGAAACAAAAGAAAACACATGGAACAGTTCAACCTTGTATGCTCATTCACTATCATATCTATGGGACGCGAAAAATAAACATTCTATCTTTGTGCAGGGGAGGCTACGGGAAAAACAGCAAGTCCCCAGACAACCGGTCTGGGGAAGTTCAGCAACCCTGGGAAAACTTACTTCAGTAGACACATCTTATTTCATTAGTTTATACACCCTCTGCAACTGCACAAAAAACCTTTTAACTGTTATGCAAAAACAGTTACCTCCTCTTCTTTCAGTCCTCCTGACTCATTGAGGATGGGAGCTCTGGACAACACATCAGCTGTAGCAATATTTTTGCCAGCTACATGGGAAATACTGTAAGAAAATCTCATTAGTCGCATTTGTAGTCACTGTATGCGAGGAGGAAGCTCGTTCAGACTCTTCGACCCCAGCAGCGGGACCAATGGTTTATGATCGGTTTCAATGTGGAACCTCTTCCCGGTCAGAAACTCTGCGAACCTCTCACAGGCCCATGTTGAAGCGAGAGCCTCTTTCTCAATCTGAGCATACCTCTGTTCCGTGTCGCTGAGCGACCGTGATGTGTATGCCACCGGCCTCCATCCTGTATCAGTGTTTCTGGAGAAGAACTGCACCGAGTCCATATGATGATGCATATCATATGCATATGTCATATGCTGACACACGTGTCTCTGCATTCGGGTCATACAATGCTAGTCCTGGTGGTGTTGTCAGATCTGTTTTAATAGCATCCAAAGCTTTTTGCTGTGGTGGACACATGTTTGACTTCTTCAGAAGATCTCTCAAAGGTCGGGTTTTCTCTGCCAGGTGGGGAGAGAAAACCCCACCTGGCAGAGTGAGGTTTTCTTTTTTTTCCCAAGATGGTTCACCATACCTAGAATGCGTCTCACCTCGCTTATATTTCTGTGCTCCTCCATGGCTCTTATAGCACTCACTTTATCTGGGTCTGGACTGACTCCTGATGCATCAATGACTTGTCCCAAGAACTTTATTCTGCATTTAGAAAACTCACATTTGTCATTTAGTGTTTCTTTTGCCTCTTGGAGTCGAAACAGTATTTTTTAAAGCGTTTTTTCTTAAAACGACCTGGAATCAGGTAGAGGACGTTTTAAAAAGCCGCGGGTTGATAGCAGCTCATTGCGGCTGCGTCGTATCCGTCTCTAAGCAACCGTGACGTTCAGCGTTGGTCTGTAGCGTTCAGGGGTCCTTTAGCTCCCGCCACGACAATGTAGCTGACCTTAATATTTCCTGCGTTTTATTTTGGCCATTATTGTTAAACTTAGTGTTGACGTATTTATTATAGGCGTGTCTATCGACATCGGTATCATCGGTTCAATACGGGACGCACATTTAACGGCCAAATATGGGACGACTCCGTATTTTACGGGATGGGTGGCAATCCTATTCAGGGGTGGTGAGATACAGTTTTAGGGCTGCTAAAGCATCCCTAAAACAGAGCTAGATACCCACTGGTGCTCACCCCCACTTTCTTCAAATCAGACAAAATTGGTGTCAAACTTTTGTGTTACGTCTGTGCAGCAAACATTTTCCATTGTGCTTTGGCTTTGAAGATATTAATGAAAGTTTAAAGGTAATTTTGATTTTGTAACAGTGGGGATGTGGTTGACCTTTTGACTTGTAAACTTTCATTAATATCTTCAAAGCAAAAGAAGCACAAACTAGCACACATGTAGTCGAGTTAATTGACACCAATTTCGTCTGAATTTAAGAAGGTGGGGGGGGGGCAGCTTAACCTTTCATGGCCTCTGGAAACATTTCTTTAAAATTATAGCACAAATGAAATTTTTTGCTACACAAGCAATTTCACTAAATCTTCAGTTTTAGTTTACAAAGAATTTTCAAAAAGCAAAAAATGAAGCCAGTGCAACGTAAAGCATATGCATCATTTCACTTACCGTATTTTCCGGAGTATAAGTCGCACCAGCCATAAAATGCATAATAAAGAAGGAAAGTACATATATAAGTCGCACCGGAGTATAAGTGACATTTTTGAGGGAAATGTATTTGATAAATCCAACACCAAGAACAGACATCTTGAAAGGCAATAAAAGTAGAATAGAGGCAACAACAGGCTGAATAATTGTACGGTATGCTAACGTTACATGACAAACAACGAACTGAGAACGTGCCTGGTATGTTAACATAACATATTAAGAGTTATTCTGATAACTGTAGCATAAATAACATGCTAACAAGTTTACCAAACCATCCGTGTCACTCCAAATCACTAAATTGAATAAAATCTTCATCATCGGGGTCACTTGTAAACAACTCCGCTAACTCCGAAGGTAGAAGAACACAGGCCTAGAGCGCTCTCTTGCGGTTTAGTGTGAAAATAACATGTGGTATGATATAATAATGTGTTAATAATTTCACACATAAGTCGCTCCTGAGTATAAGTCACACCCCCAAACTATAAACTGTGACTTACAGTCTGGAAAATACGGTATTTTAAGAAATAATTTTGACTGAACAGTTTCTGGGTTCTGAACAAGTATGTGTTTTGCTAAACATAATTTGACGGAAATTGACAAAGAATTAAAATTCCCTAATGGGTCAATGAAAGTTTTATTGAATACATTTAGTTTGGGTGGGTAAATGACGGTATATTTCTTTTGTATATATATATTTATTTAGAATGTATGTCCAAACAAAATCTACATCCAGTGTACAATATTTTTCCTTTTTTTGTCCCCTTCAAAAATAAAACCCACCCACCCCACCCACTCTCTCCATATAGCGACACATATAGTAATATTACATTTAGCACTGCTCATATTTTTGAAAGGCCAGAGTTCAGAAAAAAAAGGATACAACAAAAATATTAGAAGAATTGAAACAAGACAGTAAAAATCAACACAGATTAGTCTCTCAGGTCAAGTCTAGTCAGAATGTCCAGGAAGGGAGTCCATATCCAGTCAAACTTAGCCAATGTACCACGTATCGAGTGAAGAATTCTTTTCAGGAGTGCAGTATGACAACAGTTCATTAATCCAATACTTTTGGTTTGGAGGGTCCATGGATTTCCATTTTTTAAGTATACACTTTTTTGCTGCATATGATGCTAACAAAACAAAGTATTTCTTGCACAAAATTCAATCTCCAAGTATCCAAATCCTGGGGTCAGGATGTAAAGAAAACCCACAAACTGTTGATGTTATCAGAATTACATTATTCCAGTAGGTTTACAAGTGTACACAATTCCAAAGCATATGAAGAAGATCCCTTACAGATGTCTTACACATCTGGTATCTGTCAGTAATACTGGCATTCAGCTTATTCAAGCTACATGGAGTATAATGTATAGGGTGAAAAATATTAAATTGAATTTGCCTGTTTTGTTTATATTAATATTGTTTGAGATGAGTTTAATAATCCGCTCCAGCCTTTGTCATCATAGTTACAGTTTAAGTCCAATTCCCATTTTGATTTTTTTCAAGTACTTGTTATAATTTGGTGAATAGTCAAGAACCATTCTGTAAACACAAGAAATAAGTCCTTTTGTACGTTTTGCATCCAATTACGTTTTGCATCCAATAAACATGATTCAAGCAGAGTTTCCTCTGGTTTATTTGGAAACATTTCTAACGTTTGACTCTTAATCCAATGTCTAATCTGCAAATATTTGAAATGATTGCGCCTAGGTAGATAATAAAATTCAGATAATTGATCAAAGCTGGCAAAGGCATTATTGGTATAAAGATCGCTGGCTGATCTAATGCCTTTTCTGACCCAAGTTTGTAGTAAACCATCTTGGGGGACGCTGGGGTTATCTTTAAGTGGTGTGTTAACTAATAATCGTATGTTTAGGTGTAAGAAAGCATGTAATTGAAACCATGCATTGTAGGTAGCTAAGATTAAAGGATTTGATGTAATTGCGGAGAGTTGCTTTATTGAACTCAAGAAGGGAATGATTGCCAGTGACATGGATTTCAATTCTTGTTCTTGCTGTATTATTTTGTAACGATTTAACAGCAAGGCGAACCTCCTCCTCACTTACTTCACCATCCAGTATATCTTTGTCAATTGTGGTAAATGTAAATTATTCAAAAGTTGATTTATATCTACTCTGTCTTTGCGAAGCTCAGATTTATATAATGATTGATAATATTTTTTAAATTCTGAATTCATGTCTTTTGTATTTTCTAAATTTCTACCATCATCTGTGTTAATACTCTGAATACATTTTTTATTGTCCTCCTTTTTTATCTGCCATGCTTTATTGCCGAATTCATAGTAATGGTATTTTGTTCTAGCCATTGCTGCCTCAGCTTTATTTGTACACAGGTTGTCATATGAAATCTGTTTTTGTTTTAAAACACTAAGTAATTCTGGGTGCTTTGTTCTTGCATGGTCAATCTCCAAAGTCCTTATATCGTTTTCTAATTGAGAAAGCTGTTCCCTTTTTTGTTTGTTTTTATATGAAACATGAAATAATGTGCCCCCTCATATAAGCTTTGAGCGCTTCCCATATATTTGAGTGTGAGGAGGTATTTAAATTTACTTCCAGATACATATCAATTTTAGTATTCATAAAAGTGACAAATTCTGGGTCTCTAAGAAGATATTCTCTAAATCTCCATCTAGGAGAAGAGGAAATCAGCTGATGAAATTCTTAATTTCATTTGTATGGGGTTATGGTCTGAAATTGTAGCCGCTAAATAAGAACAGGTTTTAATTTGTGACAAAAGTGGGTGTGAGGTCAAAAACAAGTCAATTCTTGAATAAGTGTTATGGACGTTGGAATAGAATGAATAATCTTTGCTGGTTGGATTACGTGAACGCCATACATCCCCCAATCCTAAGTCTTTCATGCCCTGGGTCAGAGCCACCGCAGATCTGGACAGTGTCCTCCTGGAGAGGAGCGATACATTGATGGATTTAGAACCAGGTTATAGTCGCCGCCCAATATAAATGGAGCTTCAATCGCTGCCAGTTTTAGAGTTAACTCATTAAAAAATTCTGGATTGTCTAAGTTTGGACCATATAAGAATACAAGTATTACCCTGTTTGTATTTATTACACAATCTACCAAAATTAATCTGCCAGATCTGTCCTTTTCTATATGATTTAACTGAAATCTGAGATTTTTATTAATAAGTAAGGCTAAACCTAGCTTTAGATGAAAAAAAAGAGTAAAATACCTGACCAACCCAATCCCTGCGCAATTTTAAATGTTGTATATATGTGAGATGGGTCTCTTGAATGAAGGCGATGTCTGTGCTTTCTTTCTTAAAATATGTTAGGACTTTCTTCCTTTTAATGGGGTTGTTAATCCCTCTAACATTCAACGAAATAAAGTTTAGTAGTCCTGTCTTATTCATTTTAAGTAATATGAGGAAAATATTCTAGATAAGTAACAACATGAGATGTACATAACTTTGACAAACAAAAGAGATCTCTGACCGTGGAAAAGGCTGTCTAACAAACTGCCATGCTGAGCCCATTGAGGGGCAGAGCTTAGAGCAGCTGCAGCATGCAGACGAGAGGGAGAGAAAAAAAAGAGTAGAGCAAAAAAAGGAGTATAGTTTACCGTTAGCATTTTTGTTTACTTTCACTTGCTGTTTGCCTATTGTTACCTTCCTTGATGTGTGTGCGTGGAAATACAAGTGATGTTAGATGTTAATCATATTGTTTATTAACAATACTAATAATTTTGTTAATAAACTTAACTTAAATAATCATTTAAGTTATAATAGTTTTTAACCTAATTAAAAACTATTAATGAAGTTTTTACCCTTAATTAATAGCATGCTTTGTTCACGTGTGCACTTGAGTTATACACGGTGGGTTTTCGTGTTGTGTATTTATTTAGAAATGTAATGTGTAGTGGCGATTGTTTGTCAAACCAAACATCCAATAAATGTTCCATAAAGCCACTATGAGGTTCTGGGGTCCAGATTCTTCACGCAGGCAAAAAGAGGTTGAGCGTCAAAACTTGTTGATTGTCTTTGTTGCTTTTATTTTTCTTTTATGCAAACAATTACAATGATCAAACTTTTCTTTGTTCTCCTATCTCTCCTGCACTGGTAAAAATCATAGGCCCCAAACCCAAATGCCTGCTGGTCCTTTACCAGGCCCCTACATTTATAGAAAGTGGACTGACCCACATTACTCCTGTCTGACTACAAAAAATTAATAAGAAAACAAAACATAAATAAAATCAACAACTATTAACCTGCAAATAAACTCTGTAAACAATGCAAAAAATAGAAGTTTAAGAATAAACCAACAAAATTCAAATGGATAAAGAAATAAAGAATAAATAGCTCCAACACTCCGGCCCCTAATTGTGAATATTGTCACAATTACTTTAACAAGGTAAAGGAGCTATTCCATCAAACATGTCCTTACTTCCTCAGGGTGATGCTTCCAATAGCAACAGAAGTTTGGTCACAGGTCTTTCCAAAACACTGGTCTTTGTTTGCAATTGTGCAGAACGCACCAAGCCTTTTGCATCCTGGTTTACACTCAAGACTTTGGCCATCCTCCATGATCCTCTTGGAGCTGTAGAGTCTGCAATTAAGACAACATCTCCAGGAATAAGACATCTTTTAGTTCTTGTCCATTTTTGTCTTTCCTGCATTAGAGGTAAGTATTCAGAAAGCCATCTTTTCCAGAACAACTCTGCCATGTATTGCACTTGTTTCCACCTTTTCCTGACATAAAGATCCTTTTGATTGAACAATCCTGGTGGCAAAACTGGTTTGTTTTTCAACAACAACAAATGGTTGGGTGTGAGTGCTTCAAGATCATTTGAGTCATCTGAAACTTTGCTGAATGTATTCTCTGTGTGTAATTTTTCCCAAAGTAGTAGTGTCATGTGCTATGGCATGTTGTGTAATAATGTTTTTCTGTGACTCTAGAAAAATGGCATGGGCTTAATCAGGCAGAGGACAGTGAAAATGCTTGTGGAACTAGGGAGGGGGTAGTGAATAGGCTAATGCTTGTGTAACTTGGATGATTTCATGCATTTTTATTAAGAAACAACAATTTCTCCACAGTTTTTGGTTTCAAACGATTTCTCTTTTTTGACACTACTTCTCCAGCCTTTGAAGACACGCTCACATGGCACAGATGATGCCGGGGTGCATAAATAAATAAGTGCAAGTTTGTCCTCACGCTCCTAAATTTCTTATCTATCTATCTCTCTCCTAAACTCTCCAAACACCAAACTAACTGTCTCAAACTAAATAACCACTATCCAAACTATCAAAACTCTATCCACTCTCTCAACTGACCGCAACTCGCCTACAACAACCCACATTTTGAATGGAGCCTGTGGGGTTTATAAAGCTGTCAAACCCCGCACCAAAATCTGAGCCACTTCCCGAAGCAGTCGCGTGGTACAGCCGGGCAGCGAGGCTTCGGACGTCATCGTTTTCGGCTCCTCCCCTAAATGAAGCAAGCCTCGATATGCGCTTTACGGAAACGCCCCCTCCATTACTAGACACACGCCTCAAAGCCTCGGCACATCACGTAACATCACTAATTTAGTGCTCCCTCTGTCCTTTATTTTGGATTGTTTTGAGTTTACTTTAGACTGCCTTGTTTGAACATTTAATTGGCACTTAACAATTCTTGAATTTTTAGTCCTTCACTTTTGTATTAATTGGGTTAAATTGTATTGTCTTTTGGTTTTGTGAGACCATCTTTTTGTAATAAATTATTTTACAAACCACTTGTTTCCTCTGGACACATGTTTATGTTACCACCTGTGAACCCCTAGACCTTGGGGGCGTAACATAAGTGGAGGCTCGTCCAGGATCTCGTTAAGAAGATCCCTGTGTCCAGAGTTAAAAGACGAACATTTTGGGTTGCCTGTATCCAGGAACCATGTCAGTTTCATTCAGTCTGGAGCACGTTTAAGCGACCCTTCTCTTGAGCTCATAGATAGCTGCTACAACTGTGAATTGTTGCAAATTGTGGAGCATTTTAAGCTGCAGGTCCTTAAAGGTGACCTCAAGGCTCTACTAGTGGATAAGTTGGTGGAAATTGGTGTCATCAAAGAGCCTGATCTGCCTGAGGCTCAGAGTGCCTAGCCAAAAGGCCTTGTCTGTGGAGGACCTCAAAGATGATCCTAGTGTGGAGGCAGCAGTGAGTGACTGAGGGAAGACACCTCACACACTCCTTCACTATGATCCACTGTCTTCTGTGGACTCAGAAGGACAAGATGGAGCTTGTTTGAAGGTGTAGTTGGCATGTCTCCAAAAGGAGGCTGAGGAAAAGGCCCAGGACAGAAAAGTTCAGCTGGAGCTTGAGATCAGGAGGCTGGAAATAGAGGCCGATAAAGCTCAAAAGAGCTTGAAATCATTGAATCAAAACAAAAATGAAAACAACTTTTAGCAAACATTTTATTACCCTATATTTAGGGTAATAAAATGCCAATTTTGTACACATAATCTCAAAGGCCTTTTGGGAATAATGTTCTTGGTATTTGGATGAAAAAAGTAGGAAATTAACAACTAAAGGCACATGAGAACACACCTGAACAAACTGGAAACAAACCAATGATTCAGTTTTCCTCTAAATTAATAGCTGATAAACAGGAAAGATGAATGAAAGAGAAATTGAAAGCTATCAAAATTCCTGACACCCACCTCTTAAAAACCTGTTTTTCTGTTTCAGTTTTTTTAATTATCACTTTAAAACATTTTAATTGAGAAACCAGAGAGTCAGTTAATCCCTCTTATTATTTCAGGGAACAATCTTTCTTTAATTGTAAAACCAATAACAGATTTTTGATATTTGGTTTGATTTTTAACAATATGCAGAAAAGTTTAAATAAGTTATTGGTATCACTTTGTTTTTAAATGTAAAATACTGCATGTAACAAGTATAACTTAATTTTATAATAAGACTTAAAATTGCAATGGGGCAATTCTTTGAGCAATGGGGCTCTGAGTTTGAACACTTCAACACCCTAAAAATGTGGAGCAAATCAAGGAGTCTACAGAATTTCAACATCATAGTTATTTCTGTAAACGTGTAAGTTTGTTCTTAAAATGATATGTGCCTTGAAACCATTTAATTATACACATCATTCTCTATTTATTTATTGTTCTGAGAACGAAATAATAAAAATGAACATCTCTGTTTAAATGGATGTCACGTAGAGTACAAGCAGGAGGTGTGGTTTACAGAGAGATAAATGAATGCAGTCTGACTGCTGCTTACTGGTACAGTGACATTTTCCTCTTACTTTGACTGGTTGTCGTTTCTTTCTGCAATGGGTGACTCGTTTGTCATAGCGATAGACTTTGGCACTGCTTTTAGTGGGTATGCCTTTAATATCACAACCAGAGAGGAAAAAAGTTATCCATATTTGCCAAGGTGGGGAAAGGAGTATGGATTTGACACCCCAAAGACTCCAACCTGCATTTTGTTTAATGAAGATGAAACATGTAAGAGTTTTGGATATGAAGCCAAAATTACATACAAGGAAATGAGTGGAGAAGAAGCAAAGAAGCATTTTTTCTTTGAAGACTTCAAGATGGCCCTCTACAGCAAAGTAAGCAAGACAAATAATTTTCATATTTATAAATGTTGCATATGTATTGTATAAATGTACAGTGATGTCCACACATTAAATTGGGGGCAGTTAGCTTGATCTTCAGCTAAGAGTTAATTTAAAATCGCAGCAGGCAATCTCTGGTAAGTTGTGTGATAAAACATCTGAACATCAAAAGGAGACTGAATGGAGATCTGGAAAACATTAAAGGAACATACATGCAAATGAGTAAATTACATAACTATTTCTTGTTAAAAGTGTTGCTTGACATAATGGAGGATAAATATGAAGAATACACTCTCTGCTCATACAACTACATTTTGTCTAACATCTAAATAATACTTTAATCTCCAGGAACTCAGCAATAATCTGAAGATTAAAGACGCCTTTGGAAAGTCTATGAAGGCTTTGAAGGTTTTCTCAGAATCTCTGAAATTTCTTAAAGAAAATGCACTCAGAACAATCAACGAAACCACAGGGGGCATGAAGTTCATTGCCTCTGACTTCACCTGGGTGCTGACGGTTCCTGCCATCTGGGATCCTTCAGCTAAACAGTTCATGAGAGAAGCTGCAACTCAGGTAACATCAGGTTTTACAAAGATAAAGGCAATTCCCCCTTGAGGACCAATAAAATACACTCTATTCTAATGAAATTGTGAGATCTTCAGAGTTATGAGTGTCTGTCTTTTTGTAGGCTGGAATTGTAACAGAAGGAGATGAGAAAAAACTGGTGATGGCACTGGAACCAGAAGCTGCTTCAATCTGGTGTAAAAAGCTTCCATCAGATGGATTCATCTCTGAGAACTACAACACAAAGTCAATGGATCAGTCTGCAGGGACTCAGTACATCGTTGTCGATTGTGGAGGTAATGTGTCTGTGATTCTGATGCAATGTGTTTTTAAATCATTCACAAACATTTTTAAATTTCTACATACAAGAACATTATAAGACATAATATTTTGGGGTAAGGGATTGCAGACTGTGGTGAACTAGAATGACTCAAACTTCAGTTGATGTGTTTTTGTTATTGTTATTATTATTAAGCCAGTCATCTGTATTACTCCCTCTGTTTATTTAAGGAGGAACTATTGACATCACTGTTCATGAAGTCCTGGTTGGAGGAGCCCTGAAGGAGCTGCACAAAGTCTCTGGAAATGATCTGGGAGGACAAACTGTAGACAGAAAATTTAAGCAGTTTCTCAGACAGATATTTCCTGAAGGAGTCTGGGATCAATTTGAACAAAACTCTCCCAGTGCCGTTCAGAGAATTATGTATGATTTTACCTATCTCAAACAGGTTGATAAAGATGTTTTGATCATCAGCCCATTCGCACTGAGATCATTAGTTAAAGAAAAATCAGGCACAGAAAACTTTGTTCAGTCAGAAGCTGGTGTTTTCTGGGATGGTGACTACATCAAAATCTCAAGAGACAAAATGAGATCTTTCTATGATGAAAGTCTGAAGGGCATCACTGAGAATCTCATGGAAATCTTTAACTGTGGTCTCAACATCAAGTACATCCTGTTAGTGGGTGGATACGCTCAGAGTAAAATATTGCAGCAGCACATCACTGACCGGTTTGGACAACAGTGTAAAGTTCTGTGTCCTTTCAGAGCTCAGGAGGCGATTATGAGGGGAGCTGTAGAGTTTGGTAGAAACCCAGATGTTGTGGCTTCTCGGAAAAGTACCTATACTTATGGATTTGCTGTTTGTGAAAAGTTTGATGAGAGCAAACATAAAAAAGAAAAGAAATTTACAGCCAGAGGTGTGGAATTGAGTCGAGATATTTTCAGGAAACTGGTGGAAGAAGGTGAAGATCTTGGTTCAGAGGAAACCAGAGAGTTCCTTTGTTCTTCAGCAAGAGCAGATCACAAACAGATGAAACTGAGATTCTTCCGCTCATTAACAAAAGATCCAGTGTATGTAGATGAGTGGGGAGTGGAAGAGGTTGGTTCATTCATTGTAGACATGACTGGAGGCGGTAAAGTCAAACTGGAAATTGACTTTAGCTCCACAGAGATAACAGCTGCAGTGGCAAACCAGATTAGTGGGGACAAACAAACAGCAGAAATTGACTTCATGACCACAGATAGAGAATGTTTGATTGATGACAATTCAGAAGATGATGTTAGTGTTGATGTTAGTGTTAGTTCTCAATCAGAAGAATATATTTTAGATGGTGCTGATGAAACTTTTGGCCAAGAGGTTCATTTGTTAGATTGAATCAATATATGCATTTTCCAATGAAAGTGGTTATGTTCAAAAATATACTCCATGGTGTCATTGATTATGTAATAGATGAATCCTCGTCATATGGTGGTGGAAAGTAATAGACATACTCGCTGAGATAATCAACATTTGAATGGAAGGGATTACTAAAAAACAGAATAAATGTTCTTTTTTACCTTTTGTGCAGAATCAAGTCTAGAAATAATTTTATGATCTATTTTATTTGTTTTATTAAAATAATGCAAAAGTTACACAAGATTAAAAAAAAATATGGTGGAATACGTGCTGTGATGGGAACACTGCAATTTTCAGCTAACAAGATTATTGTGCAAAAGTTATGGTGCAAAATTTTGTGGCTTAAATACTCAGCATTATTATCTTTCAAATATAATTAATCACTGTTTGTGGAATGTGGTGCATATACTGGATCCTGGTGAATTTTACTTCTTCTGAGACACATGTATGACCACTTCTGGTTCAAAGGTGTTTTTTTTGTCTTTTTAATTGCTATTTGTTTTATTTAATGATTCATAATGACCAAATCATAATGAATCACAACTTTGAAAATAACCTCACAAATTTATTACAGCTATAGTTCTGATTTTTACAAAATATAATGAAGAAATGCTAAGGTTACATTTTCACATTATCATTTTTGATTTACATAGAGGCAGAGCCTAAATGCTATACAAAACAGACAGTATAAAATTAATAATAATAATTCATTCCCGAAAAGTGTTATAGATTCTTCTCATGATGCTGTGTCTGGAGGGAGGCTCATATCCACAGTTATTTGTTGTAATTCTAAAGATACTCATTAGACCAACAGCTTCTACAAGCATTCACTTTGCTGTGGTGTTTTTCTTTTAGCATGTTCTGGACTTATCTCTCACAAGCTACATCCAACATAGCGTGTTGAAGCCTCCTGCCACAATTTATTTAGGTGGGTAGTTTTCTGGAATCAATAGTGTGTCCTGTATTTAAATAGTACTTGAGATTTGACAAGAGAACTCAACTTTGCAGCGCTTACAAGTATCTTCAGTTCGATCAGGACTGCAGTTTTGAAATTAAAATGTCCATGTAAAAGCTTTGTATTAGTTCATATGAGTCTGCAGCAGTATTAAACCCGAGTGTTTTCTTAGGTTTAGACACACTATGAAGCCCATTTCAAGTCAGCACGAAACAACATCACACTATTTGTGGATTTTTATGTCTAGTGAGCACAGACTTGTAAAATAACAGATTCAAAAGACTCTGTTAATGAGTGATTAAATAATTGTTGCTGTTAATCAATTAATGCATTAATGGGATAATGAGTTAAGTTGTTCAACCCTAAAATAACCATAAATTACTTTAAACAAACCACCATTCCGCTGTTTAAAATGGTGGTGTCCCATACAATAAACAATTCAGTTTTGTCATTCATATAGTTTAATTTCATCCAAATTAATTTAATACTGCATCAAAAGATATTTCTCTTCAGTAGCATCCTACAGAATGGCCTTTTGGATTTTTTATACCTTTACTTGAGGATGACGTAGAATAGCTTTTGATATATATCTCTGTGACAAAGTGGTTCAATTTGTGTTCACCACTTGCCCCTTATTTATATTTCTGATTAATTTACTTTCTGTAGCTGGTCATAATGCTTAAATTTAAACATTACTTTGCAACTTTGCTTCATTTACTATCCCAGATTTGTTTGTGTTAGCATTATGTTGCAGTTTCCATCTATTTCTATGTTTAGGTTAAAATGACTATTTCTGGATTATTGGTTAAATTTGTTTGTTTCAAGGTATATTCATGGTATTTGGTTTCCCTTTTACTCACCATTGTTTGTCCTTTGTAGATCTGCAGCAGGGCAGGAATATGGGAGGGGCCGGCCCAGTGCTTCCTGCTTGAATGGCTGGATGATGTCATTAATTACCTTGCTGGGTTTCTATTAATTAGACGGTTTTCTTTGAAGGATTGCTTTGTTTTTTCTTTGAAGTAACTTTTTGAGTTATCTTCTATTACATGGTTTATTTTTCAGACCATTTCATTATGTAGATGAGTTTGTAAATTAGATTAATAATGTTGTTTTTGTTTTTCTGTTTAGATTTTTTTTTTTTTTTTTCCTGTTTAATTGTGGCTTGGTCCACTTAAGTACAGGTGTGTTGCCAATTGGCTATAAAAACACTGAGTTCTTGGAAGCTCAGGAGGAGTATCTGAGGTAATGTATTGAATAAATGTCATCAGAAGAATCTGAAACCGGTGGCTGATGCTGTTTTTTTGTTCACCTTGAGGACCCTTGACCGCACTATTTTACAGTCAAGTTTTTGTTTTCTTAGTTTTATTGTCAAGTTGTCATTGTTATTAGTCTTGTACTGTGAAGATGTGAAGTATACATTTTATTTACGTGGTTAGATAACTGTGGATCACCTGGGAGAAGATAAGCATGAACAAAAAACAGAGTATTAAACCAGAGCTTGTTTATGAGTTTAGCACCAGGTGAATTTTGTTCACAGCTTATGGTGGTGCAGGCAACAAAAACCAAATGGAGAAGCTGACGCTGATAAAGTAGTGACTAACTGCCTCTTTCATGTAGCCTCGTTTGTCAGAGTAAAATTACTTTTTGAAAATAACCTTTAAGATGGTAATTTTTGTTTTTACAAATTGTTTTCATGCTTGGATTTACTACTCTAATTTGAAATGTCTTATTTTTATTAGGTGTAAATGAAAAATCAAAATTAACAGAAATAAAATCTTTTTAACAACCATCTGTGTTTAATTAATCTTCACTGCTCACAAAATTAAAGGAACACTAAAATAACACGTCTTAGATTTTAATGAATTAAATACATTTTCACAGAAAAGCTTTATTACCACAGTGGAATTGATTGAGAAGAAAATAGCACAAACATTATCAATGTAAATCAAAACTTTTTACACTGTGGAGATCTGGATTTGGGTTCACACTCAAGTGGAAAATAACATGACTGCTTCATCGCCAGTGAATATTCCTCAAGACGAGTCTAAATGAGGCTCAGTAGTGTGTGGCCTCCACATGTCTGTATAACCTCCGACAATGCCTTGACATGTTCCTGATGAGACTGTGGAGTTTGTCCTGAGGGATCTCTTCCCAGACCTGTATTAGAGCATCGGTTAGCTCCTGAACAGTCTGTGGTGCAACATGGTGTTGGGGGATTGACCGAAATGTGATGTCCCAGATGTGTTAAATTGAATTCAGGTCTGGGAAACGGGCAAGCCAGTACATAAAATTAATGCTCTGATCATGTAGGAACCGCTGACACATTTCAGCCATGAGGCCCACCATCATAATGCATAAAAAGGCACCCAGGCCCCACTGCACCAGTATATGGTCTCACAATGGGTCTGAGGACCTAAGCCCTGTACCTTATGTAGGGGTGGAAATTAAACAAATTTTCTATGCGGTCAATACAAATTATATTTAATATACTTTTTTAGTTAAATTATGCCTCATATACACTGTGTATATATAACAACTTTAGAAAATGTGCTTTTATTTTTTCATTATTATAATGCTTAAAATTTCAGCAAATCCTGTTTAATACTGAAGAATCCTATTTTTTTGTTATATTTTAAGAATTGTATTATTTTACTTATTTTGATAAGCACTAGTATATCTGTACTGTCATTTTAAGAGAGTGTCTTATGACATCAGTACTGTACTACCCTGAGTTGGCGCTAGGCTGCCTGAGAAGAGGTAGGAAATTATCTATGCTTTTGGGTAAGCTCGCGTTTTATGGAATATATAAAATAATTGTAAGTACATGCAGCTGTGAATGTTTAATTGTTTTAATACATACAGAGGACTATTCTTTCTGACAAGTTAAGAACATTTTACTTAAATGTTAGGGCAGATATTGTTATTAGTTAGTCACAGGGTTTCTCCATGTGCTTATCTGCTAGGGAAATTCTGACTCCTGTGAATGGAAGAGCTGCATGTTAAAGGGCATTTTTATTTCGATTTGTGCAGGTATGTGTATTTGGTTCTTTTGTTCTACAATGTTTAAACTGGTTATATTATGTTGAGTTTTCTTGTTCTGCACTCATCTTTACAATGAACTACACTTCTTTTCTTAGATAGCTGTGTTCTTTTTTGCAAAACGTTCAGGTCATAAAACTTCTGATTCTTTCTAGAACAGTGCTGTGCTGCCTACACATAAGAACTCGCTCTCATTGCCCCCAGTGGACAACAGCAGTATAACATGCACATAAACAGAGAGTGACAGGATATAGAACTTAAAACTGTTCCTTTCAAAGTAAATTAGTAAACATGAACACATAGCACAAAGTAACTCAAAGACAAGTTAAGATGAGAGCATATTCTAACAATTAAGGGCACAAAACATCTGTGATATGTGATTATTTAAGAGGGGTTGTTTATTTTACAAGAAATCTACCTTTTTTATTATTATGCCTTTATTTACAAGAACATCAGTACTGTACTACCCTGAGTTGGCGCTAGGCTGCCTGAGAAGAGGCAGCCTAGCTGTAATCTAGACGGTCAGTCCTCCTTTGGACAGGAGTTCAAACTGAACACAGTGGGGTTTTTTGTTCAAATTGTTAACCTGCCAAGGTGGTGGGTGCATTGCTCCAATTTACACTTCATACTTTTGGCAGTCAGGGCACCTCTGGTTGGCACATATCATATCATTCACAATAACACCGGTAAAAAAAAATACATTTTATTGTGAAACACTAATTTCCATGGTGTAAATACACCATCCCATTACCCATGCCGCGATATAGAAGTTGGAAAGATGAAGGCAAACATGGCAGAACTGCCATAGAAAGAAGAAGCTGCTCAGCTGGCTGACAGTCTGGACTGGACTAAATTTCACAGAATTAGCTGCTATCTGAGATACGGTAAGATTTTGGTCAATGCAGCTCTTCTTCCTGTAACCTGGTTACATGGAGCTCAGCTTTGCATCAGCTCGCCTCTCCTCTCAACATCAAAAGAATCTTCCTTGACATCTTCCCAAAACATAAATAATTTGAGGCTTATTAGCATAAGGTTCAGGGCCAACGAGATGTATGAAACAGGAGAAATATGTCCTGACCATTTTTCAGCGCCTGGTTGACTGGAGGTGCAAGGATATGTTTCTACCATTCAGAAACATAGAGAATATGTTAACTAACTAGCTCAATGTTATTTAAATAAATCAGAGGAAGCGAAAGTTGACAGTGCTTAATACTCTGTGTCCTCAATCAGCCATTCCTTTAGTAAAAATATGAAACAAACTTTGCTCATTGTTGATAAAGCGAGATAAACAGGGCTGCAGGGTAGATGACGGGGGAAACAGAAAACATAACATCAAAACACTGACACTCCATACTTTGTTGGATATATCTGTGACAGATGAAATAAATTAAAATGAACAAAGCTCATTTTATGAAGATTATTAGGAAGTGTGCTCAAGCTTTTTCTGTTTTTGTTATGTGACATAATGAGACAGAAACACTTTTTAACATCTTGCAAAACTAAAGTTCTGTTGATGCATGTGAAAAGAACCTCCCTGGTTCCATCATCCCCAAGGCTGAGCCCACGCCATATATGCATCTATGTGATGCATTTAACTATTAGAGACAAAGTCGTCACATACTTTTAGCCAAAGGCTATTGGTAGGTTGGAAAGTGCCAAAATGATCAGATTAACAGACACACATACTCATAAGCAGATTACCTTTGACCAGTGGTGATTTGAAGTCAAAGTTTGGCAAATACTTGTCACACAACTTATTAGAAGTTTCCAGTAAAATTCTTCTGCCCTGACTGGATTGTTTGGTTGTGTGTGGGTGTGTTGGACTGGTTTATCCTCTTTGTGGTATCCAGGTTTCCAGAGAACAAGCCATACATTTAAACAAAAACTTGGCATAAACAACAATGTGAACATTCAACAAAGGTGAATCATCAACTGTCAGCACAAGAAAAACTTTCAGTTTGTACAGATATTTTTTTTTTATTTAATAAATGTTTCCTCATAAGTAAACACGGCATGTCACTTCAGGACCATGCAAATCAAATCTTAAAGCAATGTCGTTTTAAATGCTTTTGATTGTATATTGATACTGGAATTTAAAAAATGTTAAAACTAAATCTAATACACAATATTTCTATCTTCATTATTTATTTATTTATTTCGAACATGATAGTATAAAATCACGCAAAAGAACAAGGAATGCAAAAGACACATATTTTTGTATCACTATAATCTTAACATGCTCAAAAAGCAGAAGAAGTAAGAAACTCATGAACTCCTACCCCCTAAACTCAGACAATATTTTCAGATGGACCCTCATTAATGAATCCAATCAAAAACAAAAATAAACAGGTTAATTAATTTTCCATTTTATCTGGGTTTACAAATGTCTACGTATATACACGCACAAACTCATATGCATTAGCCTCAATTTACATAAACACATTAGTGCTAATTCTCACTCATATTTCTATATCTTGTGAAAATGACCTCTTTATATTTCCTTTTAAATTATATTAAATTTTGTCTTTAACTCCTCATTTAACTTGTTCCATAACTTTACCCCATGAATTGAATTACAAAAGCTCTTTCTTGTTGTTTGCAAACTACAAATCCTTAAGTTTGAGTAACCCCTTGAGTTATATCTCCCTTCTCTTTCAGAAAACATGCTCTGTATGAGCTCAGGCAGCAGCTTATTAGATGCCTTAAATATAATTTGAGCAATTTTAAATTCCACCAGCTCCTCAAATGTAAAAATTCTAAATTTTAAGAATAATGGGTTTGTGTACTGATAATAATCAACATCATGGATGATTCTAACGGCTTGTTTCCGTAGGATACTTAGTGGCTGTAAAGAGCTTTTATAATTATTTCCGCACACCTCCGAGCAATATGTTAAATATTACAAAATCAGAAAGTTATGTAGAATATGAAGTAATTTATTATTAAGAAAATGTCTAGCTTTAGCCAGAATTGAAATGCTTCTACATAGTTTAAACTGATGTTTCAAGCTAATTTTGTCATCCATTATTACATTATTACTAAGTATTTTGTAACAGTTTCCAAAAACCATGATTTTAGTCTTGTCCAAAATTAGTAATAATTTATTATTGTCAAAACATTTCTTTGATTTACTGATTTCTGAGGTGACTATGGAAAAACGTTGACTAGAATATTTGTGTCGTCAGCAAATAACACAGACATTAATACATTAGACCCTTTGCATAAGTCATTCATATACAAATTAAATAAAACTGGTCCCAGGACTGACCCTTGAGGTACCCCACAAAACAATCTTCAGACGATCTTCTGATCGTCTGGAGCGCTCCCATCTTCACAAATTGTTTTCTGCCTTTTAAATAGCTCCAGATCCAGATCAAAACTATTCCCTGAATTCCACAACATTCTCATTTTATAATGAACATATAATAATTTATTGTGTCAAAAGCTTTCTTTAGATCTATGAATACCCCGAAAGCTAATTTTCTACTATCTGTTTTATTGGTAATTTCTTCTATTAAGTCAGTTAAGTCGGTCAACGTCACAGCTAGAGACTGAATCCATATTGACTACTGCTAAGTAGTGAATGTTTGTCTTTGATTTTTCCAGTCTTTTCTTAAAAAAGTTTTTCTAGAATTTTAGAGAACTTAGGAAAAAGAGGTGAAGAGGTTATTATTGTCAGTTTTATAGATTGGTATGATCTTTTCTATTTTCATTTTGTTTGGAAATTGTCCTGTTTTGAATGATAAATTACAAATGTAAGTTTATGGTTTAGAGGTTCCCTCAGTCACAATTTTAGATCATCAGTCAGTAGATGCTGTACTTTTACATTTATTCACAATATTAATTATTTCTTGGGGTTAAGATACATTGAACTTGAGATGCTCTTTTTATTGCAGGTATTTTTTCTGCTAAGTGAGGTCCTATATTCACAAAATAACTATTGAATTTATTTACAACATTAGCTAAAAAATGCTGTGGATAATTGTTACTGTTATAAGTTTTCCTGATAACATTATTTAAAATGTTCCATCTCGTCTTAATATTATTTTTATGACTATCCAATAATTTATAATAACATTTCTTTTTACATCCCTTTATAATATTAATTGACTTATTTTTATATTTTTGATATTTGTTTTCTGATTCAGAAGTTCTATGTTTTATATAAGTTTCCTAAAAACTTTGTTTTTCTTTCTATATGCATTTTGTAATCCACAGCACATACACACACTTTTCATCTGATTTTCCTTAACTGGGCAGTTCTTATTATATGGTAATTTAAATATTCTTAACTATTCTTCATATGCTAAATTCACATAATTTATTCTAAAAAAAATAAATCTCCAATCATATGTCATCACATCAGCTTTTAGTGCCTTCAGTGACTCTTTTGACCAAACCCATCTGTATTGTGATCTGATGTTTTGATCAGTTTTTTTGCCATTGCAGTGATTGTTTGTAACTGCGCTAAGTTTATTTATTAAAAATAAATTTCGAGCAGAATATTTCTACATATTGCATAATTTTCCCTACGACTTGTTATTGATTTCTCATTTTTAGAATTGTAAAGCTGATGAGGAGTAAGCTCAATGTTTTCAAATAATAGTACTGAGCAACATGTGAGAGCAGAGAGAAACACTGTTTTTATCGGAGAAAACAGCCAACAGAGCCTAAATTAAGTGCCTTTAAATGACATGAGTTGGAGCTATCTACTTTTAGTAAACTAAATTGCATTGAGCATGAAGGACAGAAAGGGAATTTAAAAACCATACACACTGGGATGCTAGAAGAGCCAGTCACTGGATAAAGATTAAGTATATGATAAAACTTTAAACTTCTCACAAAAGCCACTTTCTAAATGAATGTAATAACCATGTTCAAATCTAAAAAACAATTTTTGATATTAAATTTCTTTTACACTGCATTACATTGGTGTACAGTAACTATAAGAGCTATAAGAGCTTAACTGGCAGAGGGGCAGCAAAGTGAAGAGGATCTAAACTGTCAGCATGAAACCTGCCAAGCTGGTTTATGCACATTCTAACAGCCGCTCCTTTCACAACAGTCACAGCAACAAAGATTAAACATATCTGTGAGGTTGGTACTTTGAAAATGTTCTAACCAGAGAAAAACATAGTGGTTGGATTTTCAAGAATATGATGATCCTTGTGATTTTGCTACAAGGTAAGAAATTATTCTCTTAAAGGTCAATAGATTGGGATAATTTTTTACCTTTTCTAGTTAATACCCTCTAACAGTTGGTCATGTTGTACCTGGTAATTCACTGATGTACAAGAACACAAAAACTTTATCACACTGTATTCTTAAGCTTGGCACTAACAAGGCATGAAACTGTTAAACTTTGTTGTTCAGCTATTTAATTTTTTAATAAAACAGTATCAACCATAATGGCTGACTGATATTGGAAACTATTTTATACCTTTAGAAGGTTAACAATAATAAAATATAAATTTATTAAATGCATAACTAAAAAATACGGTGTTGCATCATGATGATTTTAGATAGTAATAATTTAACCCTAAAAGCAATTTTTTGAGAAAATGCATTAACTAATTAAGCAAATGATATTTAAAAATAATTCAATCATGCAATAAGTGTTATTACTCCATGATGGTCTACAATAGGTTTTGTGCTATTGGGTAAAACACTCAGCAGATCCAGTGTAAAAAGCAATGATCAATCAAACAATGATCAATAGATTATAAAATCAAATTAGTTGAGGAAAAGTTAGAAATTTTCTGATGCTTGGAATAGTAAGTACAATCAGATTCAAAATCCATAGTAAAATATTTTACTATGTTATAAATATTTTTCTATATTTATAATATAGTAAAATATTTCTAACATTTTACTATATTTTAATATAGTAAAATATCTGGAACACTGAGATTGTAACTTTAAGGTTTCAATCTCAGTGTTCCAGAAATTACCATATTATAACACAGAGTTATGAGGAGTACCGATTAAACTTAATTTAACTGATACCTCACCCCATACTGAAAGCCAAAGTTCCTGCCCAGTCATATTATACTTTTGAAGAGTTTGCAATGCCACAGTTGTCAAGTATGCTGACCTCTTGTTTGAACAACTTTGGTTCACAAAACATTTTAAATACCCTTGCCCGTGGAGAATTAGTCAGTTTATACTGGTATGAAAGGCTGAAGGTGAACAGAAAATACATAACTGGTGATTTATATACTGGCGTAACCAAATGTCAGAAAATGTGGCTTTGTTTGTTTTTGCTTATTTGGCTTGCTAAACTAAGTTTTAAGTTTTGGCAATATAATAAGATTTTTGTACAATTAAACAGTATTAAATATAGGTCAGTTTGTAATGTAGAGCATGGAAACTGATATATGTTTATTGTTGATAGACCTTGCTAAAAGAATGTCACAAACATTAGCAATTAGGTGCATTGGCAGAGAGAAGCTGTTGTGGCTTCAGCTATAAAACATCCACTAAACCACTTTTCTAACCAAAACATTCCAGTATATAAACACGTTAAGCTGCACTATCTGAGGCTATAACTAAAACTTTTATTTAAGTGATATTTGGAGAGGATAAATCCTAATAAATATAATATATGTTTCTCTCTACATCCCATCTCATCCATGCACAGTAGCACAAATATAAGTACAAATAATTACATTTCACAGTTTAATACTGAGCTAAAGACTCACTTGACTATGTAACTAATGCTTTCATAGACTTGTTAACTGTCTGAGTTTTCTTCTCTTTAAGCCTCCCTGTATTCTTTTGCAATGGGACAAAATGTGTTTGAGGGAGCAGAATCAGTTGTGCTGCCATGCCACTACTCAGGTGTTTTACCAGAGGGAAACCCCACAGTGATCTGGAGACGCTATGATCTCAAACCACAAACTATCCATCTGCGCCGAGAAGAAGATGATCTTCGTGGACAAAATCAACGTTTCAGTGGGCGAACGTCAATGAAATCTGATGCTTTAGATTCTCTTGACTTCAGCCTCACTCTGAGAAAACCTCACCTCTCTGACAGTGGTACCTACACCTGCAGCATCAGGGATGACAGAGAACAGCTCAAAATAACAGATGTTCAACTGCAGGTTGAAGGTCAGTGCCTAATTTAAATGCAATACCTGTTGATTTGTTATGTTTACTGGCCATTGAGAGTTAGTGGCAACACTGAGTGGGGCTCATAAAAATTATGCGACTTATAAATGCCCCCACTTCAAAAATACACAGCTCAGCTATACTACACTGGAAATTTCACCAAGGGAATAGCAACCCAACTAAAAGAGTGAGAGCTGAGCAGCCAAAAAGAAAATAAGCGGGGACATGGGTCTCTGTTTCTTTCTCTGCCCGTACCTCTCATGGTGTGCTCTCTGCGCTGATGTGTTTTTAGATCTTCCCTTATACTGTAATGAAGTACGGCTCTCAGTGAGGAGTTGGCTCTATGAGTCAAAACATTTGTGACTGACCCATTGTTATAAAGCACAGATATACAAATAGTTTTTAATCATGATTTGTGAAGGTGAATAATGGATCAAGGTAGAAACAGGAGTGGAAGTTGCAACAACGGTTTCATTAAAGTCTAAATGCTACAAGGTTCAAAGTCACGAAAGGAAGAGACCAGGAATAGGCAGGGAGACGACGTAAGATCCAGGGAAAAACAATGACACATCTGAGACTATATACACATCGGGGAAATCAAGGAAATGACAAACAACTGGAACCAATTCCAGAAAAACAATAACAAAAAAGCTCAAAGTCATTCTGGTGGCTTGATGTGCAGCCGGTGGAAACCACAAAGAGGATCTGGCAGTCGGCCATATGGCCGGGGAAACCATGGAGAACCCATGTAGGAGGCCGGTGGCATTGATGCAGGAAGCCACTGGAAGACTTGGGAACACTGGAAGGGTCAGAAAGAGCTGGAACACTTGGTGGCTCACTGGAAAAAAACAAGAACCATGAGAGTTATTACATTTGAGACAGCATTCCAGAATTAGAAAATGTATTAAATTCTAGGTTAGAAATACTTTTTATAAAAAAAATCATCATGCACTGAAAAAAAATAGTTGAACCAATTTAATTGGTAACAAGTAATTGAATTAAATTTATCCAACTTAATTCATTAATTTAGTTTAACTTGACAAATTTAAGTCAGTACTATGAAAATAACTTAGTTTACTTCAAATGAAGAAGTAAATTAATAAAAAATATATATATATATATTTTTTTTAAATGGGGGGTGGAGAGGCTTCTCAGGCAGCCTTTATTTGAGACTAGTTGGATGGAAAAGTGTTTAATGAAAGAGCGGGAACACATGCGGAAAAGGTCTTCAGGCCAGGAATTGAACCTGTGATGGCCACATCGCAGGAGTGAACATACGGAGAGAACACACCTCACTCCTTATGTGAGTTGTGTTCTCTCAGCAAATTAGATGGGCTGGGCCTCCCTGGTGATGTGTGCCAGGCGCTTCCCATTGGGAAGAGGCCCCCAGGGAAGACCCAGGGACTGGAGGGACTACGTTTCTTGGCTGGCCTGGGGACACCTTAGGATTAGGTTTATAAATAAACTTAACTGATTTGAAAGGCACCATCAGAAGTTAACTAAAATGTGAACTACTAATGTCTGAACATTGGAAGAATATAATGGACAAAAATTTGCTCCACAGAATAAACTGCTCTTTTCTTTTATGAATAAGCCACGGCTCTACTTTAAATAGTGAGAGAACTGGGCAATAAAAATTTAGTCAGTTTCATTCTAAAATATCTAAGGAATCTTTAGGTTTGCCGTGAAAATGGACTCCTATTTACCTGTTACTTTTATTTTGTAGAGCTATATTTTTAACAATAATCTCTAAATACAGATTTTATAGACATATCTATGTACTTTCATGTTGGGGTGCCAATAAAGAGATTGTGAAGAGGCCTGTAGATTTCCATACCTGAAGGTCATTCTTTGGTAAAAGTCAAGTAATGGTCAACTTCATTTTCCTTTATATTCCTATTGCACTCAAACAATCCAAGTTTTCAAATGACCAGTTACCCTGACAGTGTTTTGTAAAGCTCACTTTGAAGAAGAATTCAAGCATTGGTAGTACTTATCATACCCATTGCAACTAGCAGTATGAATTATAGTCATGTAAAATTTATTGCATTTTGTCTTCTCAGTTCAACAGGTAGAAGTAAAGGTGCAGGAGGGAGAAGAGTCTGCAGTTCTGCCCTGTAAAACAACAGCTCATTTGGAGGAGGATGACACTGTGGAGTGGACCCGAGCTGAACCAGAATTCATGATTGCCTATGTGTATCAGAATGGCAGCAACAAAGCTAAAGAACAAGACAAGTTTTACTGTGAACGTACAAGAATGAATAAAGATCAAGTTAAAAGTGGAGACCTCAGTCTGACCCTCATAGATCCCAAAGAGAGAGATAGTGGAGTCTACATCTGCACCATCTACAGGAAAAGTGACGTCGTCAGACAGAAAGTGATTCTTCATTTTGTCAAAGGTCAGTGGTGCAGATATACTGTGCATGAAGCTTATCTTTGCAAGCTGGGAAACATTTCAGATGGAATGACTGAAGAGCTACCTGTACAGCAACTCTGGTTTTTTAACCACTTTATTAATAAATGATGATGATGAGGTAGGTTGCTAGAAAGAATACTTTTATGAACTTACAATGGAGTCAGTTTTTTTTATCTAGTATTTTTTAACAATAAAAAATAATATAAATTATTCAGTCTTTTCAAAATTGATTATACGTTTATCTCTAAAGATGACAGACTTATTTCTTACTGTATTCTTATTAAACAAAGATTAAATAAAGTCTTCTCTATTATACAAAAATTTGTAGAAGCAGTTAAAGCTACAATAACTCTCAGTTGTTGTGTTCTGCTTGAATAGATGTGGAAAGAATTTGTAGAACTCCCTTAAGAACCCATTATTGCATTTCCCTACCTAAACTTTGATTAGTGTTAGAACATGTAGATTTTTTAGTTTAGTGTTTAATTTGATGCTACACCATGATTATTGTTATATTGGTCACCCAGGATAGTTATATGGTTCTATTATATTATTAATTGTTGTTATTTGATTAGAAAGGAGTTGTTCTTATTTGAATGTGCTAAGAGACATTTTTATGTGCATATACAGCACATATGAAATCAACCCCCTTGAAAGCACCTCTACCTCCACCTCTCATACTATTCCCCCTTCCCAGAAGTAGATAGAAAAATCTTTTTTTCTACCTCTGGGACTTTGCATTGAATTACAATTGTTTTTAATTTATATTATAGCCAGACCCTGAGCCTTCCTCTAAATCTAACCAACCAATCTAAACACAATTGACATCTTTGTCCTAACCCAACCGTTACCTCAAAAAACAGCACTTCTTCTAATGAGGTCCGGGCTTTAAGCCCAATAAGAAGCAATTGATCCTCACAGCATAATATCTGTTAAGAAAATTGTCCTTACACTACCACAAATACAAGGCCACACATTGCACACACAAAACCTAAACTGAAACTAGTTAAGATATGTATAAATGACAGATGACCTTGTGGAAGATCAGATCCTGCTTGTGGTCCCCAAATTGTAGGAATCTCAACCAGCTCAACCATTCAGTTAGACAATACACAAGGAAAGAAAGGGAAACGTTGGTTGAGAGGCCACTCAATACCCATCCATCCATCCATTTTCTGTCACCCTTGTCCCTAATGGGGTCGGGTGTTGCTGGTGCCGATCTCCAGCTACGTTCCGGGCGAGAGGCGGGGTACACCCTGGACAGGTCGCCAGTCTGTCGCAGGGCAACACAGAAACAAACAGGACAAACAACCATGCACACACACCTAGGGAGAATTTGGAAAGACCAATTAACCTGACAGTCATGTTTTTGGACTGTGGGAGGAAGCTGGAGAGCCCGGAGAGAACCCACGCATGCACAGGGATGCATGCACTGCGCCACTGTGCAGCCCGCCACTCAATACAACATTTTTATTTCAGGCAACACATTCATGGACCAAATTTCAATGATCACATTGACTGAATAAAACCTATAGATCCACAAAAAGAAAACACTGGTCAGATTAGTTGATTTCAGGTTTAAATGTCGTGACAACAAAGTGCTACAAACGATCCGATAGCATGCAGTGGGGAATGAAAGAGTTAAAAACAGGCAGACACAGGTATGTGCCAAGAGGATGAGGAAGTGGGAGAGATGAATAATTCAATGCAAGGTTGGAAAAGAAAAACAGTTGGAGACCAGTGTAAGTTTTTATTTTTATTTTCACTGTTGTGAAATAATTAGCTTGGTTCTAAAAGACTATATGATTTATAATTAATTACCAATTATTAATGAGGGCAATGATTTCAATCATAATTAAATACTCCAAGCAGCCTCGAACAGCCCTCACAGCTCAGCGCAGCTACAGCCTCGTGGCAACTGTGGGGGTTCCAGCAATGCTGCACGCTCACCAGCATCTACAGTCTTATACAGTTCCCGTACCCGTCTGTTAGATGATGTGCATCGATGTGTTTGGCAGAGCTCCCTCATGATGTACAAAAAGTCTGGTGCAGACCAGCTGATGTAGTAAGGAGATATAGCTGGTGGATTAATCTAGGTGGTGCAGTGGAGTCAAATTACAATTTAATGCTGTTGGGCTCTTTAGAACTTCACAAAAGTCTATCATAAAAAGTTTGGTGCAAATCGGATGATGCATGTATGATTTACTGACGACCGTATGGATACGGCAAGGGATTGAAATTCACACACGATATGATTTATACACTCTTAAGAATGGGATATAATATAAAAAACTCCTGATTAGACTAATTTTAATGAAATTGTACTTAATATGTGTAAGAAAAATGTTCTACTGATTAAGTTATATATTGATTAAACTATGAATGTAAGTCTAACCAAACTGAGGCCTACTCAAAATAGTCATGATCAATCTAATATTTCAACATGCGCTAAAGTTAAACATTAAAACTAGCATAATTAAACTAATATTTCCACCAACTAAAAATGGTGAAAATGAAAATAATGCAAAATCTAATGAACTGAAATTAAAGAATAATAGTAGTAGATGGGACAACGATTAATAGCTAACAAAAAAATACCAATATCACCTGTTAGCATGCATGTGTTTGAAGCCAAAGTGTGGTCTGACAAGCGAGCAATGAAGACTAATAAGCTGTAAAATTAACAAAGAATCACTGGTATTTGCATTTGTGTTAGTTGTAGAACCAGCAGTTAATTTGAGAATACTGCATCTCTAGAATCCGAACATTAAAATGATCTGTTCATAATATCCATTCACTGGATCTGCACATTCATGCAGAGTGAAACATAGCCTTTCTAGCAAAATCCATGTACTGCATTACTCAAGACATGTTATGACACAGCATGTTAAGTCTTCAGTTAAAATAAGCCAATTGCAAAAAAGGAACTTCCCATTGGTTTCCTTCAAGTCTCCAATCTTCACTAAGGGACTCGACAGCACATGAATACCTCAAACTGTGCTGTGGTATTTTATCACAGAATGGATGGATCATGTACTGATTCGCAGTAGAAATACCGTGCTGGACTGGTGCTGTGTCTCAGTGATAAATATTTGTTATATTTTCTGTGAGTCACAAAAGGTGGACGTTCCACCCGTGAACAAATCAATTGTTAAAGTTATTTGCTTCAGTTCATTCACCCAAATGATTTATTCATTCAAACAAATTGCTCATGAACAACACAACACTAGTGTGTATGTAAGGTAGGCTTACCAGTAAGCAGGCTACTGGACAAAGCAAGAACAGATGACAGAGAAGTGTTTTGGGGTTACCTTTCACAGAAACTTTAGCAATAAGTTAATCCACAAATAGCATTAGGGCAGTCAAAGTTAAGGCAGAAATCTGGCATTATCACAAATTACTTTTAACAGCATTTTCTTTTTCACATGAAGCTAACAGGTTGCTATACTTTTTTTTTTTTTTTTGCTCTGTAGCGTGAGCATTATTTCCTTCTCAGCTTCAGTTGTTTCTCTATGGGGCTAATCTCCTGTTCCTCCAAAAAGCCTCCATCTTCTCCATCTCTCCTCATGCACTGCAATGTTTGTACTCTGACAGCACTCAGAGCGGCGGGCACCATTTAATAGTGGCTAAAAAGAAGAGAGACAGTATAAACCTTTGAAATTATTTTATTGTTGTAGGCAAAACAAGGTAGGCAAGAATCATTCCACATGAAATAATTCACTACTGAAGCAATATTAACTATAAAGAGGGAGAGTAGATTCTGTTCATATTTTGTCATTGCAAATCAAACTCTGTAGTATTCAATAAGTAAAACATAGGAAAGAGTATTTTATTGATCACCTTACTGATAAATAAAAAAAACCCAAAATATCTTTCTCCGTAAAAAAATGGGTTTAGTAATTATTTTTTAAAACAAATTCATACAAACAGCTTATTAATGTGCAATCATTACAGAGATTTTACAAGTTTTTTGTTTGTCAACAGGAATATTTTCACCATTGGCCAAAGCTTTCCTGGTTATTCTTGTATTTCTTCTTGTTTTTGGAGGCCTTCTCTTTCACTTTCGCCAATATCTCCAGTCAGGTAAGTTTTATTTTATAATACCTAAAATTCTAACAGGTTCCTTTAAGGTTTTGTGAGTGTTTTATTTTTTTTTAGAAAATTCTTTTAGTATCAGAAATAATTTATTGGATCAAACAACAGAAAAAAAAAATAATAAAATAATAATAATAATAATAATAATTTATTATCATAAAATATCTTTAATTTCCTGCCAGATGCTGCTTCACTTACAGGTGTCAGTTATATTTCTGTGTTTTTGGGACACACTCTCCTCCTCACCATTGTCTATTGACTGATGAACTAATCTGTTTTCACATAATTGTATGATCCCATATCCTCACACATGATTAACCATAAAGCTGCCATGCTAATCAAAACAAAGTTTTGAGTAGAGAGCACTTCATTCAGCAAAGAGATTGTAAGAATGAGAGCTGAGCAGCCAAAGGGGGGAAAAAAATGAGCAAATGGTTCTAACTTTTTCACTCTGTCTCTATCTCCCCATATGGTGTGCATTTCTCAGAGAGGAGTTGGCTTTCATCATTCAATTTAAAGTGAATGACAGAACATACACAGGTTGGTGACAGTGAGGCAACAAGAGAGGCTGTTCTTTGGTTAAGCCCAAATCAGTGGTCTGTTCTTCAGGAGTGGTTCAGCATCCATAATTAAAATGGCAGAGAAAATCCAGAAGGGGTGAGAGAAAGGTGGAGATCTGTGAGGCAAAGAGATTAAGACACCACGCATGCACAGGGAGAACATGCAAACTCTGTGTAGAAAGACCCCAGGCCAGGAATTGAACCCAGAACCTTCTTGCTGCAAGGCAACAGTGCTACCAACTGTGCCACTGTGCAGCCCCTATTTATTTCTAAATATATAAAATTTAACAAACAAATCTTGTCAAGACAACATCCAGCTCTTTATATTGTAACACTGTTTGACAAATTCCTTTAAAGTGAAAACTCTTTAGAGCGTTTTTGTCTTATTGCACAAATTGAAATCCAGCTCCATGTATTCCTATTTGTCATTTCCCCTCACTTGCATTGTACACCTCGCTATCTCCATCAACATCACCATCACCAAATGTATTACACATTTGTTCGTCCATGTTGCTGGCTGTAGATGAAGAGTCCCTGACAGATGCAGGCGTGCCAGCATCTGTCCAATACTAAAAAAAAATCAGAGGCTGTCTGTCAAAAATTAGACAGCCTCTGATTTTTGACAGATCAGAGGCTGTCAAAAATCGTGTACTCTTCAGCTTTAAGAAAAATATTGTCTTATTTATGTACTTTCTCCATTTAGTTACGTTTCCACTGCTGGCCTTGCACTTTGTGTCGCAAATATTACAAATATCACTTTTAAATTTGAAGTGATTTAAAATGATTGACTGTGGGCAGTTCTAATCTGGAAAGGTAACTTATTCTAGAGAAAAAGTTACCTTTGTCTGGAATAGAAACGTAACTTTAAAAAAGGCTTGTTTTCTTTGCTTTTAAGTTGAGTCCGAGGGACTTTACAACAGCAGTTTCCAGAGGTGCTATCGACTGGATTTTATTTCAATGTCATTTGTGAATGTTAGTTCCTCATTTCCAACAGTGCAGTTACACTGGTTGAAAAACGTTATAATTTTGGAGAAACATCAATATTTCCACTAAATAAGAGACCCATGTTTGATAGAGGATAGAGAAAAAGCCAGCAAGTCGCCTGTCACACTCTGTGCTCAAAGCAAGATGCCAGAGAGCACCAAACAATTGTTTTAGTATTGGACAATTAATTAAATTTTACACAATTTTCATAGTAGGAGTCATAGTTTGTTAAATATTTAATTGAACTAATGAAATATTTTTCTTTTATTTGATGACCGATGTTTGTTGTGACCCAGCTAGCAAGCAAATGTTCAGAGTACGTCTGCCGAACGTACACTGAAAGTCGTACGTAATGTCAAATGTTCGGACTTGACGTTCTCCTGACATTGTCTGAACCTTAACTCCAAACACTGGCCTGTTATTGAAAAAAATATTTTTGCGGTACTTTTATTTAATCAATTTCAATCAATTCTTTAAGAACTTCATAGTGGCTAATATTTTTGACAAAATCTCTATTTTTGTCTTTTTAGAAAGTCAGCATCTCTGAATGTTGTCTGAACTTCCGTGTGTGTTCGTGTGTGACGTTTCTAAATGCGGTTACTAACTTCAATATTATATTTAGACACTAGGGGGCTCCACGCCCAGACAAACATTATCCTCTCCGTTCAAAATATGGTTACAAGTCCGACAGTTCTCATTTCCTTTCTTGTATAATCTGCACTGCATTCATGCTATTGTAATGTGATGTATCTCAAAGGAGAATAATACTTAAATAAAAGTCCAAGAAGTACTTTAATTTGGAGTTTAAAAAAATATCTGCCGAGTGACATCATTTCCCAACTTCCAACTTCCTTTTAAGTTAGTGTTTATTCTGTGTGAATAAACACTGAATAAACACCATCAGTGTTTATTCACCATTATTGAACAGTAACAGTCAACCCAGCTTCACAGTTGACCTAGGGTCTCAGCGTGGGCCTTCTAATGTTGTTAACAGCAGTGATGTGTCTTCTGTGCCAAGGCTTCGAAGTGTGTCGAATAATCCAGGAAGATTTTATGAAACACATATTGAGGCTTGAGCTGTTGCTGGTGGCAAACATTGATATTTGAAGCCTCGCAAGCGGGCCGAATCACATGACTGATTCAAGAACTGGTTCATAAGTTTGCTTGTGAATCGAAATAAATGGCAAAACACAAGATTTTATTGCGTGTGTCTCCACAATAATGTAATCGCCTTTTTCACGTTGGACTTAAGTTTTGCACATGGTAATAATAAACCATCACAAATGATGTAAAAAAAGCAACATAGTGGATTCTGTGGATCCACTAGGATTTAGTGGAGATATAATATATATATATATATATATATATATATATATATATATATATATATATATATATATATACATACTGCATTCACATCTTCAATTAGGCTTTCTGATGGTACTTCACTCGGCCGTTGTAATTGGCGCCGAGGAGGTCTGGTTGTCATTCGTGCCATGATCCTATCTCTCAGGTCAGCTGCAGCTTTATTCAGCTCTGATTCCTTCATTGTGGCTGCATACTCTCTCTCTGGGCGGGGACTCGTAGTTAAGTCCCGCCCATCCTGACATCCAGGTTCCTCCTCTTTGCCGTAGCATTTGTGTTGTACCTCATCAATCTCAAGTTGTCAATCATCCGTTTGAGGATGTTGGAACACTGAGCTACTAGTTGTTTAGCACTTAGTGTAGACTGGGGATGTCGAAGTAACCATTCCTCCCTCAGTCTTTGCATATAGCCTCTCCGATTAGGGCTACTTGAGTAGTAGCATTCCAACAGATCCAAGTTTTCACCTCTCGCCCATTTCCGTCTTGTTCCAGTAGCCCATTTATCGTCAAGGTGCTCTGGTTCCCCAACACCTGACGCAGACCTTGTTTGGCCAGGCGACGTCTGAGCCGGCATGTTTCCTTGCTTCTCAATGTCTCTCATGGTCTGAGGTAGGCAGGCAGTGGTCAAAGGGTCTTGCCTAAGGACCCAGACGGGATAGCGCAATTTTTGCCGGTTTCGGCCTGGATTCGAACCCGGGAGAATGAAGCCAGAATGATAAACCGGCTCTTCTCCACCCAACCAGCTAAAGTGTACTCTCAATGGCAGGGTAATAACAACAGAGCAGACCCACCAAGGCTGGAGACTGAACAATACTGGAAAGGCATATGGGAAAGGGAGGCGTCCCACAACAGCAATGCACAGTGGCTGATCTCTCTACGAGACGACCATAGCAACCTCCCTGAGGAAGCCCTGGTAACTATCACACTTACCATTTTGATAACTTTAGATGGGACATGCCTTATGAACAGACTGACCAAGTTTGAAGCCGATGAATGAAAATCCCTAGGAGGAGTTCGATCAAATACGAAGGCTGTAAAAGGCAAAAATCGGGTCAAAATCGGACCTTCAATTCAAAATGGCCGACTTCCTGTGATACTTGCACAATGACATTAATTGTAAATTTCTTGGGGAGCTCTACAAGTGTACCGAATGTCATGTCTCTACGATGAAGTAAGGGAATAGCAAAGGGTCCTTTGAAAATTGCTAGGTGGCGCCGTTGAGCCGTTTCTTTTGCGATTTTTGCGACGACCTTAAATATCAAAATTTTGAAACTCTCTTTACGCGTCCGCCAAGTTTGGTGAGTTTTTGAATATGATAAAGTCCTCAAAAAGCCCCCTCTTTAGGGGGGCAGAAACAGTACAAAAACAATAGGCCTTTGCAGCGCTTAGCTGCTCGGGCCTAAATAGAATAAGAAAATCCCCCCAGTCCTTAGGTTTATACATTGTCCATGTGATGTTGCAGTAGAGCAAATAAAGCACCAGGGCGCATCAGCTCATGGGTAGAACGGTCGAATGGAATGCTTCATTTCTTCATGTAGCTTCATCTAGTGCCATCACTAGTTTACAGACAGGCTTTTATAGTCTACTACCCCTCTCATTAACAGACCGACTATGAAACAGGGTCAGAAAAATGCATATACACTTACAAACCTCTACAAAATAGCTGAATAATTAAAATAATTTTATCACTAAGCACCACTCTAAAAACACATTTCTCTAGATATAAATCTAACATTGAACTTCTAAAGTGCAGTTTACTCCCCCTTCAATCATACAAGTCTCTTCTAGAGCCTTTAAAAAGTTTTCAGGACCCCAAAGTATATATTTCAGTCTGAACACCCAGAGGAAGAGACAGAGGTAATTCACATGTACACTATCACAGTACATATAATTATCTTTCACTTGATTTCAAAGATTAGTCATAATACTTATATTTTATTAATTTGTTAACAAATCATAATCAGTAACAGCTGCCTGAGAAGATGCTGCCTACAAACACCCACAAACTAACAATAAAATACTTGAATCTGTTCGTATTTGTAATTTTTTCATTTAAAATACTCAATCTGTATTTTAAGTGTATCAAAATAAGTAATGAAGACCTTCATTACAATGACATTGAAATGTCAGAATAAAAAAATTAAAAAAAATAATTCATAGTTGATGACTTTGATGGTTTTATAATGTAAAGCACTTTGAGCTATTTTATTAATAAAATGTGTTAAATAAACCTGACTTGACTTACAGCTAGGGTTAGAGGTACCTATTTGTGAATTTGATAGAAAATTGTTGATTTCAGTGGTTAGGATCTTGAGACTTGACTCAGATTTGAGGCAAATAACTTAGTATTTTACTTAGAGTTTGACAAAAATGACTTGTCAATATCTGAGAAAGATAGAAGGTTGGTCTTGGTTTACTGAGGATAAAGGCACTTTTAATGCAATGCATCCTCTAAATAAACACTCGATTGGGTCTTTATTTTAATCATCCTCCACTATGAGGTGAAAGTCTGGATCTTAAGTGATCCATTCACACATCCGTGTAACTAGTATCTTCTCTACTTGGTTGTAGTCTTAATAATCTCTTGTCCAGAAACAAATGTAGATAATACTGAATCTTTTCTCATGTGTATATTGTGTCTTTGATGTGAATATTTTATCACAGCTGTGTATTGTCCTAAATGCAAAGATGCTCATGGAAGAAATTGTAATCACACAAATATTTTAGAAAATGTTGGCAAAGCAGTTGACTCTTTGGTTTGTTTTTTCAGTCTACAAGGTGGAGGTGGATTCAGGAATGGAGTCTGTTACGCTGCCCTGTAAAACCATAGATCGTTTGCCCAAAGATGTAACAATAACATGGAGAAATAACACCAGCCGATTAGTCCACCTGCAGGAGGGCCATTGCAAAAAGCTTGAAGAACAGCACGAGCAGTACAAAGACCGAACTGATATGAAAGAAAATTTTAAATGTGGAGACTTTAGTTTGATCCTGAAGAACCCGACAGACAGAGATACAGACACTTATACCTGCACCATCTCCAACAGATGGGGGAAAATCCTGATCAAGAAACAAGTGCTGCTCTATGTCAAAGGTAAGAGCTGTACATGTAGGTTTCACAATTTACTTATTACTGTAAGTTGAATTCCAGCTTTCAGTTAATAAGTGATAATGTGTCTGTGATCAAGGCACTTCCAAATTAATTAATTATCTGTATATCATATTTAAATGTCAGTGTGAATGGGTGAGCATCGTTAAACCACTTTGAGTGGTCAATATAACAAGAAAAGCACTTTAAAATTTTAGTCCACCTTCTGTTTTGGCTTTTTTGTCACACTTATTTCATTCATTTAAAAAAAGCTATTCTGCAATAATAGAAAAATTGCCCAAACAGAACTTAGGATAAGAGACTTTATAAATCAATAGATTATATACCAATCAAAAACTAAAATTAAAAGAGAAACAAAAAGAGAAACAATGTAATTGGCATCTATACTTTATCCCAGAATATTTATTACCCCTGAAAGATTTGGATTCAAATTATCTTCATTTAATCTGTTTTTTCCAGAAAGAAAAGACAGAAAGATTCTATGCAATATATTAGTATACCTGTTTTACAACAACTTTTTTTGTGAGCATATTTTCACTTATCTTGTGGCTGCCTTTTGTGATGAGACAAATCTTTAAAGCTGGTCCCACAATAAAATTATTGTTTGAAAATACAAATTATAATTTGGATTTTTAGGTTAAGCTCTTCCGGTATTAAAATTTGTTTGATCATTTGAAACATTTAACTGTCACAACAAAGAAAAAACAGGTTATATATGTAATTCTTTCCTAGTTCAACTTGTGTAATTTGTTCAAATTTCAATGTGTGATCTCTATTGTCTGGTTTTGTCTGGTTCAGTCATATCAGCAGTCACTGTTTTTTTTTTCAGATTCTAACTTTCTTCTCATTTTCATCTAGCTGGACCTGACTCTTTCATTATAGCCATAGACATTGGTTCAGGATACAGCAGCTACGCCTTCAATGTTAAACCCAGAGAGGAAGGAAGTGAGACCCAGATAAAGAGATGGGGTAAGGAACTTGGTCTGGACACCCCAAAGACTTCTTCGTGCATCCTACTTGATGAACATGGACATTTCGTACATTTTGGTTATAAAGCCAAAACAACATACATCAATATGAGAAGAGAAGAAGCTGAGAAACATAATTTCTTTGAAAATTTCAAGACGGCTCTTGATTGCAATGTAAGTTGAAAAACGATCAGGGGCCTCATGTATGATGCGTGCGTACATACAAAAAATGTGCAGTGCCATATTATATGCACAAGTTGGCAGGTATAAAAATGAATGTTGAGTAAATATATGCAAACTTCTTATCTGCTGTGAAAATGTGTGGCAGCCATGCAAACTTTTTTTTTAGATGATAAAAAGCTATGTAGTGCCAAAACTCACATAAATCCTCTGAAACTTATCTTCAGTCATTGTTATTGTTACCAAGAAGCATCGAACCCAGTGTTATCCCATAATGTTATAGAGCCATGTTTAAATACGTAGGATCTTTAACAAAATCCTATTCGAAGGATGAACACTGGTTTCAACACAAACACTTGTTTGTGATTGTTTTTTGAATAATGTGCCACATTATTACATTTTGATTTATTGATGGGCATAGCTGAGTATCATCAGCATAACCATTAAAATGTATCCCATGCTAGCTGATAATTTCGCCAATCAGAATAATAGGCATAGTATAAAGAACTGGCACAAGCAGTGAACCTTAATGTTATTTACAGGAAACTCTTCAGGGTGAAGAAGAGTTTCCAAATACATGAACAAACTGAAATCTGTCTAATAAATAAGATATGAACCAATGAGTTTCAGATATTGTTCAATAATACCACACCTTACCAGGCAGGTATTCAAAACATAACAAGTAATAATAATAATAACACTTACAGCTGTTTGGATATGTATTATTTCCTGATAATAAGGTTGTGTTCTGATATGGTAATGTTGACCAAAATTATTGACTTTAATAATGGCCTTTGCCACTTACTGTGTATTACGCAAAATACTGTTGCACAATACGGCCATTGTTATATCAGTAACAAATCACAACATATCACAATCAGGTGTGTGTATTGATATACACTGATGTGTGCATGTGTCAAAGTAAAAATATGTTTGCTGATAGATTGAGTGGCGGATATTTAAACAGAAGCAAGTGTAAATTGATATTTTTTAATTGCCAGCTTCGAGAGACATTTCTTCCAGCGCTTCAACCATAAATTTCTAAATTCCTTGTTGTAGTGTTAAGTTTTTGGCCCAGTGTCCTGGAGTTCAAAATATGATATTGTTTTGCAGTTAATAATGAAATTTGTCTGTTTCCAAAAAAGAAGGGAAATAAATATATGGAAAGCACTTCTTGATTATCCCTATTGCGTAAAGATTATTTAGAAACTGTTTTTATTGTTCATACTGTTTCATAATTTGCTTCTAACAATTTTCTAGGAGTACATATTGTATTATGTAGAAAATTATAATGACTTTCACTGATAGAACATTTTAATGTGTGTTGGTCAGGGATGGGAACAAACTGATTTGCCAATATTTTTATTAGGGACATTTGTTTCAAAATATAATTTTTTTTAGCTAAAAGTGCATAGGCTGGAATTAATTACATTTGTATCTGTGTTTTAGTGGGATTGTATATGGTACACCAATAAAAAGTAGTATTTGTGAAGTAAAAAGAAAATTACAAAACCTAACCAGATTGTAGGAACAAGAGCTTAACTGACTTTGAAGATCTTCCTAGGTGTATAATTCTGTATAGTGCTGCTAATGCAAGCTTCTTTAAATGTGATAACATAATCTATGTGTGAATACAATCTAACTAACTACTAAAACATATTCCCAGGACCTCAGGAATCTGACAATTAAAGCAGCCAATAATAAGTCCATTGAGGCCTTCAGGGTCTTCACAGAAGTTCTTGAATATCTAAAGAATGACGCTCTGGAAACCATCAAAGCCCAGGCCAAAGAGGGAGAGTTTACAGCCTCTGACTTCACCTGGGTGCTAACTGTTCCTGCCACCTGGGGTCATCCAGCTAAACGGTTTATGACAGATTCTGCAACCCAGGTAATGAACTTTCAGAGAGCAGCTTAGCTCTGAAAAGTTTGCAACAATGACACTTTTAATGTCTTTTTCAGGTTGGTCTTGTAACAAAAGGAGCAAAAGGCAAACTGATGTTTGTTTTGGAGTCAGAAGCAGCTTTGACCTGGTGTTTGCAGCTTCCATCTGATGGTTTCATCACACAGAACCACAGCAGAGACTCACAGGATCAACCTGCAGGAGCAGCAGAACCTGATACCAGCTGGAACGGTACTGTGTGGCTCTGTAACATCATGCACACAAACATTCAACATTTAACAGGTTTTAGTCTGTTTGATAGGATAAGTTCAGCATATGAATGGATTCTTTATGTGATCTGTTTGAATTAATCCGATTGATAAATAATACCAATATATTTTTATTTGTTTTATATTTTTTCTGAAATGATTTTGACCATCAAAAGAATTTAATCAGGTAAATATAACCCGAGTAAGTACAAATAATTTTATTTTCATTTGCAAATCATTGGTTGTGTCACACATAGCAGCTAAAACTGCTTTCTAGTTTTTATAAATCCGAACTTGATGCACGAAGATCCTTTAACATCCAACTGGTACAGTCCATCAGATCTTTGTGTTCCCATTCCTTGAAAAGTTCCATTTTTGCCACATATGTAGCACTGAGAGTTTTTTGAACTGCACTGTATTTCCTTTTCTTGTAGTAGATCCCACTGAAAAAAGATTTTCAGACAACTTTGGAATGTATAACTCATCATACATTGTGGCAGGTTTTGCATCACTTATTTTGAAGGTCATGTTCAATTTAACAATGCCAAATCATCGAGTTTCCACCACCCTGCCATCACCCAGTTTTACAGACTGTATTTTTGTAAACTGCTAGTAGTGTTGAAGGATTTCTTTGTCACAGGTCATGTGTTTTGATGCTCCAGAATCAATCAGTCACTCATCTTGTCCTGGTCCTTCAGTTAGATTTGCATTTTCTGCAACAAAGGCACTCTCAGAAGGGTCTTCTTCAATTTCACGTACTGCATTTTTGGCTTTGTGATTTTTTATTTTTTATTCATTTTTTCCAGCTTGGACAGTGTGATGGACCGAGTTAAAACAAGTCCATCACCTGGATGGACCTGGTGATGGACCTGGTCCAAAAAAATAGGGATTTTCTAAAAAAACAACAACCCTATTTTCTATATTTAGAAAAATAGGGTTTTTTATTTTAACCCAAAAATCATAAATGACAAAAGATAAAATGAGCTCATAAAAGAGGTCAAAACTGAACTCAGGCAAAAAGTGTAAGCAAACTAGTTGCACAAACAAACATAACTGACCTCACAAAGAAATGACACAAAGTATATAAATATATACTGGCTGATCAGACCAAGACACAATAGGGGTAAAAGAATACAATTACAAATAACACAAAAACAAATAACAGTGCAGCTAAGTTTGGCTAAACTAAAGACCCAAAAATGAAAATCAAAAATATTAAACTTTAAATACTAATGTGTACTCAAAAACAAAACTTATCTAAACCAAAACGCTACCATATCCCCCTGCCAGCAGGAACCAGTGGTGTAATCCAATCAGCACTTAAGCATAACAGCCTCTCCTTTAACCATTAAACAAAATTCATGCATCTCTTTTGGCGGTGCTCCATCGCTTCAGGACATTCCTCAGCTGCTCTAGAACATTCCTCAGCTTCCCAGAAGGTGTTGCCACCAGCCTGCCACGTCTACACCTTCGTGTTTGAGGCCTCAGCTCACCTTACGGCACTTCCCATTGCCTTCTCCCTCAACAATGCCCGCCATGGGATATTCCTAGGACATTCCTCAGCTGCTTGCCTTCGGAGGCCACTGCATGTAGCAGTTAAGACAGTTCCACTCCAGTGATCTGACTAGGTGTTATAGCTCAATTACTTTTATATCAAGGTGTGTTTCTACTGTCCACCTCCAAAGTAGTTTAGAGGTGGACTCAAACAGCCCGTCATGACGTGTTGCTGTTTGCATGTCAGAGACCAAGCAGGTGGTACCAAGGCCAAGGGATGAATCTGTCCACTGTCCAAGCTGTTCTCCCTGTGCTCTTTTCATGTGTTCATTTCATGTAGAAACATTTTGTTCAGAGAAAGTAGGACCAACGTTTATCAGCTATCTGTGTTTTTCATTTCAAACTGCCTCAACCTGAGCTCTCCTGACCTCTTCTCTGACCCTGTGCATCAACCAGCAGATTTTGATTATAAAAATTAGAACATTTCATATGACATCTTCAAACTCTTATAAAACAGGCATGAACAGTTTCGATACCAAAACATCTTTTACACTCAATATTTTCTGATTAGTTTCCAACTCCTTTAGTTATAATGAACTAAAACATTTTCAAATTAATATATTCCACAACACTCTTAAGAATGTGATCTAATATAAAAAAAACTACAGATTAGACTAATTTGAATCAAATCGTGCTCAATATGTGTCAGAAGTTATGTATTGATTCTAAATGAGTCTAAATCTAACCTAAACTGAGGCCTACTCAAAACAATCATGATCAGTTTAATATTTAAACATGCACGAAAGTTAAACATCATAGCATAATTAAACAAATTTTTCCAACATACTTAGCAGAAATTACAAAATATCCAAAGATCTCACTATCTAGCTCATAGATTTTGTCCTTCCAAAATGTATTTTTACATTTAGTGAGTGTGAAAATTTTCACTCTAAAAATGTGATCCAAAGGGAATTTTCAATGTATTTCCCCCTTGGTACAAACTCTGTAAGTAATGCTCATCTGGGAAATTTGAAGTCTTAGCAAACTGGTGGTGCAACTGTGGAAGTCCATGTCATAAAATGGCAATAGAGTGGAGAAAATATTTTACTAACAGACATCTGACTAACATGCCTTTCAGCAGTTATCTAATTGTTTAATGCACCTTCAGATGCATATTCTTTGTTTTCACAGGCTTATCCAAAAGTCAGGTGGCAGTAGACATGGAAATGAAACAAGAAGAAACCAAAGACCTGCTGAACAACCATCACAGAAACGGAAAAGGATATGTCGTTGTTGACTGTGGAGGTAACTGTGTTACTCATGATTATTCAAACATTTGACAAGTTAAACACTAACCAACATTTTGATGTGTTATGATGGCACTTGGCATCTTTACACTGTGTGATCTCTTCTATGACTTTGTATTTTTATTATTTAAAACACTGTGAACTGCCTTGTTGCTGAAATGTGCTATAGAAATAAGCTTCATTGATTGAATTTTAGAAGTTTGGGACCAAAAGGATCCCATTTCAAAGATTGGGATAAGTGAAAATCAGCTCAGCTCCACAGTCACATGGATGATAACAGGAGGGCGTGAAATGGGAAGGACATTATGTTTACATATCTTCAAGGAGATTAGAAATATGCAGCCCAGGCAACACAGGAAAAAACATTTCAGACACAAAATGTCTTAGGGCGGGTAGATTATAAATTTCACTCTTCCCTAAAGTCTCTCTGATGCATCTGAGTTCTGTAATTAACCAAATTAGTTTAGTTGTTCCGCTGAGCCAAAACTAGCAGCTTCTCCAAGATCAATTCATTCTGTTAGTGAGTTTTGGAGTCCTCAGCAAGAGTCACATCCAACTTGCTTCTCTGTCCACACCAACAGTCTGAGTGTTGAGAGACCGGTTGACTGGCTCCATAATTTGTAGATTTGGAGGATGTGCAAAGAAAGGCTACAAAAATATAGAAAAAAATAGGACAAAAACAAAGCCAGCAGGGCAGGCAAGGGCAGGGAGGGAGCTGAGCAAAAAAGCATTTGCCTTCATTGAGAGCAAGATAAAAAGAAGACCTGAGAGATCTGGAAGGTTGATGCAGCAACAGCTAGTGTTGTAGTCAAAACCATCCAACACGAAACCGAGACAAGACCAAGACTTTTAGGGTCCGAGACCGGCGCCCCACACTACACAATAAAATGTGAAATGTAATCAAAATTGCTTCCAAATGTGAATTGGAAAGATCCACATTCTCATTAAAACACCTAGATATTAGATGTTTAGAACTGAAATAAATTGAACCGATATCAGTAACAATTCAAACTCTTCATTCTGCTTTGCTTCCATCTCTGTGCCACAATCTGCGGAGGTCTCCTGCCATCCCTATAAAGATGACACCCTGAGCATTTGCCCATATCGCCCATGTGAGAAACCACCACTGTCTGCACTATAAAGCATAGCGATTAATGTAATGCCCTAATGGTAAACAACGCTCAACTATGAACGGAGTGTGGGGTGCAGTGAAAGGGGAGGCACTGGGTGGCAGACTTGATTTTGGTGATCTGGTAGAGTAGTTGTCTTGTGATTAGGGATGCTCCGATCAGGATTTTTGCTGCTGCAACTGATTCTGATTCTGATCATCCATGAGGGCCGATCATTGCCGATCATCTGGATTGGCTGTTAGTTTTTAGCTTTTGGCACAAATGCTACAATGTAATCTGGAAAAATAAAAAAATGATCTGGCAATAAATTCACCTAATTTAGACATAAAACATGCAAAATACTTGCATGCACAATACAGCAACTACGCAGTGAAAAGAACAACTGAAAAACGTGCAATCAGTAAAATAATATTTAACAGTAAGGTTCTCAGTACCATAAATTATACATGAGCCAAATAAATCTGCCTATATCAAATAAATTCAAAGTCAAATGCAGGTTGCATTAAAATAAACAATCCTGAATAACTACACTAAAACTTCCTAAGAGCATGGCTAGCTGATTAACACTGGCTCTGCTGGTGTAATTCTTGAAGACGTGAATTATTTTTCGGATTATTTGTTTAGCTTTCTGACCGTGATGCTACCATGTTGGTAGCTGTGCGCTGCTTTATCTGCTATCTGGCTGTTCCAGATGTCCTTTTTTTCCTGCATTGAGCCTCAATATAGCCAAACTCTGTCAAGTGCTTGTTTTTTAAATGTCATATTAGATTCATTGTATTGATGCATTTTGACATGCTTCACTTCTGAGGTATTTTTCCATTGCAACACACAAATGTACTCATTCACTCTCAGAGGGTTACAGTTCCACACCACATTGCTTAGGATTTGCTGCTATGCGCTTGGGCAGTGTGAAGGAAATAGGAGATCAGCTGGACAGGCAGATTGAAAAGTGAGATTCAGGTGATCGGTTTTGTTGATCGGTAACAAAACCGATCTGTCTTGTTGTGATCGGTAACAAGACAGTTATCGGCAATCACCAATCATACACATGATTTCATTCACAGAAATAAGAAAGCATGACTCTTTCTGTGATTGGAAAGTTGTATGCTTCATTTCACCTCCCTCCTGCCACATGTCAATGTGCCCCTGGGCAAGGCCCTTAAGACCATGTTACCTACCAATTAGTGCATAAATGCGAATGGGTGAATATGACTCAAAATGATTGGAACAGCGCTATATAAGTTCAATCCATTTAGTACATTTATACATAGTTTATATCTATAGAAATATATAGATGCAGATATATCAATACATACATATGTAGATATATAAAGATATGGAGAGGCTTAAACTGCTGTTTAGTGTGAAAATAACATGTGATATGATTTAATAATGTGTTAAAAATTTCACACAAAAATCGCTCCGGAGTATAAGTCGCACCCCCGACCAAACTATGAAAAAAACTGCGACTTATGGTCCAGAAAGTACGGTAATTATTTAGACCAGAGGAAGATTTTTCTTCCTCTGTTTGTTCAAACAGGAAGACAAGGTTGAATAATTGTATAGGAGACAAATCTAAAAAACCTTTGCATTGACACTGAAAATATTATGACATGTATTGATTTAACTTTTTGAGTGTTTGTTGAATATGTAACACATTTTTTATTTTGGTTTATCCATTAATCAATACTCTTACTGTTTGTAAACAGATGCAACAATTGACTTCACTGTTCACGAAGTTATGGAAGGAGGATTCCTCAAGAAGCTGCATGTGGCCCCTAAAAACGAACTGGGAGGACAAACTGTGGACAGAAAATTTAAATTGTTTCTGAAAGAGATTTTCTCTAATGGAGTCTGGGATGAATACGAACAAAGTTTCCCCAGTGAGGTTCAGAAAATCATGTATGATTTTATTTGTCTTAAACAGCTGGATGAAGATGTTCGGATCAGCTGCTCATTCAACCTGGGAATGTTGGCTGAGAAACATAAAGAGATTGAAACGTTCTTTGATTCAGTGGAAGGAGCTTCCTGGGATGATGGATCTATCAGAATCTCCAGAGAGAAACTGAGATCTTTCTATAATGAGAGTCTGCAGGGCATCACTAAGAGCCTTGGAGAAATATTAAACAAAAATCTCAACATTGGTAACATTGTGTTGGTGGGAGGTTTGGCTGAGAGCCAGATTCTCCATCAGCACATCACTAATCGGTTTGGAGGTCAGTTTAAAATCCTGTGTCCTCTTAGACCCCAGGAAGCGATCCTGAAAGGAGCCGTAGAGTTGGGGAGAAACCCAAAGTTGGTGGAGTCTCAGAAAAAATATCCAGCTTGGTTGAATTTCTTTTTTGAGAATTTTAAATAATAAAAAATGTGTTTCTTACTGAACTTTAACCATATTTTTCTGGTAACAGTGTTCAGCATCTAGGAAACCAGGTGTAAAGAAGTTTTGTTTTTATTTTTTTGTTTTTGGTCAGCCTCTTGCTTAACACATATATCTTCACCATACATGTGTATGTCATTGGATTTGTTCAAATTAAGGAAATAAGATGCATACTTTCAGAATTAACTGAAATATGCTGCTGGAAAATTCTCCAAACAATACATTCTGTTCAGTTACCTATTTTCTGCTGATGATTTATGTATCACTCTTTAGTGGCAAACCATTGCTGTTATAACTGAGGATAGTCTGCAAGCCTTAAAAAGCTGATGCTAAGATTGGATCTATTTGTGTAGAAAGATATATAAAATGGCTTTAAATACTTTATTTGTACATGACTGTTATAACTATCCAATAAAAATTTTACAAAAAAGTTGTTTGGAACTGAAGAAGGACATGATGCAGAAATTTTTTGATTTTGTCTCTGTTTTCTCATTTTCTCTCTGCATAATTAGATCTTCCACTGATCCACTTTCAGTAGTATGTCTTCCACTTTGAGTGTCAGTAATTAGTTGTGTTTTCATCTCCCAAAATATTGCAGATTGAAACTAAGAACATAAATTAACTTGATGGAAATGCAATTTTGAAAAAACATGTTTTTCGTAAAATGTTTTTGTGGTACAAGAAGTTGGTTTTTCAGCTGTATCGAAACCGATCAACAGTCTGCTGAAAATGATTAGTAAAAGGATGATGTTTTGTTTTTGGAGCCAGTTACACATTGTTTTTTCTGACAATGTGTAACTGGCTCCACCAGAGCTCTCACAGCATCACACAGTTCATAAAAAGTTGTGTGTCATTCCAGTGTGTTGAATCCTCTTTAAAATCTCCAACCACAGTTTCCCCTAATGAGAGCTGAATGCATAATTACTCCCAAGGATAAGTGGCTTGTTGAATGAATGCCTGAATAAGACAGATGTCTCTTCTTTTAGTTTGCCTGATAAATTATGACCGATTTATAAATATATCTAATGTAACTAGTGGTACTGTTACAGAGTGAGAGCTTCTTCAATCAAGATGGAGGCTCGGATGTCTTTTCCTGAACATTTCTGTTCAGTTTTTTATTGAGGAGAAAAGGCAACAGCTGTTTGTTACCTAGCAACTAAATCAACAGAAGCAAGACAGTGACAGAACCAAATCCTGTTAAGCATTGAAAAAAAAAAAAGACTTCTTCTATCCAAATGAATCATGCCTCACGCTTAAATAATTTTTGTTTCAGCTTTTGTAATTATATACAATCATGTTAAATTCAGTTAATAATAATCATCATGCAAATTATGCTTAACATATAATTGTAAAGACGTCACTATAATGCAAATTATACTTAACATATAAGTGTAAAGACGTCACTTTTATCACATTTATCATTTCTTGCCTGCCTTCTGTTTCAGGTTAGAAAAAGTCAGATCTTCTACCTTAAAGATCTCCCCTGCAACTCTACCTTAATAAAAAGATAGTATATTATGTTTTCCATGCAAATAGTGCAACATTATAGTACAATCAATTAACTGTTATCTTTAAGAGTTATAAAAAATGCCTCATATATCAAATATGACTAAAAAGAAATTTTACTTACCAATTTAATGCCTTTAAGTTGGGCCTCTGTCTTTTTAAAAACTCCTTCTCTTTTGAAACTCTGCCTTCAGGAAGTCATCATGTCTCCTCTATTAAGCCTTGAACAACATTTTTTCAGTGTTGCACTGAGAAGAAGCTCAGTGCTTCTTCAGTGCTGAACCACAAACGTCTGGTGGTTCAGCTCCACCAGATGTTTGCTAATATCTGCTGGCTAGTCTGAAGGAGTTGAATGTAAGAGTTGCAAGAGAGATTTGCTCTTTGAGGTGGAAGATTGGAAACTGTAGCACTGAGGAGGAGCTACACCTCGAAGGCGTTGCTAGGTTAATCAGGTGTTTTGCACAGCTGAATGGTTACCATGGAGATTAAAGGATTTCTCACGCATCCGTGAATTAATCAAATTAACACTTGGTATGTTTTGGATGAGGAAACAACGTCATAACATGAAGTAAAGCTCAATAAAGTTGTTTTTTCACAATGCTGCCCCTAGTACAGCATAGTCAGTGGCGCAAAAGGCCGCTATGCAGTGTATGCAACGCATAGGGTCGCTGCACTAGAGGGGCGCAACAACGATGTGGGGAATTTTTTTTCTAGTCAACGTTTTATGTATGTAACAACTGTTTGTGTATGAAACAATCAGTAACAGAGGAACAGCACTGATTAGGCACCCCTCCCCTCCTGCCAGCCGCTCTCTCCTCCCATACAGGTAGGTTGGGCAGCGGCCCTTCCAGAAGTGTTGAGGCGCTTTTGTTTTCTTTGAAATTTGAATTGTATTAGTGCCTGGACAACAGAGAGCTAAAGATGGGCGCAGAAAAAAACTCCCGGGCACTAAACAGAAAACGGAAGAGGGGGAGGGAGAAATATGTTGGAGAGACGAAGAAAAGCTTTTCAAAGTGGTTGAAAGACGGAAGGTAAATAATGTATCTCTTGTGTATCCAACAAGAGAGTTGTAAATATTCAGGTTAGCTTAAGCTAGCCTAAAATAACAGGTGGTCGTTGTCTCCGCCCCGTATTGAACCAATATGCAGTGGCGTATTGACGCGGATTATCAGCTGAACAATTTCAGTGAGGATTGATACGGTGTACATCAATCAACAAAAACAATGTGTCCGTCATGGCGCAGTTTGCTGCTGTGTAATGGACAGAATGGATCAGGAGAGGAACCACATCGTTCTGTACGGTAGGTCAGCTCAGCTGGTCAGAGCACCGTACTACAAATCAAATACAAAACAGTAGGTTGTTTGATACCAGACAGAATGGGTCAGGAGAGGAACCACTGACCCGTCAGAACATACACAACCAGACATCAGTCTCTTCATCCCTCAATCATTTCCTGAGACCGAAAAATAATATAAATGGCAATTTAAAAGAACAAATCATAAACATAAATTCATAGTAAATAAATAAATATTGTGAAGGGAACATAAAAATGTTTGTTAGGATTGTGTAGGAAAAACATTGATATCTTTTATAAATACAGTGTTTTGTGGTCAATATTATTTCACCATTTTATTAATGTGGGTTGCCAGTTTGGATAAGGCTTCCTATCAAACTGTAATAATGATAGAAAACATGCTAACAAAATGCCTCAGACCGGAACCCACAGGCGGTTCTAGACACAGGATAACAGAAGTGGCTCTTTGGCTCACTTGTACAAGTTTATGTCAGGGGGGTGTAGTGGGGGGAAAAAGGGGGAGCACGGGGTGAGATATTCACATCCACCTCAAAAATATGTAGTTGCGCCCCTGAGCATTGTGGAAAAACTAGTACAGAGGAAGTAACAGTTTAAACTTACCAGACCTGCTGAATTACTCCTTCTAAACAGGAGAGGCCCAGCAGGTGATAAAAACCTTTTGATCTTCATCTTTTTTTTAAAGTAACAAATACTAGAACTTTTAAAAAGAACCCTGTTAAATTATTTTGTCACATTAAGTGTTATAATTATACATTTGCACATCCATAAATTATTTAATGTGCTGTGCTACTTATGTGTAGCTGCTGTTGTTGTCATAATTGATGTAAATAATGTTTTTATGAGGAAAAGTAGCCATGGCAATGGCTAACAGGCCTCAAATTACACAACTTGGTAATTTGAGCCTCCAAGCAACCCAAGTCAGAATAGCCAAAGTCCAGATCTACTAACACAGAGAACAGCACTATAAAAAGACATCAGTTGGACCAATTTAACTGAATTGCTTCAATTGGTAACAAGTAACTCAATTACATTTATCCAACTTAATTTATTAAGTTCATCCAACTCAATATATTTGTCTAAACCAAGACAAAACTAGAACTACCTCAGCTAAAGGGCTGAACATCCAGGGCTTCTCTGTAAGAGAAGCCTGTTCAAATAATTAAGTTCATCTGGCTCAATTTATTAAGTCTTTTAACTTAATTCATTAAGTTTGTTTGACATGACAAATTTAAGTCAGTCTTACACATATCATTTAGTTTACTTCACATAAAGACAGAAACTAATAAATGACCTCTTTTTTTAAATTTTTTTACCAAGGTTTGTTTTTTTGGCTCAGACAGCCTTTTTCTGAGAGTAGTTACACAGGAAAGTGGGAAGAGAGTGCACTCTAAGAAGTGTACTCTAAAAACACACTTTTTAGAGAATACTCTGAAAAAAATATTTGAAACAATATGCGATGTTCACATCCTACGTCTGAAGTCATGACACAAGCTTGTGTGGACATTATGAAGCAGCTTTTGAGTTAAAGAACGGCAACCTTTATGGTCAAACAAAAATGTGCTATTAGAAATGTCTGATCGTACCCAGGGAAAGATCCTGTATCAATCAGGTGGTTTAGGGGTAGAGCACAACTCACATAAGCAGACCTTACTCCTGGACGCTGCCGTTGCAGGTTTGATTAAGTTGTTTTAAATTAAGAGTTAAAACAACTCTTAAGATGTTTTAAGAGTTAAAACAACTTAATAAATGAAGTTGGGTTAACTATTTTCTTTTTTCAGTGTACAGGATATTTGAAAAACTAAAATAACATGTTAAAGCAAACATTTAAAGTAATGTAAATTCTTTTGAATATTTAATTTTTTTAGTTTAGAACAACTTAAAGTTTGAGTTGACTTATAGAATTTAGGCAGCGATTTGAATTATTTATTAGAAAAAAAATAAATGATTTGAGTAAGAGTGACTTAAATTTGTAATATTAAACACAATTAATGAATTAAGTTATAAAAAATTAGAAAACTGAGTTGGATAAACTTAATAAATTGAATTGGATGATCATAAGGTATTGAGTTGGTTAGACAAATGACACGAAACCGGCATTGAACTCAGTCGTTTCAAGTAAAGTCAAAGTAAAAAGTTACTTTAATTAAGGTTACTTAGATTTGTAACTTTTAAGTTAATTGAACACAAAAACTTAGATGTCATCACTAAACCAAAGTGAAATTAATGTAAATAAGTTCATTAAATGACTTAAGCCAAAAGCAATTTTTAGAGTCAACAGTCAACCTGTATGGTCACAGTGAGTTTTGTTTTTACTGTGGAACTTCAATGATGTTCGATTTCCAAACAAAAATTTCACAGTATCACAACTCTATAAGTGATATTTATACACAATTATATGGATGGTAGAAATAAATATCAGAAATTATTTTGAGTATATAAATCTCTTCAAACAAAAAATTAGACTGAAGTTTGTACACTGCATGTGAAACCAGCCTTTCCTGTCTGAGCAGATAAACAGCTCCAGGGAGGAGGAGTGGACAGATAAGAAAGAGACTGGTTAGCGTTCCCACTGGTATTCTGGTTTCCATCCTGACTTGCAGAACATGATTCTACAATGGGTGACTCCTATGTTATCGCCATAGACTTTGGTACTGCTTACAGTGGATATGCCTTCAACATCACAGCCAGAGAGCAAGAAAGTGATCCCATTTTAAAAAGATGGGGAGCAGGACAAGGACTGGACACCCCAAAGACTCCAACATGCATCCTGTTTGATCCAAAGGGAGAATTTATGAAGTTTGGATATGAAGCCAAAAAAGCATATATCAAAATGAGAGGACAAGAAGCAAAGAGACATTATTTCTTTGAAAGATTCAAGATGGCTCTCTATGGCAAAGTAAGTAAAGATTTAAATATTTATTCTTGATATTTTCTGACTAATGCTCAAGATAAGTGAGGAATGTCTGTCTCCCAATGTCTGTTGGGAGCTTATCCCAACAGACATTGAGAAAGATGCCTGTGTAGTCACAGACCTGTGAATAACATACTTTTTTCTAAATGAAAAGGTGTGTTACACACTTACATTAAGTAAGGTCTAAACTCCTGTCTTTCCAACACACTAAAACAGAAGCTTATGGTGAGTTGAGTAAAATCACAGGAAACATATATGACATTTTATTACTTGTTAATTGTTACCAGAGCAGATGAACTTAAAACATGTGGACTGCTGAAAATTACAGCTTGAAGTAATTTTTATATTGTTCCCAGTGTAAAGCCAAAACTTGTTAATAGAAGTAATAAGATTAGAAAAAAAATGTTTTCTGTGGAAAATCTGCCTAACCTGTCAGTAAAAGCAGTGTGTTTGTTGGTGTTGTGTACACCAAAAAATACTCCACAACACTGTATTCGATGATGTTACACTATTTTCAATGAAATCGAAAATAACTAAATTTTATATGTTTAATAAGACATTTTCACATAATTGTTATCTTCTAGGATCTTAACAAAAACCTTAAGATTAAAACAGAAAATGGTAAGGAAATGGAGGCTTTGAAGGTTTTCTCTGAGTCCCTGAGATTCCTGAAGGATGACGCACTGAAAACAATCAGTTCCAAGAAACCAGGACAGAAGTTCATTCCCTCTGACTTCACCTGGGTCCTGACGGTTCCTGCCATCTGGGATGAGTCCGCAAAACAGTTCATGAGAGAAGCTGCAACTGAGGTAACATCAGGTTTTACAGAAACCAATGAAGTTCTGAAATGTTCAGCATTGATTATATTATATTTCTCTTCCAGGCAGGAATTGGAACTGAAGGAACTGAAGACAAACTGGTGATTGCACTGGAACCAGAAGCTGCTTCAGTCTGGTGTAAGAAGCTTCCATCAGATGGTTTCATCACACAGAACCACAGTAGAGACTCACTGGATCAGACTCCAGCAACTCAGTATATTATTGTTGATTGTGGAGGTAACTGTCTGTAAATCTGATACAGTCTGTAGTAAAACCTTTAATAATAGTGACATTATTGTTGTAGAAGACTAACAATGATCTACAATATATGGAAATTGTTATCACATTTTGTGGGTTTCAGGAGGAACTATTGACATCACTGCTCACAAAATCCTGAAAGGAGGAGCCTTAAAGGAGCTGCACAAAGCCTCTGGAAATGACCTGGGAGGACAAACTGTGGACAGAAAGTTCAAAGAGTTTCTCAAAGAAATATTCTGTGATGGAGTCTGGGATGAATATGAAGAAAATTATCCCAGTGAAATTCAGAGAATGATATTTGATTTTACTCGTCTCAAACAGGTAGATGAGGATATTGAGATCCAATGTCCATATAATCTGGGGAAACTGGCCCAGAGAAAGAAAGACGTAGAACAGTTCTTTGAATCAGTGCAAGGAGCTTCCTGGAATGACGGATCCATCAAAATCTCCAGAGAGAAACTGAGATCTTTCTATAATGAGAGTCTTCAGGGCCTCACCAAGAGTCTCAGAGAAATATTAAAAGAAAATCGAAACATTGGCTTCATTCTCTTAGTGGGGGGATTCGCAGAAAGTCAAATACTGCAGCAGCTCATTAATGAGCAGTTTGGACAAGAATATAAAATCATGTGTCCTGTTAGACCCCAGGAAGCGATCCTTAGAGGAGCTGTAGAGTTTGGAAGAAACCCAAATATAGTGACATTTCGGACAAGTCGCTTTACTTATGGGGTGTCCGTGTTAAAAAGGTTTGATGAGTGTGAACATAAACAAGAAAAGAAACTCGTAGCTGATGGAAAAGAGTGGTGTAAGGACATCTTTAAAAAACTGCTGGAAGAAGGTGAAGATGTAGGCTGGGATGAAACCAGAGAGCATGTCCTTCATGCAGCAGATCCAAAACAGACACAGATGAGTGTTAGATTGTTTAGGACTGAAAAAAAAAATCCACTATATGTAGATGACATGGGAGTGGAAGAAGTAGGTTCATTTATAGTTAAACTATGTGATTCTAAAATAAATCAAGAACGTAAAGTGAAAGTGGAACTGAAGTTTGGCTCAACAGAGATTAGAGCAACAGGGACTGACTTGAATACTGGAAAGAAAAGCTCACTTAAATTTAAGTTCAAGAATGTCTGAAACATTTATAATATCACACTGCAGTGATTTACAGTTAAAAAGGAAGAAATGGTTTGAGGTTGATTTCATACTACAGGTCATAATGCTTTTATCTTATTTGTAATGACTATGAGCTTGTGTTGTGTTCAGGTTCACATTTTTCTTGTGAACTTGAACACCAGTAAAGATGGGCCAGTTTTCCCAGACTGCAATCAATGTGTTCTTTTATAAAACAAAGAACACATTGATTTGAGTAAATTATGTAGCACAAACCTGTTTTCTGTGTTCTGTAACTTTGCTTTTATCTTTGTCTTTTGCTTGCTGCAATCTATTACTAAACTTTGGGTCATAAAACGGTTCATTGGGTGGTAAAGATTAGACGCTTGAATCCAGGTTGTAGTGGAAATTGATGGTTTTAATGAACAAAAAGTGAACCAAAATCCAGACACAGGTAGCTCTAGAAGGCATGACACAGGGACAAGGCAGCAAGGACAATGACACAAGAAAACTATGACGTACAACAAGGATCCGACAGGAAAACACAGGCATAGGTGAGTATGAGGAGAGGAGATAATCAGGAGAACGAGACACAGTTGGAAACAATAACATGGGGTCAAGGGCGCAACTACATATTTCCTGAGGAGTATGCCAACATGTCATGGGCTTCACTGTAATTGTTTAGCCTAGAATGTGTGTCTTCCCACTACCGTCTGTATTTTTGCCAGAGGTTTTGGTTGTAAGGACGGTGTAGTATCGGTGGACATTTTAAAAAGACGCGGGTTGATAGCAACTCACCGTGGCTGCGCAGTGTCCGTCTCTAAGAAGCCGTGACAACAGCGTCAGTTCGTGGAGGTAATGGATGGGGGGGTCCTATTTAGGTCACGCAAGAACAACTTATTTCACCTTAATATTTCCCATGTTTTGTTTTGGTTGTTATTATTACAATTATTGTTGAGATGTGTGTGAAAGGTTTGTCTATCAGACATTTATAGCAATATGGAATAAATTGTGTCCCGTATTGGTTCAATATGGGGCGGAGACAACAACCGCCTGTTATTTTAAGCTAGCTTAAGCTAACCTGAATATTTACAACTCTCTTGTTGATACACTGACATTACTTGCCTTCTGTCTTTCAACCACTTTGAAAAGGTTTTCTTCGGCTCTCCAACATCTTTATCCCTTCCCCTCTTCTGTTTTCTGTTTTGTGCCCCGGAGTTTTTGTCTGCCGACCCATCTTTAGATGCCTGTTGTCAAGTTCATTACTACAATTCAAATTTTAAGAAAAAACCCACCTCAACACGTTCTAGAATGGCCACTGCCCAAGCTACCTATATGGGAGGGGAGAGTTGAAGGCAGGAGGGAAGGGGCGCCTAATCAGTGCTTTTCCTCTGTTATTGATCATTTCATAACCAAACAGCTGTTAAGTACATAAAATGCTGAACCAAAAACACACATAAATATCCATATCCTCACACCTTATTCCAAACATATTTGGTAAACTTTTGCCCCCTTTTCTTTTACCTCCATCCAAATCATGCCAATAGCGCATTGGTGACAAGTTGTTCCTTTTAGAAGTTTGGTTTTGATTCACATGGGAGGCTACCTTGTAATGTGTGTGCATGTATTTGTGTGTTTTAAGTTTTGTATTTCTTAAGTGGTTCCCAAAGTGTGGGGTACACCTCCAATGGGGGGCAAAGTGCCATATTGGGGGGGTGGCGCAGGAAACAGTATTGTTAAAAAAATAAATAAATAAAACAGTTAAGTGTTTCAAAGTAAAGATGGTTTTGTAGTGTTTTGTTGCAACCTGAAGTGTGAAATAAACTTCAGTGGTCTAGTGATTTGAGTTTTTCTGTGTGTTTATTTTAGGTTTCTGTGTCTGTGGAGTCTCTATGTTGTCCCAGCTACCCCCTGATTAGTAACCCCTGTTCCCTGTTTCTCTTGATTGTCTCCCTGTGTATTTAAACCCACCTGTGTTCCTTGTTCCTTGTCGGATTCTTGTCAAAGCTGTCGTATCTGTCTGCCTATCTGTCTATCTGTCTTGCCGCCCAGATGTCTCCAGTTGCTACCAGTACATAGCCTTAGCTTTCTGTTCTCCCAGTGCTGCTTGGATTATCAGAATTTGTGTTTATGAATTCAACATTAAAATCATCTTTTCAACCTGGGTCCTCAGCGTTTTCCTCACCACCAACTACAACATATCATAACAAGTGGAGTTTGAAAACAAAATATATGTATAGGTTTATGTCTGGTTGAACAATGTGTGTGTCCAGTTAATTGTTTTTTCTTCTTCTTTTTTGGGGGGAGAGTTTTCTGGGGGGAAATATTTTACTAAATAAGCCCTCATATCTGTTTCACCTCTAACAGCTTGTCTGCAGACTGTTTTAAAACTCAAAGGGTTTAACTCTACAAATATTTTGATGTTAGCTCTTCTGAGATCTAGAATTGTAAGACTGAGATATCAAGGCAAAGAAAAGCTGCTGGTGGGGGACATCCAGACATTCAGGGGCCCCTATAAATGGTTTAAGACCATAGATCTAAACCTGTATCATTCATTTATTGAGAATGACAATGTTATTAAATTTTATTTAATGCATTCACCAGAGAAAAAATGTGATTAAATTTGGAAGTTTACTTTGTAAAAGTTTAAAGAATCATCTTGATAGTTTGATTGTTGTGTTACCATGGTTACAATATGGTGTAATCTTTGTGTTTGAGATGGGTTTGTTCATAAATACATCCCACCAAATGATAATCAATGATTGATTTTAAACTCAGCCAATTAATCTGGGCTTCCTCTCACGGACTTCACTAAATCTATATTTAAACACGGTTAGTGATGCTGAGGTTCTTAGAAAGAGGAGCCAGGGGGTTAAATCATGATTCTCTATAAGGCCCCATATTACCTTTCGGCCAGCCCTGCATGAAGAGCTAAAGCCGCTGCACAACTCTGGAATCTGTCTTGGCCTTGTGCTGGAGTGATTCTGACTGTGGGATTGTGAGTGATTTTGGCTGTGAGCCTATTGTACAAATTAAGTGTCTAACTAAAACCTGTTTCGTTTCTTTTCACAGTGGAAGCCGGTAGGGGCTCTCTGCCATTTTTGGTTAACTGCTTTTCTCCTGTTGTGATGGTTAACCCAGGGAGTTCAGGCTTTGTACTTTTTTTTTTTTTTTTTTGTCCAATTCACCTTTAGAGAGTTCTGTTTAATTTCATAGTTAAAAAGGGGGTGTTTGTTATTTTTAGCCTTGGAGACCCTGACGATAAAAGCTTTCCTGTGTTTTGTTTATGTTTTGATTTTACCTGTGCTGTAAAAAAAACTATCCTTATTGACATCAAACTGTTTATATTTTTGTGTTACACCCAGTGCCATTATTTTACCCTTTGTGGTCTTGGGGAGGGGTTGTAACACAGTGATTTGAATCACTGCAAAAACAAAAAAAGAGTATTTGTTATAATCAACAATTCTATGTTGTAAAAGATTTGTCTTCCTCACTGTTTGAAGAATACATTACACAAATTAATAGTTTTTCCTGTTAGTGGCCTCCTTCTCATTAACATCTGTTCAAAGAGATTGTTCCCTGGAACCAAAAACAGAAACAACTTTTGCTCTGGAATATTTGATGCCATCTTTCACTTCTTGAGGGTTCTAGATCTGAAAGATGCCTTTCAGATAACTTGTGAAATAATGAGCAAGTTAATATACATGCTAAGCTCTGCTGTATTAACTAATGTAAGTTATATGTGGAATTTTCATTAATACACACCTGGTCCTTGGTAAGAATGTGATTTATCATCAGTCACATTGGCTATTCTATACTAAATGCCATGAAATATCAGGAAACAGGCCACTATCAAGACCACAGGTGTCAAACTCCAGTCCTGGAGGGCCTCTGTCCTGCAACTTTTAGATGAGCCTCTGCTGCACCACCTGAATAATTAGGTCATTAAGGCTCTGGAGAACTGATCTACACAAGGAGGAGGTAATTAGGCCATTTCATTCCAGTGTTTTGTACCTGTGGCACATCTACAAACTGCAGGACAGCAGCCCTTGAGGACTGGAGTTTGACACCCCTGATCAAGACATTTCACAACTGAATTTGTTTTGAGGAAAAATAATTTGTAAATATGCCTCTGACTGATTAAAAATAATGACCTAGACTCATTTGTGACATGTAAAGCCTGTTATCAAAAGGAGTCTCTTTTTTATGGATTTAAAGAAATTTTGTTCCAGAAATGTGTTACCCTCTTTGATCACATGTAAAAAAAAAAAATCTTAGCTAAAGACTAGTTTCATGGAGAACCTTTAGAGCTGTTATCGGGTTTGGCAAAGATGAGAAGGAAACAGCAGGGTGTGGATGTGTTGGACCTGCTGATCCAGTTTCTGGCATCCTTTTCTTGTTTTCTGAGTTTCCAGAGAACTCACCGGAGGGTAAAATGTGTTTTACAGAACAGTGACAAAGGAGAGTCATCAAACTATTTGTTTTCTAAACTTCAACAGTTTTATCTGTAGACAAAATGCACCCTGTATGACTTTATGAAAAGTCCTCCTACAAAACTCCCTTAACATATTCATCAGTCCTCTTAACCCTCTGAGTTCGGGTTCTAAATGGCTGTTTTTGACTAATTTTGAATTTGTCCTTATTTTCACTTTAAAACGTGGCTCTTTAATTAATTTAAGATTAATTAACCTGTATGTGGCAGTTAGACTAATTGCAAAAAGTGTCAGATGTGTCATTATCAATTAGTTTAAATGTGATCAGTTTATTTATAGACTCTTTGCATATTTTTGGAGGGCCTCCATGAGATGGACTGCAAGGAGACCAGTAAACCCCCCTCCAAGAAGGCCATCAATTTTCTGAAAGGAAAAAGTTGGCCTTTTCCTTTCAGAAAAGTAAAGGCCATCTTTTCACATGGGATCCTATGTGAAGGATCCAGGTATCCTAAATCTGGGTATCAGGAGCTGATATTAAGATTTATTTGATGCACATAAAATATTTATTCACTTCAGTTCAATTCAAATCAGTGTATCTATAAAACCCCAGCATCTCTGTTGTACATATTCCAGTAATTACAAGGTACCCAGGTGAAAAATAATACTTAATTGTATGTCAAACATTCAGCTTCATGTTATAACTGCATGGAGGATCTGTTTGTTGTGACTTAATATAGTTTTCTTCATAAACTTAACCTTTAATTAAGCTCAGTGTGCCAGAGAGACTTTGATATTGTGTGGCTGTTATAACTTGCTCATCATTGTTTTTATCTTCAACATATTTTTGCAGTCTAAGCAAATTAAGATGAAAGTGGAACCCAGGTGTCAGGTATTAGAAAACCTAAAGACTTTCTTGTCTCAGAAGAGGTTCTGGCTCCAGCAGATCACAAACCAGAGCGGAGGATGAACCTCAACACCAGTATACTTAAAGTATACAAAGTATAACTTTACAGACTTTAGAGAAATATAATTATATTAATGGTTAAAAATTATGTTGTTTGGCTGGTTCACACTAAGATATGTTTTAACCTAAAACACATGTACTGTGTCAAATGGGCTGAGTCAATCTGGCCTAGAAGTCAGGAAGGAATTCAGACTTGGAGAGATGTGGAATAACAATCATTAAAGAGAGGAAAGATGTTAGTTTTAAGCTGTTGTGCAAGAAAGTTCTGGCACCCGACATTTCCCTTGCTCACCTACAAAGGAACTGGGAGCCCAAGACTTGGGATAGAACCTCTGTTTGGACAGATAAGGAACAAGCAACTTGTCTAAAAGTTCTTCTGATGGAGCAGATTTGATTCTAGAAGGACAACTCCTAATTCTCGGAACTTCCAAAACACATCCAGTGTAAAACGGAGCCAGGATTGTTACATAAATGAAGGGCAGTAACACCATTGGTCAAAACTCCCAGTACACACCAGTAGAGCTGAGACACTATAAACAACTGATGTCAGAAGCAGAAGTTGAGAGATTTTGGATTTCTGTAACTATGTAAATGTGACATTTTGGTTCCGCAGATGTGCATTAAATCTCTTCCCATTTCTTGGCTATGAGCAGAAGAAATTTGAGTCTGTGTATCATTTCTTTATTATATATATTCTATGAGTTTAGGCACCTTAAAATTCCTCCATAGTTGTTCCAAAAACAAGTTAGGTACACTTAGTATATTTTAAATTGTGCTTTTCTACAAGAGATCAGACCCGAGTTCTAGTCATTCATTCAATGTTAAAAAATAAATATATTACCAATTATGTATAAAAAATATTTAATGCCCAATGTTGCAGTGTAAAATACAAACTCATTTTGGAACAGATAAAGTTAATACAGAATTAGTCAACATCCAGTGATTTGCTCCTCTCAGCACACCTTATGGATGACAAAGTCAACATTATGCAACATTATATGGCACCGCCGCCAGTCTTACATGCTTTGGTGATTTAGGCGGGCAGCAGCGTGCCTGAGGATAAAAGACAAAGTAAGGACACAAAATCATACATCTATACCAAGTCATTGTAACCGAGTCTAAAACAAGACTAATATAATGAATATATCTTTCTTTCAAGAAAATTGATTGGATTTCACAAATCATATTTCAAATTCCCTTTTTGAGGAGATTTTATAGTCTATGTTTCATAGGGCATTAACTAATCGTTAGTTATCAAAAATGCCTTTTATTTTGTGCTAGCAGTTTTTGTGCTTTGGATAAGTTCCCACCATCCATCTGAGGTGTTCTGTTCATGGAATCACCAGAAACGACACTGCAGGCCCCACACATTACTATTCTCAATAAACCATTCATTGTTTTATTGTTTTTTGGCTGAAAATTTGGGTTCTCAGTTCTGAGCATTGGAGGCCTTTGAACAGTGCAAAACATATATTTTCTGCTGTATCATGATCCCCTGGGGATGAGTTTCAAACTTCACATTCCAGCACTAACAGTAGATGCAACAAACAGGATATTTTAAAGTGCAAAAAACAAGGTATATTAAGTCAACTTGTATAAACACAGTGAAAGTTTTATTCTTGAACCATTCTGGATTTATTTAATCTCTTGATAAGAGTCTCACAATATGAGTGATATTTATTTATTTTTAAAAAGTGTGACCAATACAAATGTCAAATTAACCTGAGCATATAAATCCCTTAAAAATTAGACTGACGCTTTTATATGTGAAACCAACCTTTCCTGTCTGAGCAGATAAACAGCTCCAGGGAGGAGGAGCCCAGAGATAAAAAAAAAAAAAAAAAGAGTTCTTAGCGTTCCCCACTGGTATTCTGGTTTTCATCCTGACTTGCAGAACATGATTCTACAATGGGTGACTCCTATGTTATCGCCATAGACTTTGGTACTGCTTACAGTGGATATGCCTTCAACATCACAGCCAGAGAGCAAGAAAGTGATCCCATTTTAAAGAGATGGGGAGCAGGACAAGCAGTGGACACCCCAAAGACTCCAACCTGCATCTTGTTTGATGAAAATGGAGAATTTCTGAAGTTTGGATATGAAGCCAAAAAAGCATTCATCAGAATGACAGGAGAAGAAGCAAAGAAACATTATTTCTTCGGAGAATTCAAGATGGCTCTGTACAATAAAGTAAGTGAAGATTTAAATATTGTTAATGATTATTTTTTGTGTTCAGAGTAACTGAGGTAGGAGTGGAGCTAATCCCAACAGATGTTGGGTAAGATATATGCAAGTCCTAAATGACAAGGTATGATATATAGAGTATCAACATAATACACTATATTATACTATGTTGGTGGTTTCCCACCATGGAAACCACCAACCAAACCTTCTGGGACTCATATTGTTTGCTGTCATTTATCTCATTTGGGGCCCTCCTATGTATGCTGACTGAAGGTCTTAAATTTTTCCACACTAAAAAAGAATTTCATGGTGAATTAAGTAAAATGGTGAGAAGTATATATAAAATTTAATTACTTGCTACTGATTGTTAGTACAGTAGATGAAGTGAAAAAATTTTTGCAGCTGAAAATTACAGCTTTAAATAATTTTCATATTATTGTTGAAGAGTAGTTCCCAGCGTAAAACCAAAACTATGTTCATAGTTATAGTAAGAATAGAAAAAAAGGGAAAGAGGAAAATCTACTGAGCTAACAAACCAGGAAATAAAACCAGTGTATTTGTTAGGTTTAGGGTTATAGCTTAATTACAGTACAATAACATATGTAAAGTAACAAAGCATTAAGGTTTTTTAAGAAGTTTACAGTATGACCAAAAATGTACCCCAAAATACTGCATTGGATTATTTTATATTATTTTCAATTTTATAGATGTTTTATAAATATTTCTTATATAATTGTGATCTTCTAGGATCTTAACAAGAACCTTAACATTAAAGAAGCAAATAATAAGGAAATGACGGCTCTGAAGGTTTTCTCTGCATCCCTGAAATTTCTGGAGGATGACGCACTGAAAACAATCAATAAGAAAACATTAGGAACAAAATTAACTTCCTCTGACTTCAACTGGGTCCTGACGGTTCCTGCCATCTGGGATGAGTCCGCAAAACAGTTCATGAGAGAAGCTGCAACTCAGGTAACATCAGGTTTTACAGAAACCAATGAAGTTCTGACATGTTCAGCATTGATTATATTATATTTCTCTTCCAGGCAGGAATTGGAACTGAAGGAACTGAAGACAAACTGGTGATTGCACTGGAACCAGAAGCTGCTTCAGTCTGGTGTAAGAAGCTTCCATCAGATGGTTTCATCACACAGAACCACAGTAGAGACTCACTGGATCAGACTCCAGGAACTCAGTACATTATTGTTGATTGTGGAGGTAACTGTCTGTAAATCTGATGCACTCTATAGTAAAACATTTAATAATAGTGACAGTGTTGTTGTGGAAGACTAACAATGATCTACAATATATGGAAAGTTTTATCACATTTTGTGGGTTTCAGGAGGAACTATTGACATCACTGCTCATGAAGTCCTGGAAGGAGGAGCCTTAAAGGAGCTGCACAAAGCCTCTGGAAACAATATGGGAGGACAAACTGTGGACAGAAAGTTCAAAGAGTTTCTCAAAGAAATATTCACTGATGGAGTCTGGGATGAAATGGAAGAAAAATATCCCAGAGAGGTTCTGAAGATAATGTATGAGTTTACTTCTGTCAAACAGGAAGATGAGGATATTGAGATCCCATTTTCATATAGTCTGGGGGAACTGGCTGAGAAAAAGAAAGACATAGAAAAGTTCTTTGAGTCAGTACCTGGAGCTTACTGGAATGACGGATCCATCAAAATCTCCAAAGAGAAACTGAGATCTTTCTATGATGAGAGTCTTCAGGGCCTCACCAAGAGTCTCAGAGAAATATTAAATAAAGATCTCAACATTGGCTTCATTCTCATAGTGGGGGGATTCGCAGAAAGTCAAATGCTACAGCAGCACATTAATGAGCAGCTTAGTAAAGAATTTAAAATCCTGTGTCCTGTTAGACCCCAGGAAACGATCCTTAAAGGAGCTATAGAGTTTGGAAGAAACCCAAAGAAAAAGTTGGATTGTTCCAGCTTTAAATAATTTTAAAGCTTTTCTTATGGTGTAAACAAGTTAGAAAGGTTTGATGAATCTAAACATAAACAAGAGAAGAAACACACAGATGTTATGTGGGCTGGGATGAAACCGAAGGATATGTCCTTAATGTATTAGATCTAAGTCATAAAATGATAACCATTAGTTTCTTTAGGATTGAAAGCAAAGGTCCAAAATATGTAGATGTTTAGGGGGTAGAGGAAGTAGCTTCACTTAAAGTTCTACAACATGATCCTTAAAGAAACAAAGAACGTAAAGTGGAACGGCAAGCAAAGTTTGGCTCTACAGAGATAACAGCTACAGTGCCTGACTACAGAACTGGAAAGAAAAACACAATTAAATTTGATTTTATGATTTTATATAAAACATTTACCTATCACATTGCAGCTGCTTACAGTTAAAGAAAAACAAGAAACAGGCCTCATTTGCATAAATCAGATCTGCAACATCAAACAGTTTTGTGTTCAGGTTCAAAATTATGCTTTCTACTTTTATAAAAAGAGAAGTGCTGTTATTGGAGCATATTAATACCACAAATGTGTTTTCTATATTTATAAGAATAGCCTTGCTTTTCTGTTTGCTTCCATGTACGAATAAATCATCAAACAAAAACTTCATATTTTCTTTCTCCTTTATCTATCTTAAAGGCCATCCATAGAACATTTGAGCCTCCTTTTTTCCCTTGAATGTTTTATGTGGATAGACTAGGGAATCTCTATTTTAATTAAACTGCATTTTGTCCATTGTTGGATGTACATATCTCCAGGAGCTAATTTCTGCTCAGCCCTTGCACATGCACCAGGGTTCAATCTTTGATTACATGCAAAGCAATTAAGATGATGATTGAAATTCTCTTCTTGTTAACTTTCTTCTGAGTCAATAAAGATTTGTTGGAATAGTAGCTTGTTTATTTCCATTTCCTTGTTTTCTCTATAGGTTGATGCAGAAGTTGCCGTATAGATATCATTGTGGGTAGAAGGATATTTCTGCTTCAAGACAATCTGCTCTACCTCTGAACAGCTCAAAGTTTTAAAAAATCCTCTTTGTTGCCAAAATTGTTCTGGAACATTGTAAACTAAAGGCAGAGTATAAAACACTGTATGACTTGCAACATTTTTATTCTTTTTGCGAAAACAAAAAACCTACCTTTAAACCTTTTACCTTTAAAGGTAAAATAAAATAAAATTTACATGTACTACAAAGCTTTGACAAGAGCCATGTCATTTAAAGACTAATTCTGTCTTTTTTGCACAAGTAGGATAAAATGTAGGTTATTCATAAATGTGGTAAAATAGTTCTTTAAGATCAATGGTTTGGGTGAATACTATATTTTAAGGATTTACTCTTCTGCCTTTCTGGCAGAAACTATGTCCAGTTTTTTTTTCAGTAAAAAAACTGGACATAAAACAAAATTGAAATGAGTCATCAAACCTAGCGATAACAATGAGTTGTCAGTCTCAAGCAGGGAAGGTAATGTGGAATCTAGTGAGCAGCATTTCCTGCAGGGTCCCTAAGCCTCAGAAAACCTTGTTCTAAATACATATTTGAGAACCTAAATGTGTGTGTCCTGATGTTGTGCGCGCACGTCTCCAGTCGCTGTAGGCTGCAGCTGATGTCTCCAGCCAGAAAGGCAGTATTTTTGTTAGCCTTTGTTTGTTTGTTGTTTTTGTAGTGATTTTGGCCTGATGTGACGGTGGGACTGGTTGTCCTGTTTTCGACTTTTTCTTTGCAGTAGATTATTTCTTTTTTTCTTCAGTCTGGTACTGGTGGGGGCTTTGACATTCCTGTATAGGGTTGGCTCATTGCTGTACCGTTTTGTTCTTTTTTAATCGGCTCACCAGGTCCAACTTTCTGTTAAAAAAAGTTGAGATTTGTTTTTTCCTCTTTTTGGGGGGACATGGGAAACTGAGGGTATTTAACTCTCGCTCTTCTTTTCCTCCATAAAAAAAATCAAAGCAGCTGAACCAAACGAGAAGTTCAAGAGAGTTAAAAAAAATAAAAATACATTTTTGAATGCTCATTTTTGCCTATGTGTCCTCAAATATGTTGTACCTTTTTGAACGTAACACTGAGATCATAGTCCCCAAATTAACATACAACAATAAAACCTAATATGTAACCTAAACTGTGAATCTTGTTTTTAAATTATTACAAATATGAATATTTTCTTAATGAAGAATTCATCCAGTTAATTTACATAATGGACTATAGCCTTTTAAATACTATATATTCCAATGCATGAAATATATATTTCAAGCTCCTTACAGAAACTAAGTCTTTTGGCCCTATAAGAAGGAGCACACTACTAAATAAAATGTCCTAGATATTTTCTTTATCAAAACACACTTTATTTTCTTTTTAATACTCCTGTTTTCCATTCCCAGGATTTTCTACTGACCTGTTATTCTATATTTGTACATTGATTTAATGGAGCTGCGCTTTGTTAGTAACAAACATGAAGCTTCAAATGTTTTAAAAGCAATTTATTCTCCATGTCCTCCAGTCTGGGCTGAGTTCTGTGCACCCAGACTGGAAATTAACTATTACAGTTAAACTGAAGCTGAAGGCGGTTTAATAACAACATTTTCAGGACGTTTCCGGTTTTTGTTAACCTAGTTAAAATTTTCATCTTGTTTTGGATCGGGACTCATAGTTAACAGGGGCTAAAAAGAGCAAGATTATAAAAACTCTTACAAGATAACACCGATATTAATCAAGAATCTCATGTATAATCCTGTCATACCATATTGTCATCATTTAAAGACAATGCAAAGCTGATGTAGTCTATGTTTTCCTTGATGTGAAAAATATTACTGTTGATGGTTTGCTGCTGATAATACTGCTGGAGGGTTGAGACTGTAGTTGTTAAAACAACAACAACTTATTAATCTGTGCTGAATTTTTGAGAGCAAAACTATCTGTAAAAATGCTTCTGGTTAACATTAATCACTTGAACTGTTATGACATATAGAGTCTGTATTTTTTACAGCCATCAGTGAAACAAAAGGAGTTTTCTCAATGGGTTGAAACAAATCTTGGCAAGAATCAGTGCTGAACCTGCTGATCCAGTTACTGCTGTTCTTTCTTTATTATTTTCATTTCCAGAGAACTCACTGTGAATCAAAACAAGAACTCACCTGAGGGGAAAATGGTATTTTACTGAACATTGATGATGTAGAGTCATTAAACTGATCCAAAACGTTAACTGTTCTATCCTTCACCCAGTATGGCATCGGAAACACCATCAGTCCCCAAATTCTGCAGTCTTATTTTTTCTTATTTAAGGGATTTTAGTGTCCAATAATTATTCTGGTGGAGTTTTTCTTTTATGATCTGCTGGTGTTTTTTGCTTTTTCATTTGTTTTTATTCTGATAATTTATGGTTTGTTCATTAATGTTGTTAAGGTCTTGTATATAGTTTAATTCAGTTGTTTCATTTTGTTTTCTTTATTTCTTCTCTTCTGTTCTCCCTGCATCCATCCCGCCCTTCCTCCCTGCTACATGACAGTTTCTTCCCTCAGCAGAGCCTCTCATGAATGCTAACTCTAGTTAGCATGGCCCCTTACAACAGTGGATATTTAGCAGCATGTTTACAAGTTAGATTGACAACACAAAGATTACTTGTTTTGGTTGGGTGTGGTGCATTTCTTCAGATGGCAGTTGAAAAATATTTTTCGATTTGATCACATCTAATAAATAATCTTGACTAAAACTAGTTTCATTCAGGTCCTGTAGAGTTGATCTCAGGTCAGGGTTTGGGAAAGATGAGAAGGAAACATCTGTGTGTGGATGTGTTGGACCTGCTGATCTGGTTTCTGACATTCCTGTTTTTATTACTCTTTGCGTTTCCAGAGAAGTCTCAACCCACAAACTCCCCTGAGGGGAATTTGTTTGTTTGGCACGATGATAAAGAAGAGTCATCAAACTGATCTTTATTTCCTAAAGTTTAAAAATTGCATCTGTAGAGAACATTCTCGATGTAAGACTTTAAGAAATAACTTCAGTCCCCAAATTCTGGAACTATCTTATTTTATCTTCATTGAATTTAATGGCATTCAATGTCCTATAATCATTCTGTGAATTTTCTGTCATAATCTGCTGGTGTTTGTTTGTTTTCTATTTGTTTCCATTCTGATCACTTCTGGATTGTTCATTACTTTTATTATGGTCTTTCCGTCTGGGTCTTTTTTCTTGTTGTTTTCAAACTTATTTCTTGTGCTTTTCTACTGATTATATCCGGTGGTGAGGCAACGTGTGAGGCCTTCAGAGCCTCAGTATTAAGTATTTTGTTGCTGTTGAAGCTTTTTTTCTTGTTTTAAAATGTCATCAAATCAAAACTATATAGGAAAAAAATATCAATTTAAAATTCATGAAAAATTATTAACATTCTTTCTGATCCATAAGAGCGTTCAGATTTATGAAGATAATTTGAAAGTATGCTGGTTATATCAGTGGCATGCCACACTTTTTATCCCTGCTTTGGCATGTGTGTTCAGTTTTTAAAATGATCTTTACAGAACAGACTCGACAGTCGATGAAGAAAATCCCAGACCTGACGTCTTAAGATCTGGCTAGAATGACATCAAATGTTAGTGCTAGTTACTGCAGCACAAAATTTTGTTTGAGTCACAAACAATTTGAAGATAATAAAGTTTGGAGCCTTTGACGCCATCAAAGGATAGCAGGCTGTTTCGCATGTCTTAGTTTTCTTTTGTTCGTTTTTTGGATAATTTATAGGTTTATCATGTTAAAAAGATATTTCCAAATTACTTAATTCCTTTAGTTGAGTTTCTAAGTTATTTCTTTTGTTCTGTTCTCTGTGCATTTTGGTTTATTTTCTTATGTTAGAGTATATTATAAGGTAATAAAGTATTCTCTTATGTTAGGAAAACACCCAATAAGTGGTCATCAAACTCCTTTGCCGTCTATTAACCTCTCACCTGCGCGAATGTTCCCACATATATTTGTTGAACTACAGTGACACCTAGTGGCCACACCATGACACAGAGTATATTTTATGACTCCTACTGTTATGAAATTATAACAACAGTAATAATTCTGTTACTGATTATTGCATTGCCATCTGCAATGCAGATTATTGCCATCTGCATTCCTTCAGATGGCAGTAATGTCAGGAAAGTGAGGTGTTGTGTTTTCTCTGTGGCTTGACACTCCTGGTAGGTAGCCACTAGAGGGTGCCAGGTTGAGCTAGTTACAGGACTGAGAGCTGACTCCCTGCAGGTGTGGCTGCACACTTGCAGCTCCTCAAGTCTCATCATACCGTGGATACAGGGCCAGCCCAAGCCTCCATGGGGCCCTCTGGTTCTGCTAACAATGTGGACTGGCTGCAATCAGCAGTCTGATCAGTAGATCATTCACACACCTACAATAAAATGATTGCATCTCTGGCAGTGCTGTTTACATTCTATACATATATAATAGGATACTTTTATTGGCCAAGTGATTTATCAACCAGTTGATTTCTGGATGCCAATTTCCTTCATTTTGGGGGATTGTGATTGGCCAATACTTACACATGAAGCCCATCTTAGCCCCTGATCTTATCTTTGTCAACAAAGGTTTAAAAATCAGCCTCTGTCCTCTTGTGCTCTACATTGAGAGGTTCGACTTACAGACCTGCCTACCAGGTCAGGTCTGAACATTTAAAGTTAACAATATTCACCCCACTGTTTTCAATTCACTGACTTTTTTGCTATACTTAGCGACAATCACTTAAGGTCTCTCGTTCTCCGGATGATGCTATCCCACCCCAATTATTAAAGATGTCTTTCTTACTATAGGTCCTTCTGTCCTTGCTCTTGTAAATAGCAGCTTGTCCTCAGGTGTTGTTTCTAAAACTATGAAACATACCATTCTGCAGCCTCTACTTAAGAAACCAACTCTGGATCCTACTGTTCTGGAGAATTATAGACCTATCTCTAAACTGCCTTTTATTTCAAAAATTCTTGAGAAGGTTGTCTATAATCAGCTAATGGCTTATCTTAATGAACATAATATTTTAGAGATTTTTCAGTTCGGTTTTAAACCATTTCATAGCACAGAGTCACCTCTTTTAAACGTTTTTAATGATATACTTTTAGCAACTGATTCTGGTGACTGTTGTTTTGGTGCTGTTGGATTTATCAGCTGCCTTTGATACAGTTGATCATGGCATTTTACTTTCCCGTTTGGAACAGTGGGTGGGCATCAGTCACAGAGCTCTGGATTGGTTTAAATCTTATCTGGCCAAGCATACTTTTTGTGTCCGTCTTGATGCCCACCGGTCCTCCTCTGCTCCACTGTCGTGTGGTGTCCCACAGGGCTCAGTTCTAGGCCCTCTTCTTTTTTCATTGTAACTCCTTCCTCTTGGCTCTGTTTTTAGAAAATATGAGATTGCTTTTCACTTTTATGCAAATGACACACAGATATACTTACCATTAAAGAACACAGGTTCCACCTCTCTTCAATCTCTGTTTTTATGTCTGGAAGATTTGAAGGCCTGGGTGGCCCTAAATTTCTTGAAACTTAATGAAGACAAGACAGAGGTAGTGATTTTTGGCAGATCCACTACAGAGCCATACTGCTCTCTGGCCCAGTATGTCAAGCCAGTTGTTACAAATTTAGGGGTCAAGATGGATACTTGTCTTAAGCTGGAAGCACATATTAGAGCCGTTGTAAAATCCATTTTTTTCCATTTAAGGCAGCTAGCCAAAGTAAAACCTATTCTTTCCAGACAGCACTTCGAAACAGTGATCCATGCATTTGTTACCACACGGCTGGACTACTGTAATGCACTTTATATAGGAGTCAGTGATTTATATATTTCCCAACTCCAGAGGGTACACACGTCTTTTAACAGGTACCTGGAAATTTGATCATATTTATCCTATTTTAGCTTCTTTACACTGGCTCCCAGTACATTTTAGGATTAATTTTAAAATCCTTTTATTTGTCTTTAAAGCTCTTAATGGCCTTGCCTCTCCCTATCTGTGTGAGCTGTTACATTCTTACTCACCCTCCCGTGCCCTCAGGTCAGCTGATCAGTTGCTTCTGGAGGTGCCAAAGACAAAGTGCAGCTCAGAGGGGACCGGGCTTTTTCTGTGGCAGCTCCCAAACTATGGAATTATCTTCCTTTGGGCATAAGAAAAGCCTCTTCAGTCATTGTTTTTAAGTCCCTTCTTAAGACTTATCTTTTTTCTTTGGAGTTTGGCACAATCTGAGATGTTTCACTTTGTTTTAGTGTATCTGTACATTAATATGTATTTTATATTTGATCTTTTCTATTTTATAATTGCCTTGTATTTTATGATTGTGTACAGTACTTTGGTCCTGTCGGTGTATAAAGTGCTTCATAAATAAAGTTGATGATGATGATGATGACATTTCAGGCAACAAAAAAAAATTCATTTAAACTAAAATCAAAATCAGCATGTTAGGCTTTTTATAGATCAATAACCAGAGATCAGCCAGAAAACTGCAATCGGTGCAGCTCTACACATATTCATGACATTCTTTGATTAAATGAATTTCTATTAAGTGTTACTCCAATAGCTAAAAATTTAATTTATACCAGGTGAGTCTTTCTCCCCTGAGAATGTGGATTCATACTGGACTGATTAAGAGCCTTCAAATGATTTTAACAGAAGTTTCTCATAACTTAGAAGTTTATGAAAAAATGATGCTCAGCAGCAAACAACGTATTGCCAGTTTCAGCAGAGAACAGCTTATCGATGTAGCAGCCATGTAGCCTGATGTAAAAATATTTTGCTAGACAATGTCAAATATTTAGAAGTTTTAATTATTGTTATCAAACACAGCCTTTTGAAGCCAAAAATACCGTAATTTCCGGACTATAAGCCGCGACTTTTGTCACACGCTTTTCAACGATGCGGCTAATTTATGCATTTTTTCTAACGGCCGCCAGGGGCGCTCGAGCAGAAAAAGTATGAGTGAGACAGGCGGAATATATGTGTCGAGGAAGACGCACGTTTAATGTAGCTTCGCGCTTTGTGCGTGAATAAAATTAGCATGAACAGACCCTCATCATGGAAGATGAAAGAAGAAATGCATATGACGCAGCTTTCAAGTTAAAAACTGGCCGATGAAGAAGGAAACAGAACTGCTGTACGTAGGAAGATAAAGACGGCGCTCAGTGACTTTTACTGGTGTTTTTTTTTTTTTTTAACCAGCCGTGAGCGCTGTGTTACCGTGTTGCTGTGTTGCTGCCGCGTCACAGGTATTGTTTGGAAAGAAAAGCTAAGGTATATTATTAAAACTTTGAAAACGCTTTCTGTGTACCGTCTTTCATTGTAAATATCTCATGGTTCTATGTAGGCACATGCGGCTTATAGACCGCATGTGCCTACATGCGGTCTATAAGCATGTATAGACACATGCTATAGACACCTTATACATACATAAGGTGTGGCTTATGTATGTATAAAATGGTTTTTTCTTTAAAAATGTACTGGGTGCGGCTTATAATCAGGTGCGCTCTATAGTCCGGAAATTACGGTACCTCAGAAATATACAGAGCAAAGTAGGAGAATCAACTCATTTAAAGTTTAAACTCAGTTTTACACAAAGACCTTAGCATAAATGTTTGGCTGTTGAACTGAACCGTTCAAGCTAATTTTCTATTGGCAGCTTTACAAACCTTTTACATGACATTACATTAACAAGAAACATTAAAACAAACCTTTATCTTGGCTTTTTCTATTCTTCCACTTTCTATTCTCCCTCCCTGAAGGATAAGTCCTTTTCTGAGACATTGCTTTGCTTACTTAACGTCTAACCGGAGCTTTGGACCTTTGGATACGCACTGCACGGCAGCTCATGTTACCGCCAGAGCGTGCAGCACCTACCGCGACCACCAGGGGGCCCCCAAGAGCAATTTGTTTTCTTTTTATCAATAAAATTATCATTTCTACATACATTATGAAATATATTTTATTGTAAAAACAAATCACTTCAAAGTGAATTTATGTATTTTTGATATTGTAATGACAGAAATTATTACTAAAAAAAATTAAAAATCAGCTTCACTAAGCGGGCCTCTTAGTGTCATTTAAAAAGTTACAAGACATTTTTAAATGACAGATTTTCACTTGTAAAATAATGATAAATGCTTAAATGCTACACACATTGCATTTTATTTTATTTTTTTTACATGAGTAGTGTCACAACAAAGATACTGCCTGGAATGCATGCCCTGCCTGGATTCTAGGCAGGGCAGGCTGGCCCTGCCTGGATATAAGGAGCCGGTTCCCAGTGAGTGTTAACCCATATGGTAATGTCAAGCCCTCTTTGTGAACCTCTGTGTAGCTTTCTGTGTGAACTCTCAGTCTAGAGATCTCCTCAAGTTATCCTGTGGGAGAGGACTTGGAGCGGGCATCCTATAACAAGGTTGTTTTCTGTTTGTTCTCGTCAGGATAAATCAACAAACCATCCTTTTTAAAGACAAACAGTGTCAGGGCCTGATTACTCAATAAAACACAGAAAGGATCCGGTTACAGTTGGAAAAAAGAGATTCATGCACGTAATGTCCGATTTGCCATAACTATTTATTGAATTCATAGTCGCCAGATGGGGTGGCAACAGGGGTAGCAAGGCTCTCAGTTGGAGTGGCAACTGCCACTCATTTCACCCCAGTAGATCCGCCCCTGCCTCCTGGGACCTATTTGTGAAACTTCGCAAACATAATAAGCAGTGATGGTGAGAATAAACTTCATGAAGTACTTTGGCATTCAATCCAACTGTTCAACTCGACCTGATGCGCTGTGATTCTCTTTCTGTATATTTTGACTGGAATCTTAATCTGTTTATATGAAACAATGGCTGAATCAAAAAGAAAACCGGAAACAAATAGAGTTGTGATTAGTTTATTACATTAACCTAGCTTTGTCAATAGGGACAACGTTACATTTTTCTTTTATTAATGAAAAATAAAAGCTAACTGTACTCAGGTTTAGGTGGTTTTTTTGTTTTGAGATAATTCCATCTGGTACATAAAATATCCCTGCTCACTGAGTGCAGATGAAGCAAGAAACGCATCAAAATGTTCATAAAATTAACGTGATTTGTAGGTATTGTCAAAATATAGCATCTATGTTTCCCTGTAAGAACTCCTGCATCAATTTTGAAAGAATCTCCCATTCATATTGCGATACAAAGGAAAACAAATGAAATCCCACATGAACAATTACCCTCAACATAATAATTAAGAAACAGGAAGTGATGTGAGAATCTGTTTTCCTCATTGCTGCATCTGCTTCCTCTACATGACAGATGGTTTGATTTCTCGAGGAAAAATATCCCAGGAGTCAAACCCAGGAACATGGTTCTTCCAGTCCGGCTGAAGAGGAGGGTTGTTTAAAGCCATCAAGCAGCTCAGCCAGTAGCATTCAGAGGTCAGAGGTCTCAGATCCACCTTCACTTCCTCTGGAAATTCACCTAAACACTCTGGGAAACCAGTCTGAGAAGGAAATGTTCAATGTTACACACTGATTATTCTATTAGAGCTATAAATGTATCTGTGTTCTGTTTGGTTTCCAAACTGGGACATCTGTAAACGTACCTTCAAAAGTTCTTCTTTGTTGGTGTGGAACAGAACCATCTGCAGGTTCTGAACTGTGAGCTGTCTGTACTCTTTAACCTAGAACACAGGAAGCTGCTGCTCACACACCTCTTCATACTGCTTACACATTTCCTCATGTTGCTTTAGTGATTCTTAGAAAGCTGTTCTACAGTCCAGTTACCTTCTGAGGAGTCAGTCCACTGCTGGATTCAGTCTGTGGGAACATCTCTTCTATCTGCTGCTTCCTTCTCTTCATTTCATCTGATGCATTTCCAAATGTTTTCTACAGAAATCAGGTCCATATCAGTCAAATGAGACCCACAGTGATATTTTACACTCCTGAGTTTTTTTGGGGGGGGGGGTTGTCTCTTAATTCTTTGGACATTTATTATTACACCCCCACCTGAACCCTTAGACTGCCTTAGGGACGTGAAAACCACAGTGACATTAAACTAAACCCAGCAGTTAAACGTCCTGAGATCAGATCTACCTGAATCAGATCTTTGGCCTCCTTTGGGTTGATCTTCCTGGATTTCAGCTGATCTTTGACTTTAGGCCACTGCAGTAGTTTCAGGTTGTCGTACATCTCAGTCAGTCTGGTTTTACTGACCGGGTTGTTCATGCTCTCAGTGTCTCCTGTTTTTAGTGAAGCAGCCATCTGTGCTGCCAGTCTGTCAAACCGTTAGTTTGGTTATTTATGCAGCAGGTCAGTAAATAACAAAATATTAAATATCTGTACCTGTCTTTGACTGATTTCAGTTCTTTCTGTTTTTTGGTTGTTTCAGATCTGTGGAGGGGAAAAGTGAAGCTTTGAGGGACACATAATTTTAGTTCAGGTATAATCAAACATTGATATATTAACAGTTTAGTAAAAACTTGCAGATTCATTAAGTTAAATATTAGGTAGCAACTAGCTAAACAAAATATTATAAAATTTCTTACTGGGCCTTTATGAGCTTCTCTTTGTAAAACTTCTCCATCTGAGTCATACTGTGTTAAAAGATACAAGTTATTAAAATCATCAGTTCTCTGATTACTGGTTATTCATGGTATTTTATGGTTAATTTAAAAAAGCAGACCTTTCTTTGTGTTCACATCCTTGTGGGTTACAACGCTGGGGGCTGGATCTCACATCTGCTAATTCCTGCAGTCTTTAAGTAAATAAAATTTGTCTTTTACATGTATGTGCAGGACTGAAGGAAGAAGGTCACCAAGTTAATTTATATTGTGCTTATTCACAAATGTCTTGATCTATGTTATTCCTTTGCAGCTGAATTTAGCTCAAGTATTCAGAGTCAAACTAATTTGGATTGCAAATTGCTGCATAGAGAATGTCTTTTTTTTTCTTGAATTAATAAACTAATTCTCTGCTAAAAGCTTCCTCTTTCAGTCAGTTTGTCCTCTAGATCACAAGTGCAGCTTTAGAGATCACTTCCAGATTGCTAACTTGCTGAACTTTTTAAAAATGTAATTTAAGCAATCATTATTCAGTCCTCACTGTTTAATCTGCAACATTTAAATGACATAATACAAATTTGAAACAACTAAATGTATAAATGTGATAGCTGAGCTTGTTTAATGACTTATACCTCTGTTTGAGGGATTTCACTTCTTCCTCTTTTTGTTTCAATTCAGATCTGTGAGGAGAAAAAGTAAACCAGTTATTTTTAAATAAACAATCTAATAAACTATGCATTCAGTTATTTTAGGCATATGAGGAAAAATGTAAGCATTTTAGTTGGTTAAATTTGTACTGATATTTTTTCTCTTAAATCAGATGTAAGAAATTTATGACAATTCCCCAGATTCTGTTCAGACCTAAATCACACTTTCTAAACTAATTCCAGAGCTCTCTATCCTTCCATTAATCTTACACAACTTTATTTTTCATGCACATATTCTGGATGTGCAGTGTAGAAGAATATTCTACACTGTTTGTGTAGAATATCTACATGAATCAGGACATCATAATGTTGAGCTTTAAAGGTAGCTGGAATTGATTTTTTATTTTCAAGACATTACATCTCATGCAAGATGCTTCATCAGTTCTGAAACTTAGGTTGTAAATGTTCTCTGGGGTCTTGTTTGTAATGTTGCAGTCAAACATTTAAAAAAATGGGTTACTTAGCCTTTCACTAGAGAAAACACTAAACCTCAGTTTTATAAAGTTAAAAATGTTACATTCACTCATAAATATCTATTTCAAGCTGAATATTTAGTTAGCTGGGAAAATTTCTTTTCCATCACCCTTATCTTTAGCTCCTTCCTCACATTTGTGCACATTCCCCAGTAACTGCTATAAACTATGCAGTTTATAGCAACACATTAGTTCCAGTTAGAGGAAAAAAACATGTTGGTGAAAATCAAAAGATGACTGTTTGGTGTTTGGTGTTTGGTGTTTGGTGTATGAAAACCTTTGGGCTCAACTGTACCATCTGTACGAGCTACTTATAACAGTTTCATACACTCTATCTTTGCAAAGCTAAGACTTGGCTAAATTTATTCAAGCACCAAAACATTATTCACTAATAAAAATGCTTAACAATAAACCTATAGAATCAGCTAAGGTATTTTTTTTCCATCCAAAAATTTAAAATTATTTTCATCCATTTGTTTGATAACTGAACTGAAAATTTTGATTTATAAGTAATACAAATGTTTGAAAAATATAACTACATATAAAATAAGGAAAACTACACAAAATCCTTCATTCAGTTTAATTTCTAAATAAATCTTACATTGTTTCCTCTAATTTCTGCTTGTGAAGGTCATCAGTTTCTGCAGCAGGTTTGGAAACAAAGAACTGTTCTGCCATTCTGTAACAGGAAATAAAAGTGTGTTATATATATATAAATGGGGTTGGGGCACCAGCAACCCTCCCAACCCCACCAGGGTGTTAGAAAATGAATGAATGAATGAATGAATGAATGAATGAATGAATGAATGAATGAATGAATGAATGAATGAATGGATGGATGGATGGATGGATGGATGGATGGATCTGTATGTATTATGTATTTTGAACTACCTGTCCTTGAAAGAAGTGAGTTCTTTCTGCTTTTGTTTCAGAGAGGCTCTGTTAAAGAAAAATGCTTCAAGTTATTGTAACAAAATAAAATTTTTGACGTTGCCACTGATATTATAACTCTTATCAGATGAGAAACTTTCAGGATGTTGCATTGCTCTCCTTAACCAATTTCTGTTTTACATCTGTTACAGTTTTTAAACTTTGAAAAGGTAAACAGAATATTACATACTTTGTCTCTATGAGGTTCTTCTCCATGTCTGTCAAACTGTAGAACATAAATAGTGATCTGGGTTTAATATAAGTGAACGATCCAAACACAATCCCCCTCAAAACACAAGACAATAAAACTTGCAATCAAACCTCAATGTAACTCACATTTTTAAATTATAAAATAATTTATATTGAAAACTCAGTATTATTTCATGAGCCGCTCAAGTTTGTCTGCATCGTTACCTTTGGTTTAGTGATTTTACTTCTTCTTCTTTCTGACCCAAAGCTGATCTGTGAAGAACACAAAAACATTTTATTTAGTAAAGTATTAAATTAACTCATAAGATTTTAACTGTTATTTTTTAGATTTTGTAAGTTGTAACAGTCCATGATGAATCATTTATTGGATCAGTGTCTCATGTAAATATAGACTCTGAATAACACTGACCTGATCTCCTTTTCATGAGCAGTCTGAGTCTCAGACAGTCTGAGTAAAAGATACAACAGATCATGTTCTTCACAACACAGTTTTTTAAGACAATCTGTTCTAAAATAACATAGAAAAATTCACTCTGCAACAACTTTACAGCATTGTAGTATGCTTTATAATTTTCGAGTTAAACTAGAACTACAAGGTGAATTTAGAAAGTGTAAAATAAAATGTTTTACAGTGTCTCGTTTAGCATTACCTTTCAAAGGTTGATTTCAATTCTATTTCTTTTTCTTCTAAAGTTGATCTGTGAGGAGAAAATGAACCATGGAAGCATGTTTGGTAGGACATAAATTGTATAATCTTAACTAAAGTTCATATGAACTTGTAGTCACTGCAATTTACATTTTGATTAATAACTCATTCACATCGTCGTCACATGTAAACACAGACTCTGAACACTGACCTGATCTGCTGGATCTCCTTTTGATGAGAAGTTCTTTCCTCAGTCAGTCTAAGACATAACAGATTATGATCGGCACAACACAGATTCAGCAGGAACATCAGAGAACTTTCAGTGTATTGAGCTTCATTCATCATCACTAAACTTTGCTTGTTACTAACTATGCAAAGTTAGATGACTTTTCCACTTATCCTGATATCTGAAGCTGAAAGATGTTGTATCTTGTGTGAACAATACCTTTTATGAACTGATTCTAGTTCATCTTCTTTTTGTTTGAGGTCAGATCTGAATGAAAAATGAAATGTGTAAAAAAAACCTCTTATTTTCAGACAAATAAAATAATTCATTATTGCATTTAAGAGAATGACAAAGTGCTTTATGAAGCTTCATGTTTACAGGAACTGAACTCCAGTTGAAAAAAGAAAGTAACCTACTGTATATATTATCACAAAGGCACTAAATCCTTAAATCCCAGTATGTGGGCCATATAAAAATTAACTCTGAACTTACTGAATTTGTTGAAGCTCATTCTGAAGTGATGTCTTTGTTTCTGTCAGTCTGTGATAAACATGTCATTTAATTACACAGATTTTGGGGTAAATTCCCAAAACTAATGAGTGAAATGAGACTCTCAGATTGCAATATTTATAATATGTCTTCTTTCACATTGTGGGAACATTACCTTTGATTGACTGACTTCAGTTTTTCTTCCTTTTTTCTGCTTTCAAAGTAACTATGAAAAAAACAATTAAAGTTTAAATGACCTCATAAGAGCTTTGATATATTGACATAGACATCAACAATATTTCTACAATTTATCATCGGGAATCATAATTTAGTTTAAGAATATTTGCTTTATTTATAAAGCAAATAAAGTAAAACTATCTAATCTTTTGGACTTCATTTCCATGGGATATTTTTGCTTCAGTCTGTATATGACAAAACCTTCTCATAACACAAATGTTGCAGGAACATCACAGCATTCTAATGTGTTTTATAATTTGCAAGTAAAACTAGATCTAGTAGGGATTAAGAAAGTCAGAATTAAAATATTTTTGCTTTTGTTACATTTTCTTTCAGGTTTTGAGCATTACCTTTCATTTGCTGATTTCACTTGATGTTCTTTTTCTGCTAAATCAGACCTGTAGAGGAGGCAATAATGAAAATATTTTTCAAGAAAAAATAGGATTAAGTCAAGGTTCATATGAGCCTTTAGGAAATAGAATTTATGTTTAAATTAATAACTTATGTGGATCAGTGTCTCTTAAATACAAACCATGAACAACACTGACCTGATCTCCTGGATCTCCTTCTCATAAGAAATCTTTGTCTCAGTCAGTCTGAGTTAAAGAGATAACAGATCATGTTCTTCATAAAACAGATTAATGAGGAACATCAGAGAACTTAAACTGTATTGATGATCTCTAAACAAGCAAACAGATGATCTTTTACACGTAGCATCCTAACATCTGGAGCTGAAACATGTTCTGTTAGTTTGTTGTGTGAACAATACCTTTTAATCTCTGATTTTAGTTCTTCATTTTCTATTAAAGCAGATCTGTAAAAGGAATGGAAAAGTGAGAAAACCTGCCTATATGGTTTAAACATTTCAATAAACGTTCCATAGTCTCATAATAATTTTTTTGCTAATTTTAAAAAAATATTTTAATAGTGAGCAATTGTGTTTCTACATTTGATAAGTAAATATATTCTCTGAACACTGTTTCAAGAAAATACTTAGAAAAATACAAACTTCATCTCATGCAGGTCGTTTTCATAAGCAGTTTCTTTTTCAGCAAGACTGTGTTAAAATAAAGTAGATATGTTTAATGTGTAATACAGATTCTGAAGTGAAAACAATGAACATGCAATATGTTTAACTTAATAAAAACAACTAAAAAGAACATTTTAATGTAAACTTGAACAAGCAGCCATAAAAAATATTATGGCTTGTTTTCCATATTTTTCATCTCTGTGTAATTCATTCATCACCAAGTGAACTTGGAAACTCAGAAATAAATTATATTGAATAATAACGAGTATTATGAGTCGGTATGTGGTAGAAAGAAAGACTTAAATATTTAAACTGTAATGTATTCGTTCAGTGTGTGAACATTAATTTTCCCTTTTTTGTGTTTCAAAAGGAAATATGAGAAAGGTATTTAAGAATGTATATGATCTCACTAGAGCTTTGATACTGTGATGTAAACATCACTAATGTTTCTACTACAGCCCATGATTAGTACATATATTCTTGAATTTCTCATTTAAAAACTGTGAAAAATGCGTCCAGTTATGAATATCATTATAATGGGATGTTTTGTCTCAAGTCAGTTTTTAAATATGACACATAAAAACCCATCATACGAATGTTGCAGGAACATCCCAGCGTTGCAGAGGGTTTTATAATTTTCTAATAAAAGTAAAATGGTAGCATGATTTTTATAGGATTAAAATAATTTAAAGAGTGATGTTTTGATGGTTTGGATTACCTTTCATTGGTTGATTTAAATTGTTTTTCTTTTTCTTCTAAAGCAGATCTGTAGAGGAAAAAATGAATATTAAAGCATGTTTGGAGAAATAATACGATTAGATGTAATTTTAGCTAATGTTCATATGAACCTTCAGGAACTGGAATTTGTGTTATAAATAGTAACTCATTCAAATAAGTGTTTCATGTAAATACAGACTCTGAAAACTCACCTGATCTCCTGGAGCTCTTTGTCATGAGAAATCTTTGTCTCAGTCAGTCTGAGTTAAAGATATAACAGATCATGTTCTTCATAATACAGATTTAATAGGATCATCATTATGTTGTGTGAACAAACCTTTTATTAACTGATTCTAGTTCTTCTTCTTTATTTTTGAGTGAAGATCTGAAGAATGAAGAAAAACATGTAAAAAAAAAAAGACCTTCATATTTTGAGACAAATATCTGTATTGTCAATATTTCATGTAAAACCATATAAATAAAAATACCTCATCTTCTGGAGTTGATCATCATGGGATGTATTTGCCTCAGTCAATCTGTTTAAAACATGAAAGATTAAAACTCAAGATACAAATACTGCAGGAACAGCACAACATTACTGTGTTTCATTAATTTCTAATGTAAGAATATATGAAATACATAAATGTAATAGTTGCACTATTGCATGAATCAAGTAAGAAATAAAGTATTTTATGGTATTATGTGTTCTTTTAGCTTATCTTTACTTTTTGGTGGCTGAATTCAATTCTTTTTCTTTTTCTTCTAATGTTGACCTGTAGGGTAGAATATTAACCATGAAAACATTGTTGGAGAATGAGATCAAATTATTTTAACAAAAGGTTTTTTTCAACCTTCATAAAGTTTAATTGATGTTTAAAGTGATAATTAACTTTAACTCTCATGTAAATACAGACTGAAAACTGACCTGATCTGCTGGAGCTCTTTGTCATGAGAAATCTTGTCCTCAGTCAGTCTGAGTTAAAGAAATAACAGATCATGTTATTCATAATACAGATTAAACAAGACCATCATTATGTTGTGTGAACAAACCTTTTAACTGATTCTAGTTCTTCTTCTTTATTTTTGAGTGAAGTTCTGAAAACAAAGAATACAGTTTCTGAAAATACTCAATGTGTTTGTTTACTGCAACCTAAAACCATATATTCTAGTTATTGTTCATGTAAAAACTAATATAGAAAAATACCTCACTGTCTTGTGCTCATTGTTCAGCCTGTCATAAAGAGGCAATAGATAAATATTCTTACCAACATCAATTCTGCAGTAAAATGAACTTAAACACCCACGTTTATATCTTGTGTTATTTCAGGCTTTTATGAGGAGAAAATACCTTTCATTGACTGATATCAGTTCTTCTTCTTTCTGTTTTAGAGCCGATCTGTAAAGTGTGAAATTATTTGCATTAGAAACATGACAATAAATACACCAGAAATGGTATTTCTCTCTTCATCAATTAAAAGAAAAGTTTGTGCTTCATCAAAGTGATGAATAAGGTAGATCTTTACCTCACATCATAAAGATCTGCTTCCAGAGACATATTTTGAGCAATGAGGTTGTGTGGAAATCAGAGTTCATCTTCGATTCAACCATTATTTGTTATTAAAATTCTTTTCAAATCAACATCATGAGCAAACTGCTCTCTAGTTTCTTGTTACTGTCAATGTTTTCATTTTAATAAACATGTAACTCAAAAAATACTGACACGGACATGCAGATTAGTAATGTTCACTGCAATACATTTTAGTTACTAATTTAGATCATTCTAATGCATTAAAACATGATAAATAGTAAAAATGTTTTCATCAGTCATCATCTAAAGCTAAAACAGATATAGAAAAAAATCATACCTAGTCTGCTGTAGCTCAGCTTCATAAGCACTCTGTATTTTAGGGAGGCTGTTAAAAAGAAAACATTTAACACTTTACAACACAGATTTAACAGAAACATTCGGTCAGAAACAACCAATGAGAGTCAAGAGGAGGGTCTTAGCAGTATTAATCATCCTCATGCACATGCTGCTTACTCTCCTTCCCCCTTGTTCTCTGTAATGCTACAGCTGCTCCCCATCAGCAGAGGCTGCCATAAGTATTCAGCCTAGATACCATGGCAACCAATGATGGTGAATAAACAGTTTTCCTGAAACAGTTGTTTCTCTGCCTCAGGTATGTTGAGCAATGCATACATAAGCTTGATTGACTGCACTAAGGCATTCCTCCTGGCTCTGATTGGAGCCGCCGATATAAAACAATAGCCGTCTTGTTTCTTCAGATGGCGATAGTAGCTCTGGGAGAAGCTTGATTTTTTTTCACAGATTATCTGACTTGTATTATACTGTCAGGACACATTTAAAAATGTTTAAAAAAAAAAAATCATTTATAAAAGTTATATACCCCAGATTTAATGTCACATGTAAAAGCAAATAGAGGAAAATACCTCTATTTGGAACTATCTTTTGGAACTCAGTTTCATGGGATATTTTTGCTTCAATCATTCTGTTTTAAATTACAACAGATAAAAATTCCTCATAACACAAATGTTTCAGGAAGATCATAGCATTGCAGCGTGTTTCATAATTTCCTAGTAAAAGTAGAACTATTGTATGTTTACAGGCAGAACTGAAATAGTTTCCTCTTAGCGCGTTAGCATTACCTTTCATTGACAAATTGCATTTCTTTTTCTCTTTCTTCGAAAGCAGATCTGTTGAGAAAAATTTTAAGCATTGTTTGTGGAATAATATGATAAGTAATCTTAACTAAAGTTCATATGAGTGTTTAGGAACAGTAATTTATGTTTTAATTAATAACTCATTCACATTGTCAAGGGAATTCAGACCCTGAACAACACTGACCTGATCTCCTGGATATCCTTTTCATGAGTTATTCTTTCCTCAGTCAGTCTGAGTTAAAGATATAACAGATTATGTTCCTCATCAAACAGATTAACAGGATCATCAGAGAACTTGCAACGTATTAAACTCCATTCATGAGCTCAAAACAAACAAACCGTTGGGCGAACTTTTACACTTATCTTAATATCTGGAGCTGAAACATGTTCTGTTAAGATGTTGTGTGAACAATACCTTTTATTAACTGACTGTAGTTGCTCTTCTTTTTGTTCAAGATCTGACCTAAAGCATAAAGGATTAAATGTGTGAAAATCCCTGTTTGTCATGTTGAGACAGATAGTAAACAAGATGATTTATTCATAATGACATTTAACAAAATCACAGATTGTTTTAATACCACAACCTCAAACAAATTACAACAAAGCAGAGTAAACAATATATTACCACAAATTAAAAAAAAAAAAAAAACATTTCCATGCAAAAGTCCTTGGACCTCAGGATCATGTAGAATCCCCAAACCTTTTCCAAACTTCAAGAATTAGCCACAGGATTGGGTCATATAAAAGTCAAATATGAAAAACACTTACTTCATTTTGTGCAACACATTTTCAAGAGATGTCTTTGTGTCAGTCAGACTGTGGTAAAGATATCAGATTAAAGCACTTATTTCACAGATTTTTGAGTAAAATCCAAGAACTCATCAGTTTTAGGACAGTCTGAGAGTGAATAGAGACTCTCAGATTATGATATTTAAACTGCAATATGTTCTCTTAGATTCATAAGGAACAATACCTTTGACTGACTGAATTCAGTTCTTCTTTTTCCCTGTTTTCAAATGAAATATCACAAATCTTATTTAAGATTTCTATGAGATCACAAGAACAAGAATATTTTGTTGTATATGTCACTCATATTTAGATGGTCTATGATAGGTAAATATGTTCTCATCACAATCTCATATAAAAATAAAAAATCCACATTTTCTAAAACTCCTTTTCATGACATGTTTTTGCCTCAGTCAGTGTTAGTTAAAGATATAACAGATCATGTTCTTCACAACACATTCAATTGAAACATGAGAGAACGTGCAATGACTTGAATTTCTTTCATGATCTCTAAACAAACAAACTGTTAGACAAACTTTTACACTCATCATCTTAAAATCAGGAGCTGAAACATGTTCTGTTAGCTTAATGTGTGAACAATACCTTTTAATCTCTGATTTAAGTTCTTCTTCTTTCTGTGTAAGGTCAGACCTGAAGAAGAATGTCATGAGTGAAAATCTCTCATTGTTACTTTGAGACAAATGGTGAATAGGATGATTTATTCATAATGGTCTCTTAACAACATTACAAACTGCTCTAGTGCATTACATGTTTACCACAACACAAACTCCACTGAGACCAGGCAGACTAACTTATATATTACCACAACAAAGATAACTTCTTTCTGACAAAAGACCAAGTCCAAGGTGATTCTGTCAAACTAATATTGAATCTGTGAACCTCAAGATCATGAAGGTAATCCAAACTCTCCTCCACATATCAGTAATAATAAATGTGATTGAGTTAGTTGAAAATCAACTCTACTTACTTCACTTTTTGAAGTTCCTTTTCAAGATTTGTGTTTGTGTCAGTCAGACTGTGATAAAGATACCAGAATAAAACTCTTAATCACAAAGATTTTGGAGTAAAATCCCAGAACTGATGAATGAACAGAGATTCTCACAAAAATTAAATGTAAACTTTAATATTTTATTTCAGGTTGTGGGAATGATACCTTTGATTGACTGACATCATTTCTTCTTCTCTTTTCCTGTGTTAAAATTAAATTAGCAAAAGATATTTCAGATTTCTATGACCTCACACAAACTTTGATACTATACTTTACATGTCACTGATATTTTCAGTCTGTGATCAGTTATCATAATAGTTAATATCCCATGTGATGACAAATCAAAAAAATACCTCATGCTGTAAATTTCATTATCAAGTTATGTTTTTGTCTCAGTCAATCTGTTTTAAATACAAACCCTGAACAACACTGACCTGATCTCCTGGAGCTCCTTCTCATAAGAAATCTTTGTCTCAGTCAGTCTGAGTTAAAGAGATAACAGATCATGTTCTTCATAATACAGATTTAATAGGATCATCATTATGTTGTGTGAACAAACCTTTTATTAACTGATTCTAGTTCTTCGTCTTTATTTTTGATTGAAGATCTGAAAACAAAGAATACAGTTTCTGAAAATACTCAATGTGTTTGTTTACTGCAACCCAAAACCATATATTCTAGTTATTGTTCATGTAAAAACTAATATAGAAAAATACCTCACTGTCTTGTGCTCATTGTTCAGCCTGTCATAAAGAGGCAATAGATAAATATTCTTACCAACATCAATTCTGCAGTAAAATGAACTTAAACACCCACGTTTATATCTTGTGTTATTTCAGGCTTTTATGAGGAGAAAATACCTTTCATTGACTGATATCAGTTCTTCTTCTTTCTGTTTTAGAGCCGATCTGTAAAGTGTGAAATTATTTGCATTAGAAACATGACAATAAATACACCAGAAATGGTATTTCTCTCTTCATCAATTAAAAGAAAAGTTTGTGCTTCATCAAAGTGATGAATAAGGTAGATCTTTACCTCACATCATAAAGATCTGCTTCCAGAGACATATTTGAGCAATGAGGTTGTGTGGAAATCAGAGTTCATCTTCGATTCAACCATTATTTGTTATTAAAATTCTTTTCAAATCAACATCATGAGCAAACTGCTCTCTAGTTTCTTCTTACTGTCAATGTTTTCATGTTAATAAACATGTAACTCAAAAAATACTGACACGGACATGCAGATTAGTAATGTTCACTGCAATACATTTTAGTTACTAACTTAGATCATTCTAATGCATTAAAACATGATAAATAGTAAAAATGTTTTCATCAGTCATCATCTAAAGCTAAAACAGATATAGAAAAAAATCATACCTAGTCTGCTGTAGCTCAGCTTCATAAGCACTCTGTATTTTAGGGAGGCTGTTAAAAAGAAAAACATTTAACACTTTACAACACAGATTTAACAGAAACATGAATTTCTTTCATGATCTCTAAACAAACAAACTGTTAGACAAACTTTTACACTCATCATCTTAAAATCAGGAGCTGAAACATGTTCTGTTAGCTTAATGTGTGAACAATACCTTTTAATCTCTGATTTAAGTTCTTCTTCTTTCTGTGTAAGGTCAGACCTGAAGAAGAATGTCATGAGTGAAAATCTCTCATTGTTACTTTGAGACAAATGGTGAATAGGATGATTTATTCATAATGGTCTCTTAACAACATTACAAACTGCTCTAGTGCATTACATGTTTACCACAACACAAACTCCACTGAGACCAGGCAGACTAACTTATATATTACCGCAACAAAGATAACTTCTTTCTGACAAAAGACCAAGTCCAAGGTGATTCTGTCAAACTAATATTGAATCTGTGAACTTCAAGATCATGAAGGTAATCCAAGCTCTCCTCCACATATCAGTAATAATAAATGTGATTGAGTTAGTTGAAAATCAACTCTACTTACTTCACTTTTTGAAGTTCCTTTTCAAGATTTGTGTTTGTGTCAGTCAGACTGTGATAAAGATACCAGAATAAAACTCTTAATCACAAAGATTTTGGAGTAAAATCCCAGAACTGATGAATGAACAGAGATTCTCACAAAAATTAAATGTAAACTTTAATATTTTATTTCAGGTTGTGGGAATGATACCTTTGATTGACTGACATCAGTTCTTCTTCTCTTTTCCTGTGTTAAAATTAAATTAGCAAAAGATATTTCAGATTTCTATGACCTCACACAAACTTTGATACTATACTTTACATGTCACTGATATTTTCAGTCTGTGATCAGTTATCATAATAGTTAATATCCCATGTGATGACAAATCAAAAAAATACCTCATGCTGTAAATTTCATTATCAAGTTATGTTTTTGTCTCAGTCAATCTGTTTTAAATACAAACCCTGAACAACACTGACCTGATCTCCTGGAGCTCCTTCTCATAAGAAATCTTTGTCTCAGTCAGTCTGAGTTAAAGAGATAACAGATCATGTTCTTCATAATACAGATTTAATAGGATCATCATTATGTTGTGTGAACAAACCTTTTATTAACTGATTCTAGTTCTTCGTCTTTATTTTTGATTGAAGATCTGAAAACAAAGAATACAGTTTCTGAAAATACTCAATGTGTTTGTTTACTGCAACCCAAAACCATATATTCTAGTTATTGTTCATGTAAAAACTAATATAGAAAAATACCTCACTGTCTTGTGCTCATTGTTCAGCCTGTCATAAAGAGGCAATAGATAAATATTCTTACCAACATCAATTCTGCAGTAAAATGAACTTAAACACCCACGTTTATATCTTGTGTTATTTCAGGCTTTTATGAGGAGAAAATACCTTTCATTGACTGATATCAGTTCTTCTTCTTTCTGTTTTAGAGCCGATCTGTAAAGTGTGAAATTATTTGCATTAGAAACATGACAATAAATACACCAGAAATGGTATTTCTCTCTTCATCAATTAAAAGAAAAGTTTGTGCTTCATCAAAGTGATGAATAAGGTAGATCTTTACCTCACATCATAAAGATCTGCTTCCAGAGACATATTTTGAGCAATGAGGTTGTGTGGAAATCAGAGTTCATCTTCGATTCAACCATTATTTGTTATTAAAATTCTTTTCAAATCAACATCATGAGCAAACTGCTCTCTAGTTTCTTCTTACTGTCAATGTTTTCATGTTAATAAACATGTAACTCAAAAAATACTGACACGGACATGCAGATTAGTAATGTTCACTGCAATACATTTTAGTTACTAACTTAGATCGTTCTAATGCATTAAAACATGATAAATAGTAAAAATGTTTTCATCAGTCATCATCTAAAGCTAAAACAGATATAGAAAAAAATCATACCTAGTCTGCTGTAGCTCAGCTTCATAAGCACTCTGTATTTTAGGGAGGCTGTTAAAAAGAAAAACATTTAACACTTTACAACACAGATTTAACAGAAACATGAATTTCTTTCATGATCTCTAAACAAACAAACTGTTAGACAAACTTTTACACTCATCATCTTAAAATCAGGAGCTGAAACATGTTCTGTTAGCTTAATGTGTGAACAATACCTTTTAATCTCTGATTTAAGTTCTTCTTCTTTCTGTGTAAGGTCAGACCTGAAGAAGAATGTCATGAGTGAAAATCTCTCATTGTTACTTTGAGACAAATGGTGAATAGGATGATTTATTCATAATGGTCTCTTAACAACATTACAAACTGCTCTAGTGCATTACATGTTTACCACAACACAAACTCCACTGAGACCAGGCAGACTAACTTATATATTACCGCAACAAAGATAACTTCTTTCTGACAAAAGACCAAGTCCAAGGTGATTCTGTCAAACTAATATTGAATCTGTGAACTTCAAGATCATGAAGGTAATCCAAACTCTCCTCCACATATCAGTAATAATAAATGTGATTGAGTTAGTTGAAAATCAACTCTACTTACTTCACTTTTTGAAGTTCCTTTTCAAGATTTGTGTTTGTGTCAGTCAGACTGTGATAAAGATACCAGAATAAAACTCTTAATCACAAAGATTTTGGAGTAAAATCCCAGAACTGATGAATGAACAGAGATTCTCACAAAAATTAAATGTAAACTTTAATATTTTATTTCAGGTTGTGGGAATGATACCTTTGATTGACTGACATCATTTCTTCTTCTCTTTCCTGTGTTAAAATTAAATTAGCAAAAGATATTTCAGATTTCTATGACCTCACACAAACTTTGATACTATACTTTACATGTCACTGATATTTTCAGTCTGTGATCAGTTATCATAATAGTTAATATCCCATGTGATGACAAATCAAAAAAATACCTCATGCTGTAAATTTCATTATCAAGTTATGTTTTTGTCTCAGTCAATCTGTTTTAAATACAAACCCTGAACAACACTGACCTGATCTCCTGGAGCTCCTTCTCATAAGAAATCTTTGTCTCAGTCAGTCTGAGTTAAAGAGATAACAGATCATGTTCTTCATAATACAGATTTAATAGGATCATCATTATGTTGTGTGAACAAACCTTTTATTAACTGATTCTAGTTCTTCGTCTTTATTTTTGATTGAAGATCTGAAAACAAAGAATACAGTTTCTGAAAATACTCAATGTGTTTGTTTACTGCAACCCAAAACCATATATTCTAGTTATTGTTCATGTAAAAACTAATATAGAAAAATACCTCACTGTCTTGTGCTCATTGTTCAGCCTGTCATAAAGAGGCAATAGATAAATATTCTTACCAACATCAATTCTGCAGTAAAATGAACTTAAACACCCACGTTTATATCTTGTGTTATTTCAGGCTTTTATGAGGAGAAAATACCTTTCATTGACTGATATCAGTTCTTCTTCTTTCTGTTTTAGAGCCGATCTGTAAAGTGTGAAATTATTTGCATTAGAAACATGACAATAAATACACCAGAAATGGTATTTCTCTCTTCATCAATTAAAAGAAAAGTTTGTGCTTCATCAAAGTGATGAATAAGGTAGATCTTTACCTCACATCATAAAGATCTGCTTCCAGAGACATATTTTGAGCAATGAGGCTGTGTGGAAATCAGAGTTCATCTTCGATTCAACCATTATTTGTTATTAAAATTCTTTTCAAATCAACATCATGAGCAAACTGCTCTCTAGTTTCTTCTTACTGTCAATGTTTTCATTTTAATAAACATGTAAATCAAAAAATACTGACACGGACATGCAGATTAGTAATGTTCACTGCAATACATTTTAGTTACTAATTTAGATCATTCTAATGCATTAAAACATGATAAATAGTAAAAATGTTTTCATCAGTCATCATCTAAAGCTAAAACAGATATAGAAAAAAATCATACCTAGTCTGCTGTAGCTCAGCTTCATAAGCACTCTGTATTTTAGGGAGGCTGTTAAAAAGAAAAACATTTAACACTTTACAACACAGATTTAACAGAAACATTCGGTCAGAAACAACCAATGAGAGTCAAGAGGAGGGTCTTAGCAGTATTAATCATCCTCATGCACATGCTGCTTACTCTCCTTCCCCCTTGTTCTCTGTAATGCTACAGCTGCTCCCCATCAGCAGAGGCTGCCATAAGTATTCAGCCTAGATACCATGGCAACCAATGATGGTGAATAAACAGTTTTCCTGAAACAGTTGTTTCTCTGCCTCAGGTATATTGAGCAATGCATACATAAGCTTGATTGACTGCACTAAGGCATTCCTCCTGGCTCTGATTGGAGCCGCCGATATAAAACAATAGCCGTCTTGTTTCTTCAGATGGCGATAGTAGCTCTGGGAGAAGCTTGATTTTTTTTCACAGATTATCTGACTTGTATTATACTGTCAGGACACATTTAAAAATGTTTAAAAAAAAAAAATCATTTATAAAAGTTATATACCCCAGATTTAATGTCACATGTAAAAGCAAATAGAGGAAAATACCTCTATTTGGAACTATCTTTTGGAACTCAGTTTCATGGGATATTTTTGCTTCAATCATTCTGTTTTAAATTACAACAGATAAAAATTCCTCATAACACAAATGTTTCAGGAAGATCATAGCATTGCAGCGTGTTTCATAATTTCCTAGTAAAAGTAGAACTATTGTATGTTTACAGGCAGAACTGAAATAGTTTCCTCTTAGCGCGTTAGCATTACCTTTCATTGACAAATTGCATTTCTTTTTCTCTTTCTTCGAAAGCAGATCTGTTGAGAAAAATTTTAAGCATTGTTTGTGGAATAATATGATAAGTAATCTTAACTAAAGTTCATATGAGTGTTTAGGAACAGTAATTTATGTTTTAATTAATAACTCATTCACATTGTCAAGGGAATTCAGACCCTGAACAACACTGACCTGATCTCCTGGATATCCTTTTCATGAGTTATTCTTTCCTCAGTCAGTCTGAGTTAAAGATATAACAGATTATGTTCCTCATCAAACAGATTAACAGGATCATCAGAGAACTTGCAACGTATTAAACTCCATTCATGAGCTCAAAACAAACAAACCGTTGGGCGAACTTTTACACTTATCTTAATATCTGGAGCTGAAACATGTTCTGTTAAGATGTTGTGTGAACAATACCTTTTATTAACTGACTGTAGTTGCTCTTCTTTTTGTTCAAGATCTGACCTAAAGCATAAAGGATTAAATGTGTGAAAATCCCTGTTTGTCATGTTGAGACAGATAGTAAACAAGATGATTTATTCATAATGACATTTAACAAAATCACAGATTGTTTTAATACCACAACCTCAAACAAATTACAACAAAGCAGAGTAAACAATATATTACCACAAATTAAAAAAAAAAAAAAAACATTTCCATGCAAAAGTCCTTGGACCTCAGGATCATGTAGAATCCCCAAACCTTTTCCAAACTTCAAGAATTAGCCACAGGATTGGGTCATATAAAAGTCAAATATGAAAAACACTTACTTCATTTTGTGCAACACATTTTCAAGAGATGTCTTTGTGTCAGTCAGACTGTGGTAAAGATATCAGATTAAAGCACTTATTTCACAGATTTTTGAGTAAAATCCAAGAACTCATCAGTTTTAGGACAGTCTGAGAGTGAATAGAGACTCTCAGATTATGATATTTAAACTGCAATATGTTCTCTTAGATTCATAAGGAACAATACCTTTGACTGACTGAATTCAGTTCTTCTTTTTCCCTGTTTTCAAATGAAATATCACAAATCTTATTTAAGATTTCTATGAGATCACAAGAACAAGAATATTTTGTTGTATATGTCACTCATATTTAGATGGTCTATGATAGGTAAATATGTTCTCATCACAATCTCATATAAAAATAAAAAATCCACATTTTCTAAAACTCCTTTTCATGACATGTTTTTGCCTCAGTCAGTGTTAGTTAAAGATATAACAGATCATGTTCTTCACAACACATTCAATTGAAACATGAGAGAACGTGCAATGACTTGAATTTCTTTCATGATCTCTAAACAAACAACTGTTAGACAAACTTTTACACTCATCATCTTAAAATCAGGAGCTGAAACATGTTCTGTTAGCTTAATGTGTGAACAATACCTTTTAATCTCTGATTTAAGTTCTTCTTCTTTCTGTGTAAGGTCAGACCTGAAGAAGAATGTCATGAGTGAAAATCTCTCATTGTTACTTTGAGACAAATGGTGAATAGGATGATTTATTCATAATGGTCTCTTAACAACATTACAAACTGCTCTAGTGCATTACATGTTTACCACAACACAAACTCCACTGAGACCAGGCAGACTAACTTATATATTACCACAACAAAGATAACTTCTTTCTGACAAAAGACCAAGTCCAAGGTGATTCTGTCAAACTAATATTGAATCTGTGAACCTCAAGATCATGAAGGTAATCCAAACTCTCCTCCACATATCAGTAATAATAAATGTGATTGAGTTAGTTGAAAATCAACTCTACTTACTTCACTTTTTGAAGTTCCTTTTCAAGATTTGTGTTTGTGTCAGTCAGACTGTGATAAAGATACCAGAATAAAACTCTTAATCACAAAGATTTTGGAGTAAAATCCCAGAACTGATGAATGAACAGAGATTCTCACAAAAATTAAATGTAAACTTTAATATTTTATTTCAGGTTGTGGGAATGATACCTTTGATTGACTGACATCATTTCTTCTTCTCTTTTCCTGTGTTAAAATTAAATTAGCAAAAGATATTTCAGATTTCTATGACCTCACACAAACTTTGATACTATACTTTACATGTCACTGATATTTTCAGTCTGTGATCAGTTATCATAATAGTTAATATCCCATGTGATGACAAATCAAAAAAATACCTCATGCTGTAAATTTCATTATCAAGTTATGTTTTTGTCTCAGTCAATCTGTTTTAAATACAAACCCTGAACAACACTGACCTGATCTCCTGGAGCTCCTTCTCATAAGAAATCTTTGTCTCAGTCAGTCTGAGTTAAAGAGATAACAGATCATGTTCTTCATAATACAGATTTAATAGGATCATCATTATGTTGTGTGAACAAACCTTTTATTAACTGATTCTAGTTCTTCGTCTTTATTTTTGATTGAAGATCTGAAAACAAAGAATACAGTTTCTGAAAATACTCAATGTGTTTGTTTACTGCAACCCAAAACCATATATTCTAGTTATTGTTCATGTAAAAACTAATATAGAAAAATACCTCACTGTCTTGTGCTCATTGTTCAGCCTGTCATAAAGAGGCAATAGATAAATATTCTTACCAACATCAATTCTGCAGTAAAATGAACTTAAACACCCACGTTTATATCTTGTGTTATTTCAGGCTTTTATGAGGAGAAAATACCTTTCATTGACTGATATCAGTTCTTCTTCTTTCTGTTTTAGAGCCGATCTGTAAAGTGTGAAATTATTTGCATTAGAAACATGACAATAAATACACCAGAAATGGTATTTCTCTCTTCATCAATTAAAAGAAAAGTTTGTGCTTCATCAAAGTGATGAATAAGGTAGATCTTTACCTCACATCATAAAGATCTGCTTCCAGAGACATATTTTGAGCAATGAGGTTGTGTGGAAATCAGAGTTCATCTTCGATTCAACCATTATTTGTTATTAAAATTCTTTTCAAATCAACATCATGAGCAAACTGCTCTCTAGTTTCTTCTTACTGTCAATGTTTTCATGTTAATAAACATGTAACTCAAAAAATACTGACACGGACATGCAGATTAGTAATGTTCACTGCAATACATTTTAGTTACTAACTTAGATCATTCTAATGCATTAAAACATGATAAATAGTAAAAATGTTTTCATCAGTCATCATCTAAAGCTAAAACAGATATAGAAAAAAATCATACCTAGTCTGCTGTAGCTCAGCTTCATAAGCACTCTGTATTTTAGGGAGGCTGTTAAAAAGAAAAACATTTAACACTTTACAACACAGATTTAACAGAAACATGAATTTCTTTCATGATCTCTAAACAAACAAACTGTTAGACAAACTTTTACACTCATCATCTTAAAATCAGGAGCTGAAACATGTTCTGTTAGCTTAATGTGTGAACAATACCTTTTAATCTCTGATTTAAGTTCTTCTTCTTTCTGTGTAAGGTCAGACCTGAAGAAGAATGTCATGAGTGAAAATCTCTCATTGTTACTTTGAGACAAATGGTGAATAGGATGATTTATTCATAATGGTCTCTTAACAACATTACAAACTGCTCTAGTGCATTACATGTTTACCACAACACAAACTCCACTGAGACCAGGCAGACTAACTTATATATTACCGCAACAAAGATAACTTCTTTCTGACAAAAGACCAAGTCCAAGGTGATTCTGTCAAACTAATATTGAATCTGTGAACTTCAAGATCATGAAGGTAATCCAAGCTCTCCTCCACATATCAGTAATAATAAATGTGATTGAGTTAGTTGAAAATCAACTCTACTTACTTCACTTTTTGAAGTTCCTTTTCAAGATTTGTGTTTGTGTCAGTCAGACTGTGATAAAGATACCAGAATAAAACTCTTAATCACAAAGATTTTGGAGTAAAATCCCAGAACTGATGAATGAACAGAGATTCTCACAAAAATTAAATGTAAACTTTAATATTTTATTTCAGGTTGTGGGAATGATACCTTTGATTGACTGACATCAGTTCTTCTTCTCTTTTCCTGTGTTAAAATTAAATTAGCAAAAGATATTTCAGATTTCTATGACCTCACACAAACTTTGATACTATACTTTACATGTCACTGATATTTTCAGTCTGTGATCAGTTATCATAATAGTTAATATCCCATGTGATGACAAATCAAAAAAATACCTCATGCTGTAAATTTCATTATCAAGTTATGTTTTTGTCTCAGTCAATCTGTTTTAAATACAAACCCTGAACAACACTGACCTGATCTCCTGGAGCTCCTTCTCATAAGAAATCTTTGTCTCAGTCAGTCTGAGTTAAAGAGATAACAGATCATGTTCTTCATAATACAGATTTAATAGGATCATCATTATGTTGTGTGAACAAACCTTTTATTAACTGATTCTAGTTCTTCGTCTTTATTTTTGATTGAAGATCTGAAAACAAAGAATACAGTTTCTGAAAATACTCAATGTGTTTGTTTACTGCAACCCAAAACCATATATTCTAGTTATTGTTCATGTAAAAACTAATATAGAAAATACCTCACTGTCTTGTGCTCATTGTTCAGCCTGTCATAAAGAGGCAATAGATAAATATTCTTACCAACATCAATTCTGCAGTAAAATGAACTTAAACACCCACGTTTATATCTTGTGTTATTTCAGGCTTTTATGAGGAGAAAATACCTTTCATTGACTGATATCAGTTCTTCTTCTTTCTGTTTTAGAGCCGATCTGTAAAGTGTGAAATTATTTGCATTAGAAACATGACAATAAATACACCAGAAATGGTATTTCTCTCTTCATCAATTAAAAGAAAAGTTTGTGCTTCATCAAAGTGATGAATAAGGTAGATCTTTACCTCACATCATAAAGATCTGCTTCCAGAGACATATTTTGAGCAATGAGGTTGTGTGGAAATCAGAGTTCATCTTCGATTCAACCATTATTTGTTATTAAAATTCTTTTCAAATCAACATCATGAGCAAACTGCTCTCTAGTTTCTTCTTACTGTCAATGTTTTCATGTTAATAAACATGTAACTCAAAAAATACTGACACGGACATGCAGATTAGTAATGTTCACTGCAATACATTTTAGTTACTAACTTAGATCGTTCTAATGCATTAAAACATGATAAATAGTAAAAATGTTTTCATCAGTCATCATCTAAAGCTAAAACAGATATAGAAAAAATCATACCTAGTCTGCTGTAGCTCAGCTTCATAAGCACTCTGTATTTTAGGGAGGCTGTTAAAAAGAAAAACATTTAACACTTTACAACACAGATTTAACAGAAACATGAATTTCTTTCATGATCTCTAAACAAACAAACTGTTAGACAAACTTTTACACTCATCATCTTAAAATCAGGAGCTGAAACATGTTCTGTTAGCTTAATGTGTGAACAATACCTTTTAATCTCTGATTTAAGTTCTTCTTCTTTCTGTGTAAGGTCAGACCTGAAGAAGAATGTCATGAGTGAAAATCTCTCATTGTTACTTTGAGACAAATGGTGAATAGGATGATTTATTCATAATGGTCTCTTAACAACATTACAAACTGCTCTAGTGCATTACATGTTTACCACAACACAAACTCCACTGAGACCAGGCAGACTAACTTATATATTACCACAACAAAGATAACTTCTTTCTGACAAAAGACCAAGTCCAAGGTGATTCTGTCAAACTAATATTGAATCTGTGAACTTCAAGATCATGAAGGTAATCCAAGCTCTCCTCCACATATCAGTAATAATAAATGTGATTGAGTTAGTTGAAAATCAACTCTACTTACTTCACTTTTTGAAGTTCCTTTTCAAGATTTGTGTTTGTGTCAGTCAGACTGTGATAAAGATACCAGAATAAAACTCTTAATTACAAAGATTTTGGAGTAAAATCCCAGAACTGATGAATGAACAGAGATTCTCACAAAAATTAAATGTAAATTTTAATATTTTATTTCAGGTTGTGGGAATGATACCTTTGATTGACTGACATCAGTTCTTCTTCTCTTTTCCTGTGTTAAAATTAAATTTGCAAAAGATATTTCAGATTTCTATGACCTCACACAAACTTTGATACTATACTTTACATGTCACTGATATTTTCAGTCTGTGATCAGTTATCATAATAGTTAATATCCCATGTGATGACAAATCAAAAAAATACCTCATGCTGTAAATTTCATTATCAAGTTATGTTTTTGTCTCAGTCAATCTGTTTTAAATACAAACCCTGAACAACACTGACCTGATCTCCTGGAGCTCCTTCTCATAAGAAATCTTTGTCTCAGTCAGTCTGAGTTAAAGAGATAACAGATCATGTTCTTCATAATACAGATTTAATAGGATCATCATTATGTTGTGTGAACAAACCTTTTATTAACTGATTCTAGTTCTTCGTCTTTATTTTTGAGCGAAGATCTGAAGAATGAAGAATAAAATGTAAAAAAAAAAAAAAAGACCTTCATATTTTGAGACAAATATCTGTATTGTCAATATTTCATGTAAAACCATATAAATAAAAATACCTCATCTTCTGGAGCTGATCATCATGGGATGTATTTGCCTCAGTCAATCTGTTTAAAACATGAACGATTAAAACTCAAGATACAAATACTGCAGGAACAGCACAACATTACTGTGTTTCATTAATTTCTAATGTAAGAATATATGAAATACATAAATGTAATAGTTGCACTATTGCATGAATCAAGTAAGAAATAAAGTATTTTATGGTATTATGTGTTCTTTTAGCTTATCTTTACTTTTTGGTGGTTGAATTCAATTCTTTTTCATTTTTTTCTAATGTTGACCTGTAGGGTAGAATATTAACCATAAAAACATTGTTGGAGAATGATTTGTTAAATTTGTTAAATTATTTTAACAAAAGGTTTTTTTCACCCTTCATAAAGTTCAATTGATGATAAAGAGGCAATAGATAAATATTCTTATAAACATTAATTCTGCAGTAAAATGAACTTAAACACCCACGTTTATATCTTGTGTTATTTCAGGCTTTTATGAGGAGAAAATACCTTTCATTGATTGATATCAGTTCTTCTTTCTGTTTTAGAGCCGATCTGTAAAGGGTGAAATTATTTGCAATAAAAAGATGACAGTAAATAAACCAGAAATGTTATTTCTCTCTTCATTAATTTAAAAAAAAAAAAAAAAAAAGTTTGTGGTTCATCAAAATGATGAATGAGGTAGATTTTTACCTCACATCATAAAGATCTGCTTTATGAGATATAGAGACATTTTCAGTAGTCAGGCTGGGTTGTAAATAAAAGCAGATATTAGATTAAATTGTTATTTTTAATATATATTTTTTTGGCATTAAAGTTTTTTCCAAATTGCAAACTTCCAAAAAAGGGAAACTAATGTTTCTCCTTTCCGTCAATGTATTAATTATTAATAAACACATGTTACTCAGAAAGTACTGACATGGACATGCAGATTAATAATGTTAACTGCAAAGCCTTTTAGGTATTTGGTATAGGTTCTTTTTATGCATTAAAACATGTTTTTAAAGGAAATAATAAAAATGTGTTCTTTTGATCAATGTGCATTGAATAAATATGTTCTTCAGTCATCATCCAAAGCTAAAATAGACACAGAAAAATATTCTACGTAATCTGCTGTAGCTCAGTTGCATAAGGACTCTGTATATCAGGCAAGTTGTTTATCCATCCATCCATCCATCCATTTTCCTTCACCCTTGTCCCTAACGGGGTCGGGAGTTGAGCAAGTTGTTTAAAAAAAATTAAAATTCAAACAGATTGGCTTTCATTTCAATGGAAAAACCTGCTATGTTCCGTTATTTTTAACTATCTCCAGGTTAGCTAAACTATTATACTTTCCACATGTGAAACTGGAAGAAGGTTATGTTGAACCCTAATGTGTTATAAACTATAACATCAAAGTACCTTCGACTGACTGACATCAGATGTACCTCCTCTACTTTCCTGACAAGCCTGCAAGTTAAAATGTTGTGAATACAGAAAAATAGCATATTTCTAATTTACATTCACATGCTAAAAGACATGATCAATCCTTTATTCTGAAGTTACACTTTTTAAAAAGTTTACCTTGTACTTTGACGTTCATTTTCATCAGAACTCTCTGCTTCAGTCAGCCTGTGCAAAACATCATAGATAAAAACTATTTTTCAAATTTGTGTTTTTAAATTTCTTTTCCGAAACAAACTTAAACATTCTAAATTAAAATAGCAGTCCTTTAAAAAGAAGTAAAATTCCAGAACTGTTAAATTTCTGAATTCAGTCAGTCTAAACCCTGAACTACATTATATTTATGCTTTGTTGTTCTTATGCTGTAAATATGCTATATTTGTGCCGTACCTTTCTTTCACTGGTACAGTCAGTACCTCTTCATTTTTTCTTGGACCAGATCTATAAATCAGGACATTACGTGCAAAGGGGATGTGTCATTGGATAATTTCATATTAAGGTGTAGATTCTGTGATTACATCATATTAACAATATAGATAAATACCTAATCTCATGATTAAGTATCACATTGTCATGTGATGTCTTCATTTCAGTCAGTCTGCGGTAAACATACCAGAATAATCAGAAGATATTGGGGAGTGAAATCATGGAACTGAAATGCTCAGAAATTTTTACTTAGATTGTGGGAAAAATGCCTTTGATTGGCTGAGTTCAGTTCATCTTTTTTTTGTTTAATTTCCGATCTGAACGATAAAGAATAAAATGTGTGAAAATCCTTTATTATTTTGAGACAAGTTATAAATCACAAGTGCCATTGTGACAATTGACAAAGTTACAAAGTACTTTAGTACACTCCATGTTTATTGCAACCCAACCTCAAGTGAAAGAAGTTGTACTTCAAAAGGAAATGTTTCTAAGTTATATAAGGTTTATATAGCCTCACAAGAGTTTTACGATTATTTAAACTTCAGCTCTAATCAGTAAAAATATTCAAGTCATGGACCCATGTAAAAAATAAATATACAAAAATACCTCATCTTCTGGAGCTCATTTTCATAAGATGTTTTCGTCTTAGTCAATCTGTTTTAAAACAGGACATATATCAACTCAAAACACAGATGTTGCAGAAGTTACACAGGATTCTAGTGTGTTTCATAATTTCACCATAATATTAAGATTACTGCATGAATTTAGAAAGTCAGAAGTAACAATTTTTCAACCAATATTTCTTGTAGCTTCCTAGCACTACCTTTTATTGGCTGTTTCCACATCTTTTTCCTTTTCTCTTAAAGTTGAGCTGTAGAGGTGAAAATGAACTATTAAAACATTGTAAAATAATTGCATTAGATGTCATCTTAGCTAAATTTCATATGAACATCAAGGAACTTAAGTCTATGTCAGTATTATTCAGTTAGACACTGAATAATACTGACCTGATCTTCTGGATTTCCTCTTCATGAGAAGTCTTTTCCTCACTGAGTCTGAGTTGAATATATAACAGATCAGCTTCTTATAGATTCAGCAGGAACATCACAGAACTTGTAATGCATTTAATTTTTTCCATGAAAATTAAATAAGCAAATTTAGAAGAAATGTTCCACTTGGCTTCCTAATATCTGGGGCTGAAACATGTTCTGTGAGTTTGTTATGTGAACAATACCTTTTATTAGCTGATTCAAGCTCCTTTTCTTTTTGTTCATGGGCTTCTCTAAAGAGTGAAGAATAAAATGTGTGAACATTTCTAAAGTTGTAAGACAATTAGCAAATGTATGGAATTATTGATATATTTAAATTCATAAATATATTCTAGTTAACTAATGTCCAATCACATTGTTATGAGATTATAGATTGATTGAACAACTTACTTCGTCTGCTGAAGTTCATCTACACAAGTCCTAAGACTGTCAAAAAGATCACAGAATGAAAAGTTACATGAAAATTTACACCATTATTAAAGTACTATTACAGTGGCAAGAGATTTTAATCCCACCAATTTAAAGTTATGAAAATATGAAATGTATGAAAAAGTAGTAAAGTCTTAATTTCTCCAATGATGATGAACAATGAATGAACAATGCCACATTTTGTGTCCTCATCCAGTTCTACATGTACTTTATGTGTACTACATGTACATTCTCTTCACTTCCACAACTCAAACTCTAAATCATAAATATATATCTATGAGGGGAGCCACATTGACCTCTTAACCCTCCATTCCTTCTTTCGCTTTAATATTTTAAGCATTTTTAATAGAAATTTTATTTCTGGAGCTCCACTTGTTTTTTTGTTTTTTTTTTGTTTTTTTTTACATTTTGTTCCATTCTTAGCCATTTTAAAAGGCTTTAGAGCACAACTATAAGTTTGTCATGCAATTTGGAGTTTAAACATTGATAAAGTCAATGCAATAAAACGCTGTTGTTTGCCTCCTGGAAGATGTTTTATACTGATTTGTATTTTTTAGATGATTTGTAACTTTTTCAGATCATTTGGTCATTAGAGATGGTCTCAGTATGACATGTGAAACTGAGCTAAGCTTTCTGAAAAAAATAGTTTAATCACATATAGTTTATGGTTTTATTGGGGGAAACTTTCCAACATAAGACTGAATGGTCAGTTGGAATTAATATCTTTTTTTGCTTAATGAATGAAATAAACATTTGCCATTTGAGTTTTAAGTTTACTCGGGTGATTATTCAAAAATAATAACATTAGTTTAATGATTTCAAACATTTCAGTGTTACAAAAAAAAAAAAGATAAAACATCTATGTGGGCAAACACTTTTTCATTGCACAGTATTTTATGTCTTTCAAAAGGTTTTTTTTTTACAAAACTTAAACAATTAAGGTTACAACACAACATCTGGAGTGTTCATCTTACCTTAGTCTCACTTCCTCAACTTGTTGAGGTTGTTTTGACTTTTTCAGCTTTTTCTTACACAGACTATAGAGGAAAAAATTAATAGATGTAGTATAAAATATAATGCTAAAACAGACATACAAATGTATAAATCTGTGTTCTTTTCTAGCTGTTAATTTAATCAATCTAGTGAATTAAAAAAAACTTTTACTATATATTTTGCATACATCACTTCCAAAAATCATGATTCTCTCCTTATCCATCCATCCACCTTCTTCCGCTTATCCGGGGTCGGGTCTCAACTTAAGAACGGGGGCCCAGAGACCTCCCTCTCCCCAGCCACTTCTTCCAGCTCCTCCGGGGGAATCCCAAGGCGTTCCCAGGCCAGCCGGGAGACATAGTCCCTCCAGCGTGTCCTGGGTCTTTCCCGGGGCCTCCTCCCGGTGGGACGTGCCCGAAACACCTCACCAGGGAGGTGTCCAGGAGGCATCCTAACCAGATGCCCGAGCCACCTCAACTGGCTCCTCTCGACATGAAGGAGCAGCGGCTCTACTCTGAGTCCCTCCCAGATGGCCGAGCTTCTCACCCTATCTCTAAGGGAGAGCCCAGCCACCCTACAGAGAAAGCCCATTTCGGCCACTTGAATCCGCGACCTCATTCTTTCGGTCATGACCCAAAGCTCATGACCATAGATGAGGGTAGGAACGTAGATCGACCGGTAAATCGAGAGCTTCGCTGTTTGGCTCAGCTCTCTCTTCACCACGACGGACCGGTACAGCGCCCGCCTCACGGCAGACGCTGCGCCAATCCGCCTGTCGATCTCCCACTCTCTTCTTCCCTCATTCGTGAACAAGATCCCGAGATACTTGAACTCCTCCACTTGAGGCAGGACACCCTCTTCGACCTGGAGAAGGCACTCTACCCTTTTCCGGCTCAAGACCATGGCCTCGGATTTGGAGGCACTGACCCTCCTCCCGGCCGCTTCACACTCGGCTGCGAACCGCTCCAGCAAGAGCTGCAGATCACGTCCCGATGAAGCCAACAGGACCACATCATCCGCAAAAAGTAGAGATGCGATCCTGAGACCACCAAAACGGATCTTCTCAACACCTTGGCTGCGCCTAGAAATTCTGTCTATAAAAGTAATGAACAGAATTGGTGACAAAGGGCAGACCTGGCGGAGTCCAACCCTCACCGGAAACGAGCCCGACTTATTGCTGGCAATGCGGACCAGACTCTGATGGCGGTCATACAGGAACCTGACAGCCCGTATCAAAGGGCCCAGTACCCCATACTCCCGGAGAACCCCCCACAGGGATCCCCGAGGGACACGGTCAAATGCCTTCTCCAAGTCCACAAAACACATGTAGACCGGTTGGGCGAACTCCCATGCACCCTCCAGGACCCTGCTGAGGGTGTAGAGCTGGTCCAGTGTTCCACGACCAGGATGAAAACCACACTGCTCTTCCTGAATCTGAGGTTCGACTATCCGATGGACCCTCCTCTCGAAGACCCCCGAATTGACCTTGCCAGGGAGGCTTAAGAGTGTGATCCCTCTATAATTGGAGCACACCCTCCGGTCCCCCTTTTTAAACAGGGGGATCACCACCCCATTCTGCCAATCCAGGGGAACTGCCCCCGATGTCCATGCGATACTGCAGAGTCGCGTCAACCAACACAACCCTACAACATCCAGAGCCTTAAGAAACTCTGGGCGAATCTCATCCACCCCCGTCAACCAAGGCCATCAAGAAGCTTTTTAACCACCTCGTCCCCAGAGATTGGAGAGCCCGACCCAGAGTCCCCGGGTTCAGCTCCCTCAATGGAAGGCATGTTGGTGGGATTGAGGAGGTCTTCGAAGTATTCCGCCCACTGGCCCACAACGTCCCGAGTCGAGGTCAACAGCACACCATCCCCACTGTAAACAGTGTTGGTGCTGCACTGCTTCCCCGTCCTGAGACGCCGGATGGTGGACCAGAATCGCCTCGAAGCTGTACGGAAGTCTTTTTCCATTTTCCTCTCCGAACTCCTCCCACACCCGAGTTTTTGCCTCAGCAACCACCCGAGCCGCATGCCGCTTCGCCTGCCGATACCCGTCAGCTGCTTCCGGAGTCCCACAGGCCAAAAAGGCCCGGTAGGACTCCTTCTTCAGCCTGACAGCATCCCTCACCGAAGGTGTCCACCAACAGGTTCGAGGGTTGCTGCCACGACAGGCACCGACAACCTTGCAGCCACAGCTCCGGTGAGCCGCCTCGACACTGGAGGCACGGAACCCGGTCCACTCAGACTCAATGTCTCCCACGTTCCCCAGAATGTGTTCGAAGTTCTGCCGGAGATGGGAGTTAAAGCTCCGTCTCACCGGGGATTCCGCCAGATGTTCCCAGCAGACCCTCACAACACGTTTGGGCCTGCCAGGTCTGACCGGCATCCTCCCCCACCACCGGAGCCAACTCACCACCAGGTAGTGGTCAGTGGACAACTCCGCACCTCTCTTCACCTGAGTGTCCTAGACATACAGCCGCAGATCCGATGGAACGATGACAAAATTGATCACCGAACTGCGGCCTAGGGTGTGCTGGTGCCAAGTGCACATTTGGACACCCTTATGCCTGAACATGGTGTTCGTTATGGACAATCCGTGACGAGCACAGAAGTCCAACAACAAAACACCACTCGAGTACAGATCGGGGGGAGCGTTCCTCCCAACCACGCCCCTCCAGGTCTCACTGTCATTGCCCACGTGAGCATTGAAGTCCCCCAGCAGAATGAGGGAGTCCCCAGGTGGGGCTCTGGAGAAGGGTGGGTAATTTGAACTGTTGTTCGGCCCATAAGCACAAACCACAGTCAGAACCCGTCCCCCCACCAGTAGGCGGAGGGAGGCTACCCTCTCGTCCACCGGGGTAAACCCCAACGTACAGGCGCCGAGATGGGGAGCAACAAGTATGCCCACTCCTGCCCGACGCCTCTCACCGCGGGCAACTCCAGAGTGGAAGTATGCCCCTCTCAAAGAGACTGGTTCCAGAACCAGAGCCGTGCGTCAAGGTGAGACCGACTATTTCTAGCCGGAACCTCTCAACCTCACGCACTAACTCCGGCTCCTTCCCCACCAGAGAGGTGACATTCCACATCCCAAGAGCCAGCTTCTGCAACCGAGAATCGGACCGCCAGGACCCCCTCCCCCGGCTGCCACCCATCACACACAGCACCCGACCCCTTTGGCCCCTCTCACGGGTGGTGGGCCCATGGGAGGGGGACCCATGTTTACTTTTCGGGCTGAGCCTGGCCGGGCTCCATGGGCAAAAGCCCAGCCACCAGGCGCTCGCCATCGTGCCCCCCCTCCAGGCCTGGCTCCAGAGTGGGGCCCCGGTGACCAGTGTCCGGGCAAGGGAACACAAGGTCCAAAGGTTTTTATCGTCATAGGGGTCTTCGGGCTGCACTTTGTCTGGTCCCTCACCTAGGACCTGTCTGCCTTTGGGTGACCCTACCAGGGGCATGAAGCCCCCGACAGCATAGCTCCTGGGATCATTGGGGCACTCAAACCCCTCCACCAAGATAAGGTGGCAGCCCGGGGGAGAAGATTCTCTCATGATTCTCTCCTTATGTTTTTCTATTTTCTGGGAAGCAGCAGATCACCCTGGTTGTGAAGAACCATTGCAGTCCCAGGTGCTCACAGCTTCACCATTATGTTTTATTGTTGATATGATGTTGTTTTTAATCAAATGCTTTGCTTCTTTCATCCCAGATGCAATGAGACACATCTTTCAAAAAGATTACATATTTAATTTTTGACATATTATAATAATATGACAGCTGTCTTAAAATATTATTTTGCTGAATGTTTGTAGTCAGCTTTTGTTTTCCCCTATTAATCCTCCCATTTATGTAATTTTGTCTCTCTTTTTTTTACATATTAGAGTTGTGAATTTTGACCCTTACAGAGGCAAATGTTCAGTTGTTCATATGTGCTGTTTGTAACCTCCTCTATTCATTATCTATTTGTTCTTGGTATAATTTTAGCTTGCCAGTAACTCTTGTTGCACAGTTTATTCAATTGTGGATAATGAGTCCACAATTATCATTGTAGAGTCTAGTTAAAAAAAATCTCAAGTCTAGTAAAATCTCAAAGCCAAATAAATGACTTTGTAAGAAAAAGATGTAAATGACTTTGTTATCCTTTTGTGAATAATTTATTTAGATTAAGACACAACTTATATTTTAAGTGGTTTCCTGATTTGATGTGGCTGGTCAAACTGAAATCAGATTTCTAAATACCAGGTAAATTACAACTCATTCATGTTCTAACAAGGGAGGAAAACTCTTTTCTTTTTGCAGAATGTTGGTTTGCAAACCTTTTTTTTTTTTTTTGAAAAAGGAATTAATTTTATCTTATGGATTTTTGTTATCACTTAGGTTTTCTGTGTCTCATAACTTTTTGTTGGCAAATAATTAATTGTGACCAAAACACAAAGATTGAGGAAGTCATCTTTTTGTTTGTTTTATTTTGTGTTTTCTCTCAAAGCATTATTTTTTTTGGTGACACCTATTGAAGGGAGTATTACTGTCATGGTGCTCACATCCCTTAATTATATTGTAAGGAAGTTTCCCCTTTCTCCTTGTTGTTCTTATGTTAAAGATGCCAATCTACCGGTAGCCAATAAGTTGTGAATGGAGAATGAGAACCTTGGAATCAGAGTCCCAGTTCATAATGATAATCATCTAGAAGACCAAAATAACACATTCTCATTTCTCAGTATGAGTTTGTTGCTTTTTCTGCAATAATGTTGTAGCTGAAATGAGATATGATAACTAATAATGTCCCACCTCCTGGTAGTGCAGGAAAAACTAAAGTCCCCAGCATAATCTGAACATTATTATTCATCTGCAACCTTTCATCCACCTGAACAACAGAGGTCGCTGTTGTGCACATCTGTCATGTGCCACTGAATAATTTTTTCTCATTATATACAGTTTTGATTTATCTCACATCTTCAAAAATATTCATAAAACTAATAATTTGGCATCCCAGATATTTCTCTGCATAAATATGCATCTGTCATCCTCTGTTGACTTACAATTAACATTTTTAAATACAATTTATCTTTTGGGTGTTTCAGCTATGAGAATGGATTGGCTCTTTTCTTGTCTGATTACATAGTTTTTCAGTAACACAGTTTTAAATAAACAGATTTAAAAACACTAAGATACTACTGTAAAGATATTTCTCTTACCAGTTCCCCATTATGACTTCTCTGTTCTGCACTGTCCGTCTACATCAGTCTGTCGGTGCCGTCGTCATGTAGAAAACACAAGTGCATTCTGATCACAGTTTACTATCTCTTTTACTTTTTACCTGTCATCAGGACTTACTGGTTTCAGGAATGTGTGACTCATCCATCATTGTGGGAGGCTTTAGCACTGCACCAACAAGATGTGCTTACTGAGTTATTTCATCAGCTAAAGTTTTAAAATACTGGAAGAAAACAACATCCAACTTTTTAATAAACACAAAAGAATCTCAGTTTTGGAACAGAGTCTAAAACATGTAACATTTTACACAAAAGAGCAATAAAACCTTTATTCTGCATATGGTTAATCTTTTTACTCATGCAGAATCTGTTTTGGTTTTATCTGAAAAAGGAGAATATTTGTGCATTCATCCATTCCCACTGTTCAAAGGACCACAAGATGTCACACTTTCTTCATTTTAAAAAGCTAAAAAAGTCATCCTGCCTTCTCTGGAAAGTTCATGGCTAAAACATTCAATGATGAACATTTGTATTTAATGAGAAACTCATAAAAATTTTGCTTCCTTAAATCCATCTCTACATTTTTAAGACCAACTGAATATTTACAATGTTAGCGTGTAGACTTCCCTTATGGAAAGGGTTTTAAAAAAATAAATTAAAATCATATTTTTCTGACATGCCCTTTAGTTCCAACAGTAAAAACAGGTTAGAAAGCAAAAAAGAAACTTCATTCAAAAAGGAACCAATTAAGGCACGATCCTTCTCACCATGATTGACATTTTATGATCCTTATTGTTTCAGTCTGAAGCCTTTCCCTTCAGACATGGAGCTCCAAATTGTTGAAGAAATATTTAGAATATCTGAAGCATCTACATATTTTTAGTATGCAACTGTGTATTGTTTAAAATAAATTGTGAAAAGTTATTTTAAAAAATAAAGAAGTACTTTAATCTATCCTGTAAAAAGCAAAATTTAATATTTTAAATTGCCTTTACTCTCCTCTGAAAGAGTAAAGGCAATTTATTGGTGGACAACATATTTACATGTATGTTTTCAACAAGCAATATTGTTATTTTTTTCCAGTGGTTTGCAGGACAAAATGCAGTATTTTCCACCAATGAAACTGATCTAAAGCTTCATGCTGCAGCAGTCCAGCTGGGTTTGGGTTAGTTCCTCATTCAGATGCCTTTTGCAGAAACATTAGACATTATGTGAGTCAAAATTCTTTAGCTCATTCTCATTTAACTATGACAAGAAAAGAGGAGCATTTTTTAGATCACAAATACAAACATAATTTTATTAAGTTCTACAAAACAGATTGACATTGAGTATGACACACCAAGCAGCATCTTTCATTTTGGTTTCTTCCCTCCTGGAAAATATGCGTGTCGTTTTTTAATTAGAGCTTAAGGAAGTATGGGAGTGACCATTTTCTGAGGAAGGAACTATAATTTTCTCATGTAGATGAAAAAAACCAACCCAGCAACATGTCTTCTGTTTATGTGCTTATCTATTTCCTTATGCTTATGCATAAAACATCACAAACATTTAGTGGAAATGTATCTGTCATCACGCTGAACAGACAGCACACTAAGGCACAGTAATTATTGCAATGGATAATTATTGTGTTATTATTGTGCAAATGTTAAATTTAACGTTAAACATGCAGTCAAAGGAAATCATTTCAAAAATGCTGATGTAGATTTTTAGTCATCTAATCCTGATTGCTTAAGTAGAAATCAACTGAATCTCTTTTGTAGTTGCCTTGTACTTACACATTCAGATAAGCTGTTGCAAAATTGCGCTGGTGGAGAATGAGTGAACATTATCAACTAAAATGTACATGTTTATATGAAACTGAATAATAAGGAGCATTATTTTTGACAGCTTGTAAATTTCAATGATCAGAATATGGACTGAACTTATATAGCGCTTTCCCACTCAGTTTTGACCACTCAAAATGCTTTACACTAGAGTCACATTCACACACACATTTATACACCGATACATAGAACAGTAGGCAATTTGACAATTAAGTGCTTTGCCCAGAGACACATCAACATGTGGCAGGAGGAAGCTGGAATCAAACCTACAACCCTCCGATCACAAGATGATTACTCTACCATACAGCCACAGAGAATAGCAGTGAGAAGAAGCCTTCCTTTAAAAAGAGTTCATCTTATTAATCAAAGATTTAACCGACTTACTCTTCAAAAGCAAAAAGATGAAAAAATCTGACTACAGATCTTAATTATGAATTTCATTTTCTCTTTCTCTTTAATCAATAAACATCTAACCAGAAAGCTATTTTATGCAGTGAATAATGTAACTGGGACTGGAGCCAAAAGTGTTTCTCCTGAAGCTGTGGAACCAGTTCTGTAAGGTGTCTGAGAACCAACAGCAGCCTTTACATTTAAGTTACTTCTTGAGCGAAATCAAACCGACAGCAACTGAGAAGAGGCCAGGGAAACCAAACAGACAATGTATCGATACTATAGACTCATAAGGTAGGAAAATTGAATCAATCCTAAACCAGAATGAAAATTGGGAAGAAAAAACAGCAATGAAACATATAAATTTCTTGCATTATTGCTTAAAAATATTTTTTCAAATTATTAAGAGACAATAGTTTTTTTTCTGGCAAAAAGATGTTAGATTACAATGCAAACCTGTGAGACAGATAGGAAGTGTGTTAAAACATAGATCCTTTTGGTGATGGGATCTTACTGCACATAGTGGGTTTGTAAACATTTGGTAATCAGTCAGGATGTAGCAGAGATAAAAGGTGTCCCTGAAATTGGACATATCATGTTACCCTGAGTGGATGATATCAGTTCCTTTGTTTGAGTTATTCACATTTTTAGGAAGAGAAACCATTTGGGAGCAGATGTCAAGCCACATGTGAAATGTTTTGTTTTCATAACAAATCCTGCTTTCATCATGACAATGAGCTGAAACCAGTTAATTTTCTACAAATAAAAGACCTACTGATGTTTGTGATGAAACAACTCAATTAGTATTGGGGTTCCACCATATTTTATACGGAAACCAAATTGTTTTTTTATCCAGCATCATCTGTAAATAAATTATTTCATATGATTGATATTATACAAATAAATACCAAAGATTTAGATATATCTAATGAAGAAATACTGCTGATACTTTTTGATAATGTGTCTTAGCCTCAACACCTTTATTTACTATTTTACTTTTTCCCTCAAACAAATTTTTCCTGTTCAAAGTTTGAGACAAATTCTGGAATCGAAAGCAGTTTGTAGCTAGTATCATTTTCAATCTACACAAATCTCAAAGTCGTAAAGAACAATGAAGCAAAGCAAAGTGAACACAGATGTATTACAAAACAGAATTTGGTGAAAGTTTTCAATCATTTCAGAAAACTCAAAATTAGTGGCGGTTTCTAATATGGGAAACAAGAGCAACTGCCCAGAGAGGTATTTTGTGGGGCACGGAAAGAATGCATCCTCTGGAAGCGGGTAAATTATATGAACTGTCTGCAAATAATTTTATTTTATACAAAAACAAAATCTATTCAAATTCATAACATTTTTTTTACAATAGGAATTAATCCATGCTTGATAATAATTTTAGATTTTCTCAACAGAAAAACTAACATGAAAAAAGAAGCCAAAAAACAGCAAAGCGATGGGTAAGAAATTTTCATACTTTAAAGGAACATGTCTCAATGTTTCCTCTGTTTTGTTTACAATAACAATAATCAATTTGAACCAATATTACTATTACTTTCCATAAGTATTTCAATCTGGATGGACTCACACAGAGAAAGATAACAGTTAGAAGATTTAATGGTACAAGTTCTTTGGCGCTCGAACCCGGTAGAAGACTTCTGAGCTGAGGATCACCAAGGGCAGGTGGTCGGCTCGGCGAAGCTCAGGCAGTCTTCTCCCCCCGGTTTGAATCCTGGTGATGGAGTGAGACGTGAGTACAGGAATGCAGAGGGAGCCTGGAAGGAGACCGCCAGGACGAAGGAGGAGATGGGGAGGTGGTGGGTCGAAGCACGGCTGACGAGCAGGAAGACCGAAGGCAGCGCGTCCTTTTGGAGGAATCCGTGTGCGGTGATTGGATGGAGCGGCGCGGCGCGCAAGACCTGATTGGCAGCGGCGAGGGCGTGGAGGATGATGATGCGGATCAGCTGTGTTCCGTCTCCCAGTTGAATTTTCGCCTAGGCTTCATTTCAATCTGGATGGACTCACACAGAGAAAGATAACAGTTAGAAGATTTAATGGTACAAGTTCTTTGGCACTCGAACCCGGTAGAAGACTTCTGAGCTGAGGATCACCAAGGGCAGGTGGTCGGCTCGGCGAAGCTCAGGCAGTCTTCTCCCCCCAAAAGAGGGCCGGGTCGAGGCCTAGCTGGCCTGCAGTCTGCAAGAATTGAGGCGCAGCTATATTGCGGGGGCCTGAAGAGGCGCGTGCCGCTTCGTTGGCGGGGACCCGAGGGGTGCGTGCCGCTTGTTGGCGGGGGCCCGCGGGCGCAAGCATTGATGGCGGGGGCCCGCGGGCGCGAGCTGCGTGAAGAGCTGTGAGATATGGGTTAGATGGATAAGCCAGGGTCGAGAACCGCTGGTCTGGCCAGATCTCTAGGTAAGATAGGCGAATACGTGGCCAGAGCTCCATCACCAGGTCATGTGGAAAGATGCTCACCTGCTGATAAGGAGCATTGAGCCTCTAGCACGGCTGAAAGGTCTGGTCTGATGTAAGTTGAGAAGGCAGAGGATGACCATCAGCCGAGCTGGAGGAGCGAAGTTGCGGGGACGCCTTGCAGGGCAGCGGATGTGGCAGCACCTATTCTAAAGGAATGGCCTGAGAAGTGGCTAGGGGAAAGAGCACAAGCTACTAGCGTTGATCTAAGATGGTAGAGAAACCAGTCGGCGGTCATAGGCAACCCTTCGGGGGTGAGAAACAGGGGTTTGAATTTGTGTCCGAGTCGGTGTCTTTTGCACACAAATTTGAGCATCACACGGAAAGGACAAAACGGACTGTCTATGCGTGCAATGGAGATAGAGCAAGGGCCTTTTGTTTTAGTGTGCTTAATAAAAATGTCGAAATGATCAGGGAAGAATTTAAGATCAGAAAAAGACAAATCTCTTGACGGGTTGAATATTTTAGATACAGAAGTAAACTCACTCAGTCTCAGGAAGCCATAAAAAGCTAAGAGGAAAGCGCTTGAGAGGAGCGCTTTAATGTAAGGAGAGAGCGCTCCAGATTGGAGGGCAGTTATAAGTTTCCTGAGTAAAGGGAGAGATAGGTTTCCGACTGTCAGGTTTGGAGGAGCAGTGTTTAGCAATTCCTTTGAGAAGGAGTTTGACGGTAGGGTTCGAGAATAGGCTAGCTGATGTGCTAGGTTGATGAAGTTTTGCGTAAAAGTTTATCCCAGCAAGCAAGCTACAGATGTATGTCAGTTTATATCTACGATGGGTGAAACAGTGAGTGATGAAGGCAAGAACAGTGGGTATGGAGACTGGAAAAGGAGGAGAATTCATCCCAGAGCAGAACTTGGTGAAAGTTTGCCGTGCAAAGGAATATGAAGAAAGAGTAGAAGGGGCGAGGCCCGCCTTGATGTAATATCGAGCCGAACGTAAGAGGGAATGAAAGGAGCCACCTAATTGAGCATCAGGTCGTCGAAAGCTGGAACGGGTTCGGGGTGAGCGTCGGCCGTGGGACACAGTTGGCGAAAGACCTGAAATTTAGAACGAGACAGGGCATTGGCAATAGCGTTAAAATGACCGGGGACGTGTTGAGCGGTGATGATGAAATTGTTATTAACAGCATGCCATGTGAGGCGAATGAAAGGCAGGATGGAACTGGAGGACGAACGGCCTTTGTTAATGGCCTGGACCATGGCTGCGTTATCGCAGCGGGCTAAGATACGTAGCCTTTTCCAATGATGTCCCCAAAGGCAACATGCTACGGCTATGGGGACGATTTCATAGAAGGCGGAGGATTCAGACTGGGGAAAAGAGGGAGGCCACTTTCCTGCGAACCATTTTCCTTTAAAAAAGCCCCCAAAACCAGAGGACGAGGCAGCGTCGGTAAAGAACTGGAGCGAGTCGGCCGAGAGGCTGGCATCGTGATAAAAGAAAGAGATGCCGTTCCAATGCGAGAGCAGCTTCGACCAGAATGCAAGATCGGAGCGGCAGCCGTCATCCAGGCTGACGCGGTCGAGAAGCGAGGGGACCAAGTTGGCCAGATCGAGCAGGCGGGATATGAAAGACCGACCCTGGGGAATGATCCGCATGGCGAAATTAAGATGGCCCAGGAGAGAGAGGAGCTGACATTTGGAGACGGTAGCTACTGGTGCGAAGGAGTGGGAGATTTCCCGGATGCGGGACAGCTTATCTGCCGGCAGCGAGGCGACCATTGAGACCGAATCGAGTTTGATTCCCAGGAATTCGAGAGCTGTCGCTGGACCGAGGGTTTTCTCCTCCGAAAGAGGCACGCCCACGCGGAGAAAAAGCTGGCGGAGTTTCGAAAGGGAAGAGCTGGGAGAGGGAGAGGGGGGGTCGACGAGGAGGAAATCATCGAGCAGATGGAGCACCGTAGGAAGCCTGTCTACGTTGAGGAGAATCCAGCAAAGCACCTCGGATAGATTATCGAACAGGCTGGGACTACTCCTGCAACCAAAAGTGAGTCTGACGGCGAAATAAAGGGAATCGCCCCACTTAGCCCCCAGGAGGTGCCAGTCGGAGGGATGGACCAGGATTATTTTAAAAGTGTCGGCTATGTCGGCCTTGGCAAGCCAAGCACTACGCCCCGCTGCTTTAATGAGGGAAATCGCGTGGTCAACTGAGGCGTAGCAGAGAGAGAAGGGGTCCTTCGGGATTAGACTGTTGATGCTGGGAGTCAAACTGCCGTGGGGAGCGGAAAGATCAAGAATAAGACGTTTTTTTCCCGAGTACTTGCGGGTAGCTACGCCCAGAAGGTTAATACGGAACGGGGAGAACGGGGAGGAACGGAAAGGACCGATCATAAAGCCCTTTGACACTTCGGGGGAGAGGAGGCGGGCCACGGTATCCGGGTCGGCGAGGGCGGACCTGAGGTTCGGACAGACAAAAGAAGAAAGAGGATAGGACTGTACGCCTATGCGGAAGCCCTGCGAAAGGCCAGAGAGGAGAAAGTTCACGAAAGAAGGATCAGGGTGGGACCGAAGGAGGACTGCCAATTCGTGAGTGATGACAGGGGTAGAAAATGAACTGGAAATCAAGGCTTGGACAGCCGGGGCATATGGCCGGGAGGCAGGTGCCGAGGACAGGTGAATTTGGGATGGGCATCCTTGCAAAAACTGCACACATGGAGGAAACAACAATCAGAAGAACCACAGATGCCTTCGTTAAAATTGTTACAGAGAGGCTGGTTGTTGAATACCTCAATCTTTTGGCCCCTGCGATCAGTCGGCGGGCCGACTGGGTGGAGCAGGGCTGGCAGACGATGGGGTTGCGGGGGGGGCAGGAGGAGCGAACGGGAGTGTGGGGCAGAGAGCGCTGTCGTGGCCGGCCGCGGAACAGGTGCGACAAGAAGAGGCTTGGGTGATCATGATGAGGAGTTCAGTATCCAGGATCGACCAATCCAGACAAACGCCAGACTGCGCAAGAATAGTTGCGGCTTTAGCAGCGAACGCTTTATGGTATTGATAAAATAAAGATCTGCCGTACTTGAGATTGAGATCTGTAATTAGGGAGAGATAAGAGTCGAGTTCGACTCTGCAGTCCGGGTAGACCGAGCATAAGATATCGCGGTAAATGCTAAAGGCCACTAGGAATTCTCCGATGGAGAGATTCTTCGACAGCCGTGGGTCACTAGATTTGAGGACAGCTGTGAGTCCGGTGGTCGAGGCGACACGCTGGTCCACTTCCGGGGATGGAAGGATCAGAGAGACAAGATTCACGTATTGGCCCCGGAGAATCTTAGCTCGAAGTTTCGGGGAGATGAGGGCGTAAGAGGGAACGTAGGACCTGCCTGAACAGGGGATGGAGACGCAGCGGTGAATACAGCAGCAAAAGGACTGAGAACCAGGAGCAGAATGGGTCTTACCTGAAGCCCGTCCTGGACGGGCGTCAGCGAGTGTGAATGGAGCCGGAGCGAGCTAGGCGTCTGGAAGAGCGCCAGCCGGAGCTGCCGCTAGGGCCGGCCCGATGGACGAGCGATCCTGGAGCTGAACCGAGAGCGAAGACACTCTGCTGGAGGAGGTTCACGGATGACAAGAGTGTTGAGGTAAGAAGCTGCGTGTCCTTGAAAGGTTGGTCCGGAACCGCGGGAGGAGGCGGGAGGGCGGTTGACGTGGAAGGAACCGGGGCTGGAGCAGAAGCTGGGGGCGCAAAGGAGGTGAAACGGGCGGGAGAATCAGGAGGACCCAGGGAGGCCGGCTCGAGAGCGCGGGCAGAGGGCGGCCGGGGGGTGGGGAGATTTGCGGGACCTCTTACGAGGAAGGAAAGATGGGGGAGATTGCAACAGTGGAGAGGGAGAGGAATCACCATAAGGGAGGAGGGCGGCCAGCGACACCAGTTGAGAAAAGTCCATACCCAGGCCGGGAGAGATGCCGCAGGAAGCCAGAGCTAGAGAGGGAGGGGGAGGAGGTTGGGTAGCCAGACGGGCGCTCCTGCGCGAGGGGCCTGGAGGGGAGGGGACTGGGTCGGAGGGAACGAGGTTGAAAGCGGGAGAAGGAGAAGGATCGTCTGAGTCGAAATCTGACATGACAAGAGCGAATCAGCTGACTTTCGAAGCACGGCTGACAAGCAGGAAGACCGAAGGCAGCGCGTCCTTTTGGAGGAATCCGTGCGCGGTGATTGGATGGAGCGGCGCGGCGCGTAAGACCTGATTGGCAGCGGCGAGGGCGTGGAGGATGACGATGCGGATCAGCTCTGTTCCGTCTCCCAGTTGAATTTTCGCCTAGGCTTCATTTCAAATGAAAATGAAGAAAATACACCTGAAAGCAGGTGAGAATTTGACCAATTTAAAAAATATATTTTTTAATTGAATTACTAATTTCCAAAAGTAAAAACAACAAAAAGAGAATACAGAATCTGAGAAGTATTTGTAATTGAAAATAATAAAACACGTTGTGAACAGGCCTGTTGAGACAGAGAGAACAATGGCTCATCAGGAAGAGAAGTATGTATTTTTATAAATACGACGGAATGAGACGTGCCAAATTTTAAAATATCCAATGGCCTAATCAAAGTTTTTCACTGTTGATAATTTCAGACTTTCTCAATGTCATTTTTTGATTCACAGTGATCATCACGACCAAAAAAGTGAAATTTATAAACAAGATTTCTTAAGGCAAAACAAATATTTTAGTATCTAATGGGTCAATTAAAGTTGTGCTCTGTTGATGATTTCAGACTTTCTTATATATTTTTTTCATCCACAGTGATCATCACGACCAAAAAAATGACAATAGTAAAATTGATAGCAGGTATGAAATCTTTTACATAATGAGGACATTGATTATATTTCATTGGTAAGATTAAAACTTTTGAAGATGTTGATAAAGTTTAGGAAAAAAAGCTAATTAATAAACATCTTTAATAGTTCTGAAGATATAAAAGAAAAAACCAAGAAACAGCAAAGCGAGCAGTAAGAAATATTTATATTTTGAAAATGTTTCCTTTATTCATTCATTACCTGCTTTATAACAGCAAGAAACAATTTTAACCAATATCATTTTTATTCTGCAGAAGTCTTCCACATGAAAATACACCTGAAAACAAGTAAGAATTTGAGCAATTTTAAGAAATATTTTAGATTGACTGAATAATATCCCACAAACAGTTTGGAGTTTTTGAGAAAAATCTGCTTGAAATTAATGAAACACGTTGTGAACAGGCCTGCTGAGACACAGGAAGCAGAAAATAAACAACAGGAAAAGAAGTATGTGTTTTTATAAACAGGATTTCTTAAGGCAAAACAAATATTTTAGTATCTAATGAATCAATTAAAGTTGTGCTCTGTTGATGATTTCAGACTTTCTTCTATATATTTTTTCATCCACAGTGATCATCATGACCAAAAAAGTGATAAACAAATCAGGTATAAAATCTTTTTTAAAATGTTGAAAATTAAAAAAGAAATTATTATTTTCTATTAACAAAATTAAAACCTTTGAGGACGTTGATCAATTTTAGACAAAAACCTAAATAAGTATTTTGAACAGTGTTGAAGACAAGAAGGAAGAAACCAACAAACAGCAAAGCGATCAGTAAGAAATATTCATATTTTAATGGAACATGTCTCAATATTTCCTCGGTTCATTCTCAATTGTTTATAACAATAAACAATTTTAACCAATATCACTTTTATTTTGCAGAAGTCTTTCAACCAACAATGAAGAAAATACACCTGAAAGCAGGTAATTAGTGGACCAATTTTAAGAAATATTTTAGATTGACTGAATAATATCCCACAAACAGTTTGGAGTTTTTGAGAAAAATCTGCTTGAAATTAATGAAACACGTTGTGAACAGGCCTGCTGAGACACAGGAAGCAGAAATAAACAACAGGAAAAGAAGTATGTATTTTTATAAACAGGATTTCTTAAGGCAAAACAAATATTTAGTATCTAATGAATCAATTAAAGTTGTGCTCTGTTGATGATTTCAGACTTTCTTCTTATATATTTTTTCATCCACAGTGATCATCATGACCAAAAAAGTGATAAACAAATCAGGTATAAAATCTTTTTAAAATGTTGAAAATTAAAAAAGAAATTATTATTTTCTATTAACAAAATTAAAACCTTTGAGGACGTTGATCAATTTTAGACAAAAACCTAAATAAGTATTTTGAACAGTGTTGAAGACAAGAAGGAAGAAACCAACAAACAGCAAAGCGATCAGTAAGAAATATTCATATTTTAATGGAACATGTCTCAATATTTCCTCGGTTCATTCTCAATTGTTTATAACAATAAACAATTTTAACCAATATCACTTTTATTTTGCAGAAGTCTTTCAACCAACAATGAAGAAAATACACCTGAAAGCAGGTAATTAGTGGACCAATTTTAAGAAATATTTTAGATTGACTGAATAATATCCCACAAACAGTTTGGAGTTTTTGAGAAAAATCTGCTTGAAATTAATGAAACACGTTGTGAACAGGCCTGCTGAGACACAGGAAGCAGAAAATAAACAACAGGAAAAGAAGTATGTATTTTTATAAACAGGATTTCTTAAGGCAAAACAAATATTTTAGTATCTAATGAATCAATTAAAGTTGTGCTCTGTTGATGATTTCAGACTTTCTTCTTATATATTTTTTTCATCCACAGTGATCATCATGACCAAAAAAGTGATAAACAAATCAGGTATAAAATCTTTTTTAAAATGTTGAAAATTAAAAAAGAAATTATTATTTTCTATTAACAAAATTAAAACCTTTGAGGAGTTGATCAATTTAGACAAAAACCTAAATAAGTATTTTGAACAGTGTTGAAGACAAGAAGGAAGAAACCAACAAACAGCAAAGCGATCAGTAAGAAATATTCATATTTTAATGGAACATGTCTCAATATTTCCTCTGTTCATTCTCAATTGTTTATAACAACAATAAACAATTTTAACCAATATCACTTTTATTTTGCAGAAGTCTTTTAACCAAAAATGAAGAAAATACACCTGAAAGCAGGTAATTATTGGACCAATTTTAAGAAATATTTTAGATTGACTGAATAATATCCCACAAACAGTTTGGAGTTTTTGAGAAAAATCTGCTTGAAATTAATGAAACACGTTGTGAACAGGCCTGCTGAGACACAGGAAGCAGAAAATAAACAACAGGAAAAGAAGTATGTATTTTATAAACAGGATTTCTTAAGGCAAAACAAATATTTTAGTATCTAATGAATCAATTAAAGTTGTGCTCTGTTGATGATTTCAGACTTTCTTATATATTTTTTTCATCCACAGTGATCATCATGACCAAAAAAGTGATAAACAAATCAGGTATAAAATCTTTTTTAAAATGTTGAAAATTAAAAGAAATTATTATTTTCTATTAACAAAATTAAAACCTTTGAGGACGTTGATCAATTTTAGACAAAAACCTAAATAAGTATTTTGTAACAGTGTTGAAGACAAGAAGGAAGAAACCAACAAACAGCAAAGCGATCAGTAAGAAATATTTATTTTAATGGATACATGTCGTCAATATTTCCTCGGTTCATTCTCAATTGTTATAACAATAAACAATTTTAACCAATATCACTTTTATTTTGCAGAAGTCTTTCAACCAACAATGAAGAAAATACACCTGAAAGCAGGTAATTAGTGGACCAATTTTAAGAAATATTTTAGATTGACTGAATAATATCCCACAAACAGTTTGGAGTTTTTGAGAAAAATCTGCTTGAAATTAATGAAACACGTTGTGAACAGGCCTGCTGAGACACAGGAAGCAGAAAATAAACAACAGGAAAAGAAGTATGTATTTTTATAAACAGGATTTCTTAAGGCAAAACAAATATTTTAGTATCTAATGAATCAATTAAAGTTGTGCTCTGTTGATGATTTCAGACTTTCTTCTTATATATTTTTTTCATCCACAGTGATCATCATGACCAAAAAAGTGATAAACAAATCAGGTATAAAATCTTTTTTAAAATGTTGAAAATTAAAAAAGAAATTATTATTTTCTATTAACAAAATTAAAACCTTTGAGGACGTTGATCAATTTTAGACAAAAACCTAAATAAGTATTTTGAACAGTGTTGAAGACAAGAAGGAAGAAACCAACAAACAGCAAAGCGATCAGTAAGAAATATTCATATTTTAATGGAACATGTCTCAATATTTCCTCGGTTCATTCTCAATTGTTTATAACAATAAACAATTTTAACCAATATCACTTTTATTTTGCAGAAGTCTTTTAACCAAAAATGAAGAAAATACACCTGAAAGCAGGTAATTATTGGACCAATTTTAAGAAATATTTTAGATTGACTGAATAATATCCCACAAACAGTTTGGAGTTTTTGAGAAAAATCTGCTTGAAATTAATGAAACACGTTGTGAACAGGCCTGCTGAGACACAGGAAGCAGAAAATAAACAACAGGAAAAGAAGTATGTATTTTATAAACAGGATTTCTTAAGGCAAAACAAATATTTTAGTATCTAATGAATCAATTAAAGTTGTGCTCTGTTGATGATTTCAGACTTTCTTATTATATATTTTTTTCATCCACAGTGATCATCATGACCAAAAAAGTGATAAACAAATCAGGTATAAAATCTTTTTAAAATGTTGAAAATTAAAAAAGAAATTATATTTCTATTAACAAAATTAAAACCTTTGAGGACGTTGATCAATTTTAGACAAAAACCTAAATAAGTATTTTGAACAGTGTTGAAGACAAGAAGGAAGAAACCAACAAACAGCAAAGCGATCAGTAAGAAATATTCATATTTTAATGGAACATGTCTCAATATTTCCTCTGTTCATTCTCAATTGTTTATAACAACAATAAACAATTTTAACCAATATCACTTTTATTTTGCAGAAGTCTTTTAACCAAAAATGAAGAAAATACACCTGAAAGCAGGTAATTATTGGACCAATTTTAAGAAATATTTTAGATTGACTGAATAATATCCCACAAACAGTTTGGAGTTTTTGAGAAAAATCTGCTTGAAATTAATGAAACACGTTGTGAACAGGCCTGCTGAGACACAGGAAGCAGAAAATAAACAACAGGAAAAGAAGTATGTATTTTTATAAACAGGATTTCTTAAGGCAAAACAAATATTTTAGTATCTAATGGGTCAATTAAAGTTTTGCTCTGTTGATGATTTCAGACTTTCTTAATGTCAGTTTTTGATTCACAGTGATCATCATGACCAAAAAAGTGATAAACAAATCAGGTATAAAATCTTTTTTAAAATGTTGAAAATTATTATATTTTATTAGCAAAATTAAAACCTTTGAGGTCGTTGATCAATTTTAGACAAAAAACTAAATAATAAATATTTTTAACAGTGTTGAAGACAAGAAGGAAGCAAAAAATAAACATCAGGAAGAGAAGTATGTGTTTTTATAAATGTGATTTCTTGGCGGTGCACAGTGGCGCAGTTGGTAGCACTGCTGCCTTGTAGCAAGAAAGTCCGACGTTCGATTCGTGGCCCAGGGTCTTTCTGCATGGAGTTTGCATGTTCTCCCTTTGCATGGTGGGTTCTCTCCAGGTACTTCGGCTTCCTCCCGCATTCCAAAAACATGACTGTCAATTAGTTTATCTAAATTTTCCTTAGGCATGAGTGTGGGTGTGTGTGTGTGTGGGGGGGTGTGTGTGTGTGGGGGTGTGTGTGTGTGTGTGTGTGTGTGCATGGTTGTTTGTCCTGTCTGCCTCTTTGTTTCCTTGTGACAGACTGGCGACCTGTCTGGCGACCTGTCTCTCACCCGAAACCTTCAAGAAGATAGGCTCTTGCAACCCTCCTGTCCCTATTAGGGACAAGGGTGTACAGAAAATGGATGGATGATTTGATGGAACTTGACTGTTTTTAAGTTTTGCTCTGTTGATGATTTGGGATTTTCTTATTGTCATTTTTATGTTTATATTTCATTTGTAAGATTAAAATCTTTGAGAATGACGATATATTTTAGAAGAAGAAACACTAAATAATAAATATTTAGTTTGTTTCATCAAAATATTAATATTTTGATGAAACATGTCTGAATGTTTCCTCTGTTGATTTACTATCTGCTTTATAGCAGATATAAGTGTACAGTAAACACCAAGAAAGCTTAGTTGATAAAAGAAAAAAAAAAAGTGATTTCAATATTGGTTGTAAGCTGAGGTGACAAGTATCTATGTACTTTTACTTCAATAATTATCTGAACAAAAATTACATTTCTTCATAGCTTTTCTGCACCATGCTTATCCTTGCTCTGTTATTTTTAATAAATATTCATTTTATGTTTATTGGTTTATTGGATTATGTATTGTGTTTTTATAAATTCAATTAGATGTTAAAAAGTTGCATCAGAATAATTTAAATGCTAGTACAAATATATGTACAAAACAAGTCTTCTACTTGAATAGGATTTTTGGCTTTACCAGCAAAAATGCTGTGTTGACTGTTCACTGATAATATTCACAATGTTTGTTTTCTAAATGTATTTCTCGACTCTTCTGTAAACAAAGTTTTTGTCTTTAACCCAGTCTGAAACAGCTGGAGGAATATTACAAAGGAGAAGTTAAAAAGAAAGAGTGAGTATTGTGCATTATGTAATATTAACAAAATCTAACAAAGGCATTATTTTTCGGACTATAAGCCGCTACTTTTTTCCTATACTTTGGACCATGCAGCTTACAGCCTGGTGCGGCTTTTCTGTGGATTTTTCTTCAACATTTCCCTTCAACAACCAGGGGGCTCTTTAGCAGGAAGTGACTCATTGGAAGTCAAATTTGGAAATCAAAGAAAGTGCTAATTTTCATTTAGAACAAGCACATGATAGCAGCAGGCACGACGGAGAAATTTCTTCAACTCATATGCAGCTTTTAAATTGAGGGCTATCTGGCAGTACAGGAGGGAAATAAATCCGCTGCATGTAAGCTTGGTGTGAACGAATCCATGGTTCGGTGTTGGAGGCGGAGGGCTGCGTCTTTAATAGCAGTTTTATTAAGGACGCTCCCTCTGCTGCGTCCTTATGGAAAACCGAGAGCGGCGGAGATACCAGCAGCTTTCCGGTGCGGCTTATTGCATGGTGCGCACTATAGTCTGGAAAATATGGTACTTATTTATCTTTCTTTCCTTTACCTGTAAAGTGTAAAGCAACTTTACAGGTTGAGTTTAAAAAAGCTAAATATTAGATGCCTTAAATTAATGACATTCATCCTTATAGCGAGGTGATGCAAAGTGTCAGCTACAACTCTTCCTTTCATGCTTTTCAATGGTTTCATGAGTGTAATTCTGGGAATATTTAACCATTGTTCAAGTGGTTCATCACAGAATCTCTGCTCTAATTCAACACATGAGCTCTGAGCCAATCGGTTAAGTCCTTCCAGATTTAACTTATTCATGCATGTCTTTATGAAGATATGCAATTATGTCGGAACATGAAAGAGCAAAATCCATACTGTTTCCACAGAGTTGTGCATATTAAAATTTCCAAAATCTATGGGTTTATTCATCTGATTGCAAAACAGATATATAAATCCACACATATAAGTAACAAAACATAATGGATATAATATCTGACAGACATTGTACATGCACAAAAATATTTATTTGAAAAAAAAATCTAATATTAAATAGAGTATAAGACATGTAGGTAATATTATTTGACATTTGTTTTCATGATCAGGTTTTGTTAGATGAGGTAAAATGTTTTTCAACAATTCACTGCTTAGTCATCTATATAAAACCATTTTAACTTCTTTTTAAAAGAAATATTGAAATTGAAAAATGTACACAAAGTTTGAAAAACAAAAATTTTTTGTTCTTTAATTTGTATTTTCTGCAGGTCTGCTATTAGAAAGTTAAAGAAGGAATTGAACTCACTGAAGGACAGGTACTGTAGCCATTCACAAAGAATTGTTGATGTCTCATTAAATCCAGGGAGGAAATGGTTTTTAGTAAACTGCATATTTTATTTTGGCAGACTGGCACAAGACATGGCTGTTTCAATAAAGACAGGAGACACTGAGAGCATGAATGACCCGGTCAGTAAAACCAGACTGACTGAAATGTATGACAATCTAAAGCTGGAGAAGTGGATTGGAATCAAAGATCTTCTGAAATCTAGTAAAACCAGTCCAGAGTTCACAAGGGCTTTGGTTCAGGTAAACTGAGATTGTTGTTTTTGCTTGGATACCTTTTGATTTAACTTTGGTTTTTATTTGTATAACTCTCCAACACACTGTTGCAGAAAACCTTTAAAGAAGCAGCAGAAGAAATGGCAAGAAAAAAGCAGCAAATAGAGGAAACTTTTGGATCAATTGAGTCCAGCAGTGGACAGGAAAATCAAAAGGTATTCTACCTTAGGACCGTTTTCTCCACCGCATCAGTTCTGATTGGTTCATTTTATTCATATCATGCTAATTTACATTAAATGTGGTCTTAAAGAGACTTTTATCCAATGTGCTGCTGCCTCCTGTAAAGGGTCCTTAACGGACTAACAGGTTCAATTCATATCAAAGGGTCTAAAACTTAATCCAGTGTTGTACAAGTACACTTTAAATTAACTCAATTCTTTTTCTAAATAATTCATTTCTATTATCAGATTCAGCAAAAAAAAAAAACTGTTTTGGAAGCTCATGGTTGAAATTAATTACGAAAATATTTCAATCTGGATAGAATCACACAGAGAAAAGTAGCAGAAGATTTTAATGTACGAGTTCTTTGGCGCTCGAACCGGCGGAAGACTTGTGAGCTGAGGATCGCAGAGGGCAGATGATCGGTCCGGCGAAGCCCAGGATAGTCTTCCCCCCGGTCCGAATACTGGTGATGGAGTGGAGCCTTGGGATGGAGGAGCGAAGAGTGGGCCTTGAGGATGTCCGTCGGGCTAAAGGTGCAGATGGGGAGGAGGCGGAATGAAGCACGGCTGACGAGCAGTCAGACCCCGGGTGGCTAGACTTGTGAAGGGACCGGCTAACGATGATTGGCTGGGGCGGCGCAAGGCGCCGGTCCTGGTTGGCTGCGGCGGGGGCGTGCAGTGAGTGATGTGGATCAGCTGTGTTCTGTCTCCCAGCTTGAATTTACGCCTAGGCTCCATAATTGGTTAAAGTTCAAGAAACTGGAGAAAATCAGAATCAGAAAATAAAAGTATTAAGGTGGTTTTCATTGAAAGTGTCACATTGAACAAAGATCAGATCAAATAAAAAGAATTTAGAAAATATAATTATTCTGAGTGCAAAAAACAGACAGGAAGTGATGCAATATACCTTATCTTCCTGGTTCATATGTTCCAGGTTGAAGGATACAGAAAGCTGGCAGTTCACAATCTGCAGTTAGCTCTGTACCACAGCAACAAAGACCTTCTGAAGGTAAATCAGGACAAAAAAATAAAGGAGTTTAATTTAAAAGTCTTAAAATGTAAATTTAACAAATTTCTCCTTGACAGAGTCCCTTTCCTAAATATGAAGGTGAAAAAGCTGAGGATGTGATGGTGAATCTGAGACGTCTGACCTCGGAGTGCTACTGGCTGGGCTGTTTGATCGCTTTAAACAATCCGCCTCTTCAGCCGGAGTGGGAGACTCAGGATTATAAGAAAAACTCCTGGGACATTTTCCCTCAAACGCTCAAAGATTCTGATAAATAAAAAAAAAAGGACATCATACATGCATGTCTTTCATACAGTTTTAGTTTCCTGAATGCACAAATTAGGCTTAATTTAAAAACAAAAGATAAATACTGATCAAATGTTATTCATTTGAAATAAAATGCATGTAATGTAAATTCTTATTCTTATTGTAGGATTTTTGTGCTTTCATGTTCTTTCTCAGTATTGTTCTATCAAATAAAATTGTTGTAGGTGTTAGTAATAAAATAAAAGTATATGTCTTGTGAGTGAAACTGTTTACTATAGAATTACAATTAATTTCTGTGACAGTGACATCAAGTTTTGTCTGGCCAAATGAAATGTCTACAGTTTCTTGATCTTGCTACCTTTCTGTCTAAACTCATCCTAATAATAAATAAAATTGTGACTTTTTCTAAAGTAAATCCATACTTAAGGATCAGTCATCTTACTATTCTCCTGTTTTTCTCATTAAAGCTGGCATGATTATTATAAAGTTCAAGTTTTTCCTTCCACCTTTTGTTAAAAAATAAATGTAATCAGACAATTCAATCTGAAGAGACTCAGACGGATAAAAGAAGACCATTAGAAAAGTTTATTAACAAGCATGAATTAAATCTTTGGTGCTCGGGCCCTGGCTGAGGATATCGATTATCGCAAACTTTGCGATGGGCTCGGATGAGCATTCCAAATGCTGAAAGGAACGTCAACCCCTGGGACCCAGTACTGGTGGTGGAGGTTGGTGAAGAATGCGCCCGAATGGCTGGGCGAGTGGAGGTGAAGGGGTGGAGGTGGGTTGAGCTCTGCTGGAAAGCGGAAGACGCCATGGACGGAGGTCCTTATCAGCTGGGACTTGGACGGTGATTGGTTGTGACGTGTCTTGGACCAGCAATGATTGGTGATGAGCAGGGTGCACTGGTTGGATGATGCAGGTGGGACTTGGAAGAGTCCTCCAGTTTGAATTTGCGCCTAGGCTTCATCTTAGTGTTTACAAACAGAGCGATGTATGGTCTTCCCATCCAGGTGGCAGAAGGCCAACTTTTAACCTTCTGTGGCTCTGAAGGTTCAGGTCAGAATCCGGTTCTGATCTCTAGTTTCTAGCTGTTATAGCTGAAGCTGTGTGCTGACTCTAGATCATTCCTCATAACTTCAGTTTTGTTTCTTTTTAGCTGGAGAAAATTAAGGGACATCAATACATAGATCTGTTCAGATGCTGGAACTGAAAGTAAATTAATGTGGTGCACTGTGGGATTAATGGTCCTTATACCAGAACGCTGGTATAAGAACTTATCTCTTAAAGTAAGAGATGTGTTGGCTGGTGGCCCAACAAATCTCCAAATACAAAGATTGATATCATAAGAGTGAATTTGTACACATAACCTTTACAGATGTGTCAGCCATAAGTCATATATCTTCTAATACTTGCATCTTTTCAACACTAAGCTGTCTGGTCACTCCTCTAGCGCTGCCTCTTGTCAAGAGAAGTGGAGTTTTGATGACTCTACTGAGCCCTTCGTGACAACTGAGGATGAAGAATCTGCATCTTCACATCCCGGCATCCCAGATGAACCTCTTTTTCTCTCCAGGGGATGAGGACGCAGAACTGCAGGAGGGTGTTGGACTCCCAGCATGTGAAAGGTCTGACCTCGAGGAGGGGGTGTCAAGAAAATCCGAGATCATCCCACTTCCCCAGATTTTAGTTTAACAGTAACAATAAATAAAGTTACCTTAAAAATTTATCACAGAAGTGACATCCACACCCAATAGTAGACTTACACTTCAATAAAATAAATCTGGTTGTGTGTGTTGTTTTTGAGTCCTGCAAACTTTGCTTTAATTATACTTTTTTTCTATCTAATCATAAGAAATCATAGTCAGAGAGAGAGATGAGACAGGAGGAGCAGGTTTCCTGAAAACTTGAGGAAGTAAAGAGGAAGTAAAAGGCAAAGATAAAGACCCGAGTCCTGTGTGACCTCACCATCGATGCAGAGATGAAAGCCCAACAGAGATCCCTGCTTTCGACAATCAACCTGCTGCTCCTGCTGCAACACCATCTTCATCAGGCCAGTTCTGGGGTTCAAAACACCATACTTCGTCCGTCTCTCTCAAAGGTTCCTTTTTTAGTTCTTAGTATCAGTGTTGGGGAAAGATAGGCTAGATGATTGACTTTACTTATTTGATTATTTGTTACTTAATTAAGCTGTATTAACCCTTGCCAAATTGCTTTACTAAGAAAATATTTAGCATAAAGAAAATCTAAAAGATGTTATAGACATTCAATTAATGAGTCACCTCAAAGTTCTTGGATGGTAGTAAAATAGCTATGATGTTTGATTCTGGGGAAGAAAAAGTAGAAAATGTTTTATAGGTTGCTTTAGCCCAAACATAAAACAACATCCTTGGGACTCGCCCGAATCACTAAAAATTACCTGGTTCGGTAACAAGTGCAAGTAGTAAAAAAAGAGAAGGCGCAACCGTTAACAGATGTGCTCTGTGAAACTAGTTGGCTGTAGGCTGCTCAATCTGGCTAATTCACAGGGGGAAGAAGGGTGGGACATCTGGATGTAGGCCGTCAGAAACCAGGCGAATCCTTTCTCGATGCCAGCTTAAACAGAGTTTACTTCAGTTCCAGACAGGGTAAATCCCAACTAGGAAACTCAATTTACCCGTTAGACGGAAAGCTGGTAGCACATCTCCCAGAAGAGGAAATAGAGACTGATAGAGTAGAGAGTGAAAGAAGGGGGCGGGAGGTGCCCGCAACAACACTCTGCTTATGATGGAAGAGAAACTAAACAAGAGATATGGCGCCTAAACAGGAAAACAATTATTTTTTACAAGAATGAATGATCTTGGCTGTTGCACATCCCACTGTTGAATTTAAGTTAATACTATAACAAAGATTAAGATTTAAAGAACTGTTTCTCAGCAAGAAAGGCAGACAGAAAAAGAGTATTCAGTCTGTTTTTTATTTAAATTCAATTTCACTTCAAAGCTTTCCCAAATGGAGTAGTGCCTGGCATTTATGTGGACACTAAAATTACAACAAGTATGAAGACATTAATCATGCTAATTTTATGTTCTCAGTTGTTAGCTTAAATTATTTTATTGATTACATCATTGTTACAATACACTTAAAGAAACCTCCACCACAAGGACTATATAAACTAAAATGATACTATTCCCAGGACATTCTAACTTCTACTAATTTAGGGCAGGATTTATGATACAAGTAAAATATGAGCTGAAAAACGCGTTTCTCAAAAAGACATCAACTTATCTCCATCATTCATGCATTGATTACATAAACTATTATTCAAGGTCTTGTAAATTTTTAGGTGAAAACTTAGCCCACAAGGCTGGATGGTCTCAAAGCATTGGTGCAAAACATGTTTTTCACGAGATTTCATTTTGATTGTTTAGTGTTTAGCCACTGTGTGCTAAAATAAAGGGTAGGTACAGCAGCCAGTTTCAATGTTTAGTATAAATAAGTGAGGAGGTCACTTATGTGCACAGTGATTTCTTAATAGTTCTTTCAAATCCCAAACTCCACTACCATGTCTTGTAGTCATTCACATACTGAATGACTGTGTGAAGAAAGAAAATATCAAATTAACTATTATGGCTCAGTGCGTTTTAATTAGTGCCCTCTAAATGTTTTGGGTTTTTTGATCCAACACTGATAGCATCTTCATCATCAATGACACATTCTCTGTCTGTGGTCATGAAGTCAATTTTTACTGTTTGTCCAATTTATACTGTTTGTCCCCACTAATCTGGTTTGTGCCTGTAGCTGTTATCTCTGTGGAGCCAAAGTCAATTTCCAGTTTGACTTTACCACCTCCAGTCATGTCTACAATGAATGAACTAACCTCTTCCACTCCCCAGTCATCTACATACACTGCATATTTTCTTAATGGGCGGAAGAATCTCAGTTTCATCTCTACCTGATCTGCTCTTGCTGAAGAACAAAGGAACTCCCTGGTTTCCTCTGAACCAAGATCTTCATCTTCTTCCACCAATTTCCTGAAAATATCTCGACTCAATTCCACACCTTTGGCTGTAAATTTCTTTTCTTTTTTATGTTTGCTCTCATCAAACTTTTCACAAACAGGAAATCCATAAATATAGGAACTTTTCTGAGAAGCCACAATGTTTGGGTTTCTACCAAACTCTACAGCTCCCCTCATAATCGCCTCCTGAGCTCTGAAAGGACACAGAACTTTACACTGTTGTCCAAACTGGTCAGTGATGTGCTGCTGCAGTATTTTACTCTGAGCGTATCCACCCACTAACAGGATGTACTTGATGTTGAGACCACAAATGTCAAATCAGCAAATCACATGGGAGCAACTCAATACATTAAAGCATGCAGATGTGGCCAAGATGATCTGTTGCAGTTCAAAGCGAGCATCAGATTGAGGAAGAAAGGCGATTTACATGACTTTGAATGTGACATGGTTGTTGGTGCCCAACGGTCTGGTCTGAGTGTTTTAGAAACTGGTGGTGTATTCATGCACAACCATCTCTAGGGTTTACACAGAATTGTCCAAAAAAGAAAGAATTTATCATCAACATGAAAGCATGGATCCATCCTGCCTTATATCAACGGCTCAGGCTGCTGTTGGTGGTGGTGCAATGATGTGAGGGTTATTTTCCTGGCACACTTTGGGACCATTAGAACCAATTGAGCATCGCGTTAATGCCACAGCCTACCGGAGTATTGTTGCTGGCAATGTCTATCTCTTTTTTACCACAGTGTACCCATCTCCATCTGGTACTCTGTGTTGTAGTTGTCTGAGATGAAACCATCTGATGGAAGCGTCTTACACCAGATCGAAGCTGCTTCTGGTTCCAGTGCAATCACCAGTTTGTCTTCAGTTCTTTCTGTTACAAAATATTTTGCGTCAGTCACTGTAAAGGGTAGGAAACGACCCTTGTTCTCCTATGACAGTGATGCACAACCAGAAAGTTGATCGATAATTTTGCCCTGGTGACAGAGTGTTGGTTTAGTTAACAGGGAGTGGCTCGGATTTTGCTGCTTATTTCTCTGGCCCTTATTTGGTTCAGAGTAAAGTGTCAAATACAAACTATGTAATTTCTACACCATACCGCAGAAAGACATGGTTATACCACATAAACATGTTGAAACGCTATCATCCAAGGGAGACCGGAACATGAGAGAAGTTGGAGAGAATCCAAGAAACTGCTATCCATGTGGTTTCCTCTGTGGTTTGTGCTTTGCATTGGCTGGATGAGTTAGTTTGGTTTCCAGACGAAAACTCCAGTAGTAAGATGGCAAACACTGAGTTTCTCGCCAATGTAACAAATCATCTTTCATATCTGGCTACATCACAGCAAGATGACCTAGGTGCCTCGCTACATGGTTCTCCCTCATTAAATGATGTTCCATTAAGAACTTGACATGACGTTTGCGGTGTTGTTGCAGTGAAACACCATTTCTCTGTTCCCTAGAGAAACGTTGATAGATGAACAAAGTTGACTACCTTCTGGATAATGGTCAGTTGGACCTGGTTTATCCAAGGACAAAACAGCCCTTTTGACCATGTATGTATGGTCTTGCTTATGTTGCCCCTGCTTTGGTACTAGAGGCGTTATTTTCAAAATGGTGTTTTGGATTTTATGATAGGGGGTCTCGCATGCAACAGTGCTTGCAGGTATGTTTCTCCCCTTAGTTTTGCAGACAGATATGTTTAACACACTATGCAAAATATTTAGCATGAAAATTGTTACATTTTCACATTACTAGGAAGTCATATTCAACAACTCGTGGTGGGCCAAGAAGGCTCAACCTGCCTGTTGATTCATTTAAATGTAATCAACAATCATTGGGAAGTTTTGAGAATCGACAACTTTTAACTTTAAAAGGAAACAGTTGTCATTTATGGTTTAACAATCACTGCTTCCTCATTGTCTCAGTGTTTCCAGAACCAGAACTAAACCAGGCAAGGCAGCATTTAGTGTTTATGCTCCTCAGCTCTGGAACAAACTCTTGAGATGCAGGAACTGTTGGTTGTTATAAATCAGGACTGAAACAATTGTTTTATGTCTTTAATATCTGTATTTAACATTTTTTTTTATTTTTTATGTGTAACACGGGGAAGGGGCCCGGATTGTGGACGAGGACGTGGCCGTAAAGCCAACTGGTAGACCTCTCAAATATTAAATGGTCTAGGGTTTCCCAATTAAAAATACTCAAGTAAGTGTGGCTTAAAATGATGAAACGGAAGTAGTGTACAAAAAATATTTGTTTATTCATTCTTTTACAATATTAAAAATATACTTTATTATTCCAATTCTAAAACCTGACAAAGCACAAAACACAGGACAGAAGCAATCTGAGATTTTAAACAAAAATAACTGCAAACCAAGTTAATAATCACGCAAATTAACACGAACTAATAGACAAAAAAAAAAAAAAACAAGAAAAAGAAAGAAATCCCAAGTTGCGTCAGCCCCGCCTTATGACGCGGTGCCCAATCAGCTGATTTAAAATAAAAACCATCGTTCCGGTTCTGTGGTGTCTATGCTACAATTCCAGCTCTTTAAGACAACCTATTAGCTTTTTAATGAGCCTCTAAGAATGTGCACGTAGGTAAGAGCATAAAATACAACAGCGGCAATCTGTAATACCCAAAAACAACAATAAGTTGTCTGTTGACCTTAATAAAGCCATAAGGTAAAATGAAAAACTAGTACCTTAATCAGCCACACAGAATGCATTCAGATGCTGCAGTGAACTGCTGAAATGCTCCCAAAAGAGCAATTAGAAATAACATGAGAGAACTAGTAGCAACAATAAAAACGATCTGACATTCCACAGGACCAGCAACAGGCGACATCAGAAATCCATTTACCTTATCAGTAATCCAAATCCTGGACCTAAGAGCACCACGCCAGCACTCATCCAGCCACGATCCAACTGTACACAACAATGGACCTGACACACACTTAACTTGGCGTTCACACCTGGTGCCTATATACGCTAATGAGCCCGGCTAACCAGAAGTGACAACTTGTTGCATTCAAGGGCCTGAAACGGGTGGGAATTTACAACCACTTCATAAAGACAGCCTCCAACTAATACACCACCCGGTTACATCCGGGTACACACCGGGCACACACATAAACACTTATGTGTTTATGTGTGTGCTTTTGATTCTATTTCTTTTCTGTCTTTCCTTTGATGTCATGCCAAGCAATTTGGCTTACTTTGTGGTATGTAAAAGAAACTTGGCTTACCTAATTATTGGTTTCTGTTGCCCTTCTTTGATGTGACCAGCACTCAGCTGTTTGATTAGTCACAAACAAACTTGAAATGTAATTTTGATTCTGAAGTACTACTCTACCAGCACTTGCTTTGAAGTTACAGGGAAGGTATTTCTCAAGTTCTCTTCTAATTTGCACAGCTTCCCCACTTGAAAAGGGATGGATAAATCAATGCAGACTTCCATCAACAGAATTTTACTCAAAGGACCAAGCAATTTTCTTCATTTTATCCTCCATTTATTTAGTGTGTGTCAGGACATGTTCACATTTGGTCCAGAAGCAGGTAAAAACCTTTACTTTTTCTTGCCGTCATCTGGCGCTTCATAGAGGATTAGCATTAGCGTCTTATCATCCAAACAACCACACAGTTCTGCATACGCCAGTTCATTTTCCCTACCGATCTCCGTAGCTTCTTGTACATCAGCTCCCGTTATTAGCTCACTTCCCAGGATAGCGTCTTTTAGACCGATGGTTTTTAAGTAAGCTAAAAACCTTGCTTCCCAGATGTGGTAGCGGGCTTCGTCTCCGTCAAACCGCGGCGGCATTCCCCTTCCGTGCACTGCCATACTCGGAACTTGCCTGGGCCCATAACCTGTTGGTTCTTCTGCAGCAGGTCTCCTATTATTTCCACGGGAATCTCTGGGCTCTTCGTCATCATCTGTACCATGTGAATACATCTTTGCAGAAGTATTAATTTACTTATGAAATACATAGGAGACAGGAGATATTATCAACTTAACCAGTAGCCACACTGCCCTGCTCTGGCTGAACACCCAGAGAACAAGGAAGCTCCGCCTTTATTGCTTTTATAAGCGCGTAACCCTCCGCTTCACAAAGTAGTGCCAACAGAAATACAATAGTGGTAAACAACGTACTCAACAGACACTCAAACCAACCATTCAACGACACAACAATCAGTTCGATCATAAAAATCAATCAATTAACGCCACAATCCACCGCTTCAGTTCAGGCGTGTTGCTGTTAATGGGTGTTAATGAGCGGGTAAAGCTAAAAGTCCGTCAGGAGGAACGTGGGTAACTTTGCAGTCCGATCTTACCAACTGCCTCTCTGCCCGTCTGCAGATTCATCCAGATCTGCACAAGATCTCTGATTAAAAGATTCCTCAAACTCCCGTCTTCTTTGTTTGGCTTTTGTCTTCCGCTTTTTTTCATTTCATTGTCCGTCTGTCCGTCCCTTATTTAGGTCCGTGTGGAACACAGTGAGCGCATTTTTTTTCTTTTTCTGATTTGACTTCACAGTATTTTTCATTTTGAATCTTGTTTGGCTTCAAGCTTTTGTGAATGAATTGAAGACAAACCACAGGATTTGTCAAATCTTTGAACATATTATTGTTCAAAGATTTGCATTGAACAGTAATATGCCAGCAAAAAGTCAAGGAGCTAGAACATCAAATCCTTAACGTATCCCAGTTCTGTTTTCAACAGTTTTACCTTACAAGGAAATGGCTCCAAGAGCTTTATGTATTACTTAATATAATTTATTTAATTTTTTCCCTTAACATTCTTGGTTTTAAATCATTAAAACTCAAAGCAGAATGTAGACATACATCAATCACTCTTAAAGAGAAGAGAACATCTTCAATGGTTTGTTTTAAATTACTAATGTCAATAATAATATAAAACTTTTTAGTTCACACATATAATTTTCAGAAATTTACTCCACCAGCTAAATAATTCGAATATTCATATTTAATTATATTTATTTAAAGTGCTTTGTTCTATGATGACTGACTAAGTGGTTTACAAATTAAAATTATACTTAAACTGAAATTTAAATGAACTGCATCAGAGAAACAGGTTTTCCAGAGGTAGGAATTTAACAACTTTCTGTTTCTCTTTATTTGATTTCTCATGGTTGTTAACTCTTAGGTATGTAGCTTTTTTCTTCAGGGGAAAACTGAGTCATCGGCTTGTTTTTAGTTTGTTCAGATACTTTGTCATGTGCTGTTCATATTGATAAATGCTTCAACTTTTCATTCATGTGGAAATTACATGAATCCCAAAACATTTGTGCTAGTCTGAGAAGATAGAGTAATAAAGTAATTTTTATGTGTTATTTTCATTTTTCTCTTTTGATTAAATCATTTTACTTTATAGTGTTGGTATCTTCAGTTGCACTCAACCAGGTTCTAAGTCCAGTTCTTATTGTGACAAGCATTGTAACTTCTTTATCTATAGTTTATGTCCATCTGAAATGATCATAGAATAACAATAAGGTGTAACAATCACAAGCACATGCATTTGGGAGTTTTTCAGTAGCACTGCAATAAAGTTTACAAATATGATTGAGAGGTTAATTTGTTATTACCAGTTTGGTAAGAATTATTTTGTTTTTAAGTTGTATTTAAATTCACCATCGTGTAATGTCCATCTGCACAGCTAAAACGCCACCATGCGGAAATAAAGATGCTAAAGAATTAAACTAAATATGTAAATATTAAAAAGCACCTATTCTTCTGGACCCAGAAATTAGGATTTATTTCCCTGAACAAATATGGTGTTATCCCAAAAATACAACATAAATATGTAATACGTGTGCCACATTTTTTAAGAAAATGGTAACTGAAGTTTTGTACGTCCGAGAAAGAAAAGGCAAGAACAAAAGAGAAAGATTTAATTTATTTTTTTTGTAGAAATTCAACATCACCTTTACAACCTTTTCCAAATAATATTTATGTGACATTTATGTAAGTTTTACAGTAAAAGTATAAACTAAGCAAAAATCACCTTTTATTTTTTTTTAAAATTTGTTCTCAGTAGTTAATTTTAAAAATGTAAATGATTTTATTGACACAGTACAGTTGGAATACACTCAGAGAAATCCCCACCAGCAGGAAGTAAAGTAGAAAACATCCAATAAAAATTACATCTATCCCATAATTTCTAATTTTGACAAATTTATAGCAGAATAGCAGCAGAGGTTATATGAGTCAAATCTATTAAAAATTATTTATGCATTGAATTCATAAACCATAAATGTAGATCATGCACATTTTTATGTGAAGCTTTAGCCCACTATGGTAGGTGGTCTCATAGTATTTGTGAAAAAAATGTTTTTTTACAAGATTACACATTAATTATGTGTTTAATTTAGCCAGTCAATGCTTAAAAATGGGACTGTCATCACAGCACTCTCTTAGTGATTATAGAATTTTTGATCTTTAAGAGTCAATTTATGCACAATTTGACTTTTCTTCTTAACAATTTCTGAAAACCACAAATTCAACATCCATGTCTTTAATCAGACAACTCATGTCCCCACAGGATTCTGAGAAACTAGTTCATGCCTTTATTTTTAGCAGACTCGATTATTGCAATGCCCTTTTTACTGGATTACCGAAAAAAGCACTAAGACAGCTCCAGCTCCTCCAGAATGCTGCTTCAAGAGTCCTTACTAAAACAAAAAGAGATCAGCACATCAGCCCAGTTCTCAGATCCCTGCTCTGGCTGCCTGTTGCTCAAAGAATTGACTTTAAAATCTCCTTAATAGTTTATAAAGCACTTCATAATAGAAATCCAAACTACATTTCCAGTCTTCTGCAACCCTACGTACCACTCAGACCATTAAGATCATCAGAATCAAACCTATTAACTATACCGAGAGTCAGAACTAAACACGGTGAAGCAGCTTTTAGTTTTTATGCTCCAACACTATGGAATAAACTTCCTGCTCATTGTAAGTCTGCCCCTACCTTGAGTTTATTTAAAACAAGGTTAAAAACCTTATTTGAAGTTGTCTATTCTTAAATTTTTAATTCCACTCATTTACTATATTTAAAATTTTAATGTTTACTTTGTCTACTTTTCATCTGCCTGCTCTTTTATTATTTATAATTAATTTTTTTTTTTTTTACTATCTTCTTACTGTATGGAGATCTTAATTTTCTTGTACAAGCACTTTGAATTGTCTTTGGCTGAAAGGTGCTTATGCTGCCCTCACTATGTGTAACTCTTACAAAGCTAGACAGCTAGCTAACACTTCAAGATTGAGTTGAAAATAATCCAGTCCTTGAGAGTTTTCTTGTTTTATTTCGCAACTCTTTGTTTTCTTTTTCTTTTTTGTAAAACTGTAACAAAGCACAAAAGTACACATCAACTACAGACAAGATACAGAAAACAACGAGACTACAGCAAACAAATGATTCCCAATTATCAATAATTAGCTGACAATATAGCATTAAATTTCGGTTGGGAAATGTAAACTTTCTTATAAAATATGACACAATATTTAAATGATACAATTAACTTACAGACAAATAGTCTGCAAGTTAAGGTCTGTAAGGTACAAACGTGTCTAAACAGTCGATGACACCATGCGTACAGCTGGACGAGTTCCGCTTGACTGGCCAAATTAAATTACAAGTTTTCAATATACCAAATTAGTTTTCAATATACCACTGAAAACTAAACAAACATAATTATGAAGTCAGCACAGTGCTATATCATTAAACTTGCCTTGCCTTGCCTTGCCTTGCCTTTAAGATGCCTCTGTCACATACTGAATTATTGTGTGGACAAAAAACGTATCTGAGCATCTATTATGCTGTAAATGTTTTAATCACTGCACTTTGAAGAATTTGATTGCTCTGTTCCAACACTGACAGCATCTTCTGCATCATCATCAATGACAGATTCTTCGTCTGTGGTCATGAAGTCAATTTTTACTATTTGTTTGTCCCCACTAATCTGGTTTGTGCCTGTAGCTGTTATCTCTGTGGAGCTAAAGTCAATTTCCAGTTTGACTTTACTGCCTTCAGTCATGTCTACAATGAATGAACCAACCTCTTCCACTCCCCACTCATCTACATACACTGGATCTTTTTTTAATGTGCTGTAGAATCTCAGTTTCATCTCTTTCTGATTGGCTTTTACTGGAGAACAAAGGAACTCTCTGGTTTCCTCTGAACCAAGATCTTCATCTTCTGCCACCAGTTTCCTGAAAATATCTCGACTCAATTCCACATCTTTGGCTGTAAATTTCTTTCCTTCCTTATGTTTGATCTCATTAAACTTTTCACAAACAGCAAATCCATAAGTGTAGGAACTTTTCCGAGAAGCTACAATGTTTGGGTTTCTACCAAACTCTACAGCTCCCCTCATAATCGCCTCCTGAGCTCTGAAAGGACACAGAACTTTACACTGTTGTCCAAACCGGTCAGTGATGTGCTGCTGCAGTATTTTACTCTGAGCGTATCCACCCACTAACAGGATGTACTTGATGTTGAGACCACAGTTAAAGATTTTCATGAGATTCTCAGTGATGCCCTTGAGACTTTCATCAAAGAAAGATCTCATTTTGTCTCTTGAGATTTTGATGTAGTCACCATCCCAGGAAGCACCAAGTTCTGACTGAACAAAGTTTTCTGTGCCTGATTTTTCTTTAGCTAATGACCCCAGAGCGAATGGGCAGGTGACCTGAACATCTTTATCAACCTGTTTGAGATAGGTAAAATCATACATAATTCTCTGAACGGCACTGGGAGAGTTTTGTTCAAATTGATCCCAGACTCCTTCAGGAAATATCTTTCTGAGAAACTGCTTAAATTTTCTGTCTACAGTTTGTCCTCCCAGATCATTTCCAGAGACTTTGTGCAGCTCCTTCAGGGCTCCTCCATGCAGGACTTCATAAACAGTGATGTCAATAGTTCCTCCTTAAATAAACAGAGGGAATAATAGAGAAGAATTGTTTGCTAATCCATAGAATCACATTTACATTATTCAAGTTTCAGCCATTTTAGTTCACAACCGATATCAAAAAATACCTCTCATATCTGATGATATTCTTCTGTGTAAAGATGGTAAAAATGTTGCCACACCAAATTTCTTGTGCTATTATTGTTATTGTTCGTACAATGTTTATTCTGGTGCAATGCGAGCTGTGAGACTCACAAATGGTTACCAATAGAGGAGGCCTCATGTTGCTCTGTTTCCTTGTACGCTCTTCTATGCCTCCCTCCTGCAACATCTCCTATTATTTACACTAACAATATAATTGTTAAGAACTGCCTTAGAATATGGGCTCAAATTATGCAACATTTTGGGATCCAGAGAATACCTATTTTATCACCACTAAATTCTAATCCTCTATTTCCACCTTCACTCATTGATAAGACTTTTTCAGTGTGAAAAAGCCTTGGGCTTTTTTGGGTGAAATATCTATACTTAGATGGTACTTTTACCTCATTTTCTCAATTATCTTCAAATTTTAATTTACCAACTGTCCGCTTTTTAGATGTCTACAAGTTAGAGACTTTCTTAGTCATCGTTTCCCAGGTTTTCCAATAATTCCTGCCCCCATGTGGTTGATCCACTGCTAGAAATTAGTCTCACTTTAAAGGGTACAATATCAAAAATATACAACCTCTTAATGTCCAATCTGACTCCTGGGCTTGACCATCTTCGAGCTACTTGTTCTGATGATCTTAACACAGAGATTGATAATGAAATGTGGCAAATTATTCTAGAACGCATTCACACCTCATCAATTTGTGCCCAACACAGAATTGTTCAGTGTAAAGTCGTCCATAGAGTACACTGGTCCAAAAGCAAACTGGCTCGAATCTTTCCGGATGTGGATTCAAGCCATGTGAAGTGTGGTTTGGGCCCAGCCTCTCTCAGCCACATGTTTTGGACCTGTTCCTCCTTTTCTCAATTTTGGAAATCTGTTTTTGATTCACTTTCTGTAATTACCTCGACCAAACTACAGCCTTTTCCACTCACTGCTTTATTTGGGGTCCTCCCCAAAAACTAGGTACTGTCGCCCCATCATGCTGACCTTGTGGCCTTCCTCACCCTCCTGGCCAGACATATTATACTGATGCAGTGGAAGAATCCTCTCCCACCCACACTGGATTATCTCATTGGATAAAAGATGCCCTTTCGTTCATGGAACTGGAAAAAATTAGGCATACTCTCAAAGGCTCTAAAATCACATTTTCAAGAATCTGGTCACCATTTCTCGACCATTTTATGTTTTTGACACTTGATGTGACCCCATGACTGGTGCTCCCCTTTTTTTCCGAGTTGTAATGGCATACACACTTTATCTGAGTCTTATAACAATTTTAGTAGCACAGAATACATTAAGCTCTTTACGTGCCCTGTTGTTTTTTTGTCTAGTTTATATTTTATTTACTTTCTGTTACCTCTGTTTATTTTTTAGCTACCTACTTCTTACCCACGAATTTATGGAAATAATTTCTGGGTTTTGTTTGTGTGCCGTGTTTTATTTTTGGTTCTTGTTTTGTCATTTATTAGTTTGTGCTTATCTCCAAAGTACTGTCTCAAGTATGACTTGAATGTCTAATTATGGTGCTCATTGTTTTGTAAAAAGTCTGAAATAATAATAATAATAATAAATAAATATGATTCAATAACACATTGTATCAGAATCAGAGACATTACCTCCACAGTCAACAACAATGTACTGACACCCTGCAGACTGGTCCAGTGACTTTTCATTGTGCTTCTTTGAGATAAATCCATCTGATGGAAGCTTCTTACACCAGATTGAAGCAGCTTCTGGTTCCAGACCCATCACCAGTTTGTTTTTGGCTCCTTCTGTTACAATACCTGCCTACAAAAAGACAAACTCTCATCCATCTGAACATTTCAGAACTTCATTGGTCTCTGTAAAACCTGATGTTACCTGCATTGCAGCTTCTCTCATGAACTGTTTAGCTGAAGGATCCCAGATGGCAGGAACCGTCAGCACCCAGGTGAAGTCAGAGGCAATGAACTTCAGGCCCCCTGTGGTTTGGTTGATTGTTCTGAGTGCATCTTCTTTAAGAAATCTCAGAGATTCTGAGAAAACCTTCAGTGCCTTCATAGACTTTCCATTGGTGGCTTTAATCTTCAGATTATTGCTGAGTTTCTGGAGATTAAAGTATTATTTAGATGTTAGACAAAATGTAGTTGTATGAGCAGAGAGTGTATTCTTCATATTCATCCTCCATTATGTCAAGCAACACTTTTAACAAGAAATAGTTATGTAATTTACTCATTTGCATGTATGTTCCTTTAATGTTTTCCAGATCTCCATTCAGTCTCCTTTTGATGTTCAGATGTTTTATCACACAACTTACCAGAGATTGCCTGCTGCGATTTTAAATTAACTCTTAGCTGAAGATCAAGCTAACTGCCCCCAATTTAATGTGTGGACATCACTGTACATTTATACAATACATATGCATTTATAAATATGAAAATTATTTGTCTTGCTTACTTTGCTGTAGAGGGCCATCTTGAAGTCTTCAAAGAAAAAATGCTTCTTTGCTTCTTCTCCACTCATTTCCTTGTATGTAATTTTGGCTTCATATCCAAAACTCTTACATGTTTCATCTTCATTAAACAAAATGCAGGTTGGAGTCTTTGGGGTGTCAAGTCCATACTCCTTTCCCCACCTTGGCAAATATGGATCACTTTTTTCCTCTCTGGTTGTGATATTAAAGGCATACCCACTAAAAGCAGTGCCAAAGTCTATCGCTATGACATACGAGTCAACCATTGCAGAAAGAAACGACAACCAGTCAAAGTAAGAGGAAAATGTCACTGTACCAGTAAGCAGCAGTCAGACTGCATTCATTTATCTCTCTGTAAACCACACCTCCTGCTTGTGCTCTACGTCACATTCATTTAAACACAGATGTTCATTTTTATTATTTCGTTCTCAGAACAATAAATAAATCAAGAATGATGTGTAGAATTAAATGGTTTCAAGGCATATATCATTTTTAAATAACTAGAATGGAAAGAACAAACTTACATGTTTACAGAGATAACTATGATGTTGAAATCCTGTAGACTCCTTGATTTGCTCCACATTTCTAGGGTGTTGAAGTGTTCAAACTCAGAACCCTATTGCACAAAGAAATTGCCCCATTGCAATTTTAAGTCTTATGATAAAATTAAGTTATACTTGTTACATGCAGTATTTTACATTTAAAAACAAAGTGATACCAATAACTTATTTAAACTTTTCTGCATATTGTTAAAAATCAAACCAAATATCAAAAATCTGTTATTGGTTTTACAATTAAAGAAAGATTGTTCCCTGAAATAATAAGAGGGATTAACTGACTCTCTGGTTTCTCAATTAAAATGTTTTAAAGTGATAATTAAAAAAAACTGAAACAGAAAAACAGGTTTTTAAGAGGTGGGTGTCAGGAATTTTGATAGCTTTCAATTTCTCTTTCATTCATCTTTCCTGTTTATCAATTCTTAATTCAGAGGAAAACTGAATCACTGGTTTGTTTCCAGTTTGTTCAGGTGTGTTCTCATGTGCCTTTAGTTGTTGATTTCTGAATTTTTTCATCCAAATACCAAGAACATTATTCCCAAAAGGCCTTTGAATGTATGTGTACAAAATTTCTTGTAAATATAGGGTAATAAAATGTTTGCTGAAAGTTGTTTTCATTTTTATGATTTCAAACCCTTTGATATTTTGTTGACTTTTTTTTGTTCAGATGCTAGAATTGTCTAAATGATTAAATGTTTTTATTTAAGAACTGCACAATCAGATGTACAATTTGATTATCATTATCATATAACACCAGCAATTTATGTCATTAAACAGTAATATGTTTCCCATTTTTAAGCACAGAGCAGCAGGATGTTTCCACAACAAATGCTTTGCGCTTATTTGAACACAAAGCATATGAAAACAGATCTAAAATGCTATTTTTATTCTGAAGTAATATTTTAACAGTCCATGCTTTGAACTGATCATAAACTGAGCAGAACCATTGCTGAAATAGCTTGAACACCACTGGCCAATAGATATGCTAAACACGCTACACAGTGAATTTAAAATGGAAGTACAATTTCAAATTGTTACATTTTTAAATGATTAGGAAATCATATTCAGCTGCTGGTGGTGTGACAAGAAGGCTCAACCTGCCATTTTATTAATTTAAATGTAACGAACAGTCATTTGGAAGCTTTCTGTCTTTTCAGTATCTTTCTTTGTGGCCATAGAACCTGAGGGCTGCAGAAAATATTGTTGTTTTTAAGAGCAGGCTCAAGATCCATCTTTTTTGAATTTCCTGAACTGGGTCATTTGGGCTTTGTTTATGTATTTTTCATAAAGTTGTGTGTTTTTCCGTGGGGTAGATGTTGTTTGTATTTTTGTTTTGTGGGTTTGTTTTTATTCATCTGTTCAGCACTTTGAGCTGCTTTTAGTATGAAGGGTGCTTTATAAATGAAACTGATCGATTTGATTGAGTGATGCAAAATTGTGTTGCATGTTCCTAGCTTAAGTTGAAACAATAACTTGTCTAAAGTTGCAGAACGCTGTCCTTTGAGGACCAGAGCTGCCCCCATTGAGAAATGTTGTGAAATCAAACCATTTGGGCTCCTGGAACAAATTTATGAAAAATGTCAGTACTCCCAGGATGTGAAAGATAACTATATTCAATCCATTTCTAAAAGCTTGTTTCAATTGAGCTGAGAAATCAGCAAGTTTAGTTTTGTTGTTGAAAATCCCTATCAATTTCTTCTAAATAAAATTCTGATATTAAATGTGATGTGCAGAGATGGGTGTAGGTGTAAGAAATGGAGATAGGATTTAAACCAAGACCCAAAGCTTTTTCAAGATTAGATTTGACTATCCTGCTCCTAAAGCGTTGGATATTCTGCTCTCATATATAAAAATGATTAGGAACAAATAAAATGTCATTGTGTTACCAAAGAATCATTATAAAAGAAAATCAGTGTGTTCATGTTTTGTTTGTATTTATAAAAACTGTGAAACTAACAGTTGATAAAATTTTATCTATGTGGAGAGCAGAAACATAAAAAAAATATGTGTTCACGTAAAACTACTTTGTAGAAGAATATTTTTTTAGTTTCTAAATACTAACTCTTAGCCATTAACAACACACAACATTCTTAGCGCAAGTAACTAATAACCAGTAAAGTTTCGGAGCATTGATCAATCTCTTGTCAGAAAACAGGTTTGTAATAAAAGAGAAAGAGCTTGTCACACCCATCCTCATGTTTTAGTGACAGCTGAGTCGCTTCCAGGGAACTGAAGTGGTTGGAGGAAGAAAAAAATTCACAACTAAATTAGTTTAGTTGTGAAGCAGGTTAGAGAGGAGAAAGATATGCGGAAAAGGTCTAAAGGGTGGGACTCGAACCTGTGACGGCTGCATGGAAAACTGGAGCTTCCAAAAATGGGACGCATGTTTTACTCCTGTGCCACCGCCATGCCCAACACTTTTTTCTAATTACCTCACCTGCATCCCCTCAGTGATCACCACTTCCTGTACTTATTCTTCCTGGTTACGTCAAACAATTTTTTCTGAAACATTTTGACTTCTTGGTCTTTGATCTGTTCATTAGAGAATGGTCTGCGTCCACACCGACAGCTTTACTGCAAAAGAACAGTGCTGTGAATAAAAGGAAGTTAAACTTTATTTTTTTTCCCTGTTACTAAATTTTGATCAAATACTTTCATTATCTTTTCAGAGAATTGTTGTGGCTTAAAGTATGAAAAAAATCAAAGCACCGCCACCAACATTAAGAAAAATGTATCGGTTTCATTTTTAGAAAGTAATTACTTCCTCATAGTTTGATCACGAGCAGCTTTAAGTCCTCAAAGGCCACTGTCCTGCAAATTTTAGACATGACTCTCCTCCACGACACCGGAATATAATAATTAGGTCATTAAGGCTCTGGAGAACTTATCCACACAAGGAGGAGGTAATTAAGGATTCAAGGATTTTTTATTGACATATAAAAAATCCTTTTATATGCTTAGCTACTGATTCTTATGTCTGTTTATTGAAATGTTATTCTATAAATGTAAATGTATTTCATTTATAATGTGGAGCTGTTCACTCTTTCAGTAACAAACATGAATCTTCACTTATCTCTAAAATACATTTATCATCTGTGTTTTCCTGTCCAGAATGAGCTCATTGCGCCCTCTGCAGGTACCAACAGGAGCTTCAGTTTACCTGTGGACTATGAGCTGCTGGCGCCATCTACAGACAAATCAAGTCATTATAGATAAACTGAGGCTACAGGTGGTTTATAACCAAAACATTCAGAAGGTTTCAGGTTTGATCTGGTGTTAATTTGATCATGAATATTTTTGTATTTCTTTAATTGATGATTAATTACCTATATTAGCCTTTCAGAAACATTACCACTGCTGGAAAAGTTGATATTTCCAGAATTTTTATTTAACACTTGAAGTTACAATAACATTTTACAAACATATTCTGACCATTTTAATTTAGCAAAAATATTATTTCATGCATCATGTATGTATAATTGAGTGAACACAACATTTACCAGGTGCTTTAGAAATATGGACAAACATAAGTTGATAGAAAGCTGTCACACTTCTTATATTCAGCTCTAAATAAATGTTCTTAAAAAAATAAGACACAGCACAAATTATATTAATGAAATTTTTTCTAGGAAAAAACTCTTTGGACATCTTATTTTTGCATTGTTTAGAATGAAGAGTTTTCCCAGAATTTGTGAAGGAAAGATACGGTCAGGCTCCAGACTGCTTTTAAATTCACCATGTTAGATATCTTTTTGTGAAAGATAAAACAGGATTTGTTGACTTTGTTAACAAAAATTATTGCAACAATGTGTGAAAGCCTTTTGTTTAGTTTGTCTATTTTAATCTACTTGATCTTTTATGTATTTATTATTATTATTATTATTATTATTATTATTACTATTATTATTATTATCATTACTATCTTCTTGTTTTATGTTGTTTTTAATTTTCTTGTACAAGCACTTTGGCTGAAACGTGCTATATAAATAAAGTTGCCTTGCCTTTATAAAGTAATCGGGTTGTTCTCCCCAAGTGGCAAACAGGCTAGCAGTTTGTGGTAATGTTTCAACTTTAAATACTTCAAATTTATTCAGGCCTAAGATTATCCAATGCCTTCTATAATAACTTGAAAAGGTATTTATACCCATAAAATTGTAACATATTTTGTCACATTACAACCACAAAAATATATATTATTGGAATTTCTTGTGAAAGATCAACACACAGTGGCAAACAATTGTGAAGAGGTAGAAAGTATGATTCAAAATATTCTTTACAAATACAAAACTGAAAAGTGGTATGTGCAAAAGCATTATGTTCCTCTGAGTCAATATTTTGTGAAGCCAACTTTTGCTGCAATTCAAACTGCTAGTCTTTAGAATAGCCATTCCAGTGTAGCCCTGGCTTTATGTGTAGGGTCGTTGTCCTGCTGGAAGGTGAAGGAAAAAGTCTTTTGTGGACTCTAACAGATTTTCTTCTCTATATTTGGCTCAATCCATTTTCCCATCAAATCTGACCATATTCCTTTTTCCTGCTAGAGAGAAGCTCCCCAGAGGACAATCATGCCACCACCTTATTTGACAGTGACTCAACATATAACGTTCTGCATTTTGGTCAAAAAGTTAAATTTTGGTTGCGTCTGACCAAAGCACCTTCTTTTACACATGGCTTCTGCAAACAGGACCAACCATTTTAAAAATAATTTCATTTTAACAATGGCTTTCTTCTCGCCACTGTCCACAAAGATTTCATTAGTGCAGTGCATGACAAATAGTTGTCCTTTGGACAAGCTCTCCACTTGAGCTGTGGATTTCTGCATTTGGTCCAGAGTCACCATGGGCCTCTTGGCTAGATCTCTGGTCAGTTCTCTCTTTGTTTAGCCTGTCAGTTTAGGTGGACTGCCTTATCTTGAATTAAGTTATTTTTCATCAAGGAAGTGAGGATGTTGAACTGAAAGTTGACATAAAACATTCTCTTGTTTGTATCTGAGAGATAAGTTGAGTTTCAGTGTTTTTCATACCTGAAAGTGTTGTACTTTTACATGGCATCAACCAAGTTTACATCTTAGTTGTAAACTGTCATTGTTGGATGTGATAAGATTCCTTTGTCCATTCAGTGTCTGCTTAAAGAGTTTCAATTTCTCATAAAATCATGTTCTGGAAAAAAACAAAAAAACACTGGAGACATGTAGACAAAGAAAATGCAACGATAAAATCAAGGTGCTGATATCACACCATCAGCACCATATGATGTGATAAACTGCAAGATTTCAATCTGTTACAAAGCCAGAAAAACAGGAAGCTGTGAGTTTGACTTAATGACAGTATTTTTGTAGATCATTTTGATATTCTACAAAAATATAAGAAAAGATTACATTCTTTTCCATGGCAGAAACTGTCAAAACAACATTTATAAAATACTTTGATTTGATTAATTTATCAGTACCTTTTACATCTGATAAATAGGAGAATCCTTTTCTGTGTGATTGTTAAAATGTTTTATTAAATAGAAGGATGGATCTAAATTTTTACAGATATCTCTAATAAAAATGTGTGCCAGGTAGTTTTAAAATATTGTTAAATCGTAAGTAAAATACAGAGACTTTGCTCCTTTGTTGGATAGCAGGTCGTGATCAGAATGCATTTTTACAATACAGAATCATACATTTGCAGTTCCCCAAAAAAGGGGGAGCAGGTGGTCCATTCCCTCCAGTTTTCAGGCATCCATGAGAATAACATGTATGTTGGGACAAAGTTACAGTCTAAAATCACTGAACTATTATGAAAATAATCATTTGACATCAACTGACGTAACTTATTACAAAGTACAATATTGAGTTGTTTTTTTTGAAGAGTATTTGTTTTTATTTAGATATTATTGTATCTCTGTAACCTGATTAATACAATGATGCAGTATGCTGTAGCATTTTAGGTCTTTTTAAATGTCTAATTCAAATCTTCAGGCAGTGCACAAACCTAGGTTGTTTTATTTGATGAAAAATATGGTGGTCAATGATTGTTTTATTTGGATGAAAATAAATGAGTGGAATGCATCAATAACTGTTGTACAGGGAAGTGACCATATCTCACTGAAAATTATATCATAAAATCTTCCCTTGTCTCTTCCTGACATAATCTGAGTTTCAGTGTTCTACACATATTTAGATGAAAGAGTCGCACTTTTACGTGACATCAATAGTCTGCATCTCAGTTGTAAAACTGTTGATGTTTGATGTGATAAGATTCTTGTGTCCATACAGTATCTGCTTTAAGAGTCGACGTTTCTTACAAAACTATGTCCTGGAAAAAACAGGGGAGGCAGACAAAGAAAATGCAAAGATAAGATCAAGGTGCTGATATCACACCATCAGCACCATATGATGTGATAAACTGCAAGATTTTAATCTGTTACAAAGCCAGAAAAACAGGAAGCTGTGATTTTGCCCGGATCAATTTGATACTTTAAAGGAATATAAAACAATTTTTTTAAAAATAATATTTGTTTATATGGCAGAAAATGTCAAAAGGGATTGGTTTATGGTTTCCAGTGTGTTGCATTTCTGCTAGTTCCTTCAGACACTTTTCCTTTTTGTTAGTCTGTTACTAGTTAATTAAAGTCTATATACATATATACTATATCTCTTCCTCCACTCTGCCAGGAACTTGGGTCCAACCTTAGCCAGAAAATATGACAGTGGGTAGAATTGGACAAAACCGGACCCTACTACATGGTCAGCTTTGGAGACGCAATGAAAATTAGTGACCAGAATACAGGTCCCAAGGTTGTGGCTACGAAAAAAATGAGAAAGTGCCATGTATTGGATCAAATGTAAGAATTACTTACATTCTTACATTACTTACAGAATTCCACTATATAAACCTGGGAATAGACGTCATTTCACAAATTACAGGCCTGTTTCATTACTTTCACAATTCTCCAAAATTTTGGAAAAAATATTTGTTACTAGATTGGATAGATTTGTTAGTAAACACCAACTACTCACTGAGAGTCAGTATGGATTTAGGTCACAAAGATCCACAGGAATGGCAGTTCTTCATTTGATAGAAGAGGTGACCAGTGCATTAGATAAAAAGAAACTTGCTGTTTGAGTATTTATTGACTTAAAAAAACATTTGATACAATTGATTATGAAATACTCATCAAGAAACTCGAGCACTATGGTCTAAGAGGAGCAGTTTTACACTGGATGAAAAGTTATCTCAGCAACAGGCAACAGCAATTTGTGCAATTGGGTGATTTCCAGTCTTCATGCCGGGACATTGTTTGTGGTGTTCCCCAAGGCTCAGTATTGGGACCAAAGTTGTTTATCTCATACATAAATGTTACATGTAAGGTTTCCAAAACACTTAATTTAGTTTTATTTGCAGATGATACAAACATTTTTTTTGTACTGGTGGACATTTACGACAGCCTTTCATAGAAATGAAATTAGAGTTATGTAAATTGAAAATGTGGTTTGATATTAACAAATTATCACAAAATTTTGATAAAACCAAGTTTATGTTATTCAGGAATTGTAAAAGGCATAGTGATTTACAAATAATAATTGATAATGTGACTGTGGAGAGAATGACTGAAATTTGGTTTTTGGGAGTAGTGATTCATTATAAAATCTGTTGGAAACCTCATATTAAATATGTTCAGTCTAAAATAGCTAGAAGTATTGCAGTTATCTCTATGCTAGAAAATTTCTGAACTCCTCTGCCCTTCACATTCTTTACTGTTCACTTATTTTGCCAATCTAAGTTACTGTGTGGAAGTACTTGAAACTTCACTTCAACCATTATGCACATTACAGAAAAGTGTCATTCGAATAGTTCACAAGGTTGATTTTTATGTCATACCAACAATTTATTTATAGATTCTTATTTCCTGAAACTCCCAGATTTGGTAGAGTTTCAAACTGCACAGTTTATGTATAAAGTTAGAAACAAACTATTACCAGAAAATATTTAAAAAATATATTTACTGATGGAGTGGGGGGATATGACTACAGAGAAAACCTCAAATTTGAATCTTCAAACAACAATGAAAAGAACGTGCATTTTTGTCATTGGTGTGACGATCTGGAATAAACTCACTAAAGAGCTGAACCACAGTGCAAACTTGAGGTATTTTGAGAAAAGTCTCAAAATGGTTACTATTCAAAAGTATAACGATGAACAGGGGTGCTGAACTTGGCTGGGAATTACAGCACTGTGGATGACTTGGGCAATTGGGTGCAGGTTTGTGTAAATATATGTAATCATTATTATTATTACTATTATTATTTGAAAGGATACTGTAAAAAAGAAAACTATTTATTCTATGAATTAATGAATGGACAAGGGGTTATGATTCTATAAGTTAAACTTCATCATACTCCTTTTCAGACTCACAGTCACCGAATAAGTGGTGTATTTACATGTATCTCAGTATATAAATTTGATAGTAAGGTAATGTATTTACACTTAGAGACATAAAAGTCTTTATTATTATTATGTTTTGTTGGTGAAATGTTTGTCTGAAATTATCATAATCATCATCATCAAATATTTTTTGTAGTTACTTTCTTTGGTAATTACTTTTAAAGTATAGTAACTCAAATATATATTTTTAAAGTAACTACTCACTATAACACATTTAAAAAACTAACTATAACACATAAAAAAGAAACTGACTTGCCTAACAATGATACTGAAGTGCGTAGTTCCTGCAGGACACCAAATTTACTACAAAAGATCCATCCTTCTTGTTGTATTCAGTTAAGCTCAAGTACACTATCTGAACTTTATGGAATGGGTTTTCAGGACTCATTAGTATATATCTAACTTGGTTTTCCTGCATTTAACTGGGTTTTAGCAACAGCCCAAGTTAGCAATGGGCTATTACTAACTTGTAAACCTCTTTGTTTTCCATCAACAGCATGATACTGCTGGCTCAATACTTATCTATTAATCTGTGCTTCCCTCAAAGATGAAGTCACGAAGTAAGCTATTGCTGTCATTTACTCAATGTTTGCTTCCTTTTCCCAGGAAAAGGCTTTTAGACAAATAGTTCTGTGTTTATTTCTGCAAATGCGTTGTCTTTTCTCAACTCTCAACTGGTCACAAGAGATGGTTGCTCACACTGCACTCAGTTTTGGTTTTGGTGGTTTATTGCTGTTAAAGGGAGTTCTTACTTAGCCGGTTGTCACAAGGTAATTCAGTTGGAATGATTCCTATAAAGTCAATGACTATGTGTAACCCCAACAGACAGATAATGTTTGCTTTATACTGAATCGGAAAAGTGTGTATGTAATTTGTTTGACAAAACTGAATTCTGTATAACTGAATATGAATGGAACTTGGCTGTCTTGCAAAGTCACATTTTTTTTCTGTTGGTGCTGCAGAAATAAAATTAAATAATTAACCACATAACAGCCAACAGTGATATAGAAACTTAATGGTCTTTATTGAAGTTTTACAGAATTATATAGTAGAACATACATGAATCCTTAAATCATGAATAATGAGTTTGATTGTTGCTATATTTTACATTCAGATTGATATTTGTCACATCTTTGATAAACACATATCCAGCCTTAGAAAGATTGGCTGCAGTCAGATAATATAAAGATGCTACAATGTAAAAGCTAAGCCTTATTACAGTTCATCACTGTAATCATGAACTAAAAAGGGTATAGCTTCATCTGAACATTTAGTTTCAACAAATTTAAAAAGGAGACAATAAAACAACAGAACAATTCAGTTTTCCATAAATATGTTTTCTGAAAACCCCAAATAAATCTGTATACAACAAAATACAATGATTAGAGATGAAGGAAAATACACTGGGAGCTTTATTTTAATTCTTCTGCAAAGCTCTTGAATCTCTCCAATGTTGCAAAAACAATGGAGATTCCAATGTTTCTCAAACTATTAACATTTTGATTTAGAAATTATTTGGAAAAATATAGTGAATAATGCTTTCAACATAAAAATAAAGCTAAGATGTAATCAAAAGCAAAATAAAGTGATTATTATAATTATTTTAAATGACTGAACTCTGTAGTTCTGTTCTTATTATTTGGTCATAAAGTCAATTTTAATTGATTTTGTTTTTTTGGAGGTGACCTCAGTGGCTGTAGCTGTTATCTCTGTTGAGCCGAACTTGAGTTTCATCAGGACCTGACATTTTCTTCCCCTTGAGGTAATCGGTATTTCTACTTCAAATGAAGCAACTTCCTTTACTCCCCATTCATCAACATACTTCACATTTTTTCTGTGTGTGCGGAAGAATGTAAAACTCATTACTTCTTGATCTGCTGTAGTAGGATTCAAGATGTGCTCTACGACCTCATCACAACCAATATCATCATCTTTGGACACAAACGTCATGAAAACATCATCACACATCTCTTGACCGTCTGCCATAAATTTCTTTTCAGCCTTATGCTTTGACTTATCAAATTTCTCAGAGACACACATCCCATAAGTGAAGGCACTTTTTCGAGAAGCCACCACCTCTGGGTTTTTTCCAAACTGTACAGCTCCCCTTACAATCGCCTCCTGAGCTCTGTATGGACACAGAACTTTACACTTATCACCAAACTGATCAGTGATGTGTTGACGCAGAATTTTACTTCCGACGTATCCTCCTACTAGTAGAATAAACTCAATTCTGAAATCTTTCTTAAAGATTTCATTGAGACTCTTTGTGATGCCCTGCAGACTCTCTTCAAAGAAAGACCTCAGTTTGTCTTTTGAAATTTTGATTGATCCATCATCCCAGGTCACTCCCTCCACTGACTCAAAGAACTTTGCTATTTCTTTTTTTTTCTGAGCCAATGTTCCCAGACTAAATGGACAGGAAATCTGAATATCCTCATCTACCTGTTTAAGACGGGTAAACTCATACATCAAACTCTGAACCTCACTGGGATATTTTATTTCATATTCATCCCAGACTCCATCAGTGAATATCTCTCTGAGAAACAGCTTATATTTTCTGTCCACTGTTTGTCCTCCCTGGTCATTTCCAGAAGCTTTGTGCAGCTCCTTTAAGGCTCCTCCTTTCAGGATTTCATGTACAGTGATGTCAATAGTTCCTCCTGAAAAAGAGGGAGGAAGTTTAAATGACTTTCAGAGGTTGCTGTAAAATGATTTCTAAAATAAAAACAACAAATATGTTTTTTAGCTTGTTTTCTGTATTGTACCCATACACTCATTTACAAACATTGCACGCTTAATAATAAATTGTGTCACAGTACCTCCACAGTCAACAACAATGTATTTAGTTCCTGGAGACTGATCCAGAGAGTCTCTGCTGTGGTTTGGTGTAATGAAACCATCGGCTGGGAGCTTTTTACACCAGACTGAAGCTGCTTCTGGTTCCAATGCAATAATCAATTTGTCCTTAGTTTCTTCTGTGACAATACCTGCCTGGAAGAGAAGAACAATTTCATCTTCCTGAACATTAGAGAGATGCAGGAATTTCTAAAAATATGGACCTGCATTGCAGCTTCTCTCATGAACTGTTTAGCTGACTCATCCCAGATGGCAGGAACAGTCAGGACCCAGGTGAAGTCAGAGGCAATGAACTCCATACTTGCTACATGCTCAGTGATGGTTTTCAGAGCATCATCTTTCAGGAATCTTAGAGCTTCTGTAAAAACCTTCAGGGCCGTCATTTTCTTCCCATTGGCTGCTTCAATGGTGACTTCCCTGGTAAGTTTCTGAAAAAATATGAAATGGGTTTGATTAATGTGTTTCCTTGCTGCACATGTTTATTTAGAACAAATGATTTAATCAGAATCAGAAATATAAACTCATCCTTCTGTATATGTCCAGAAAGATATGTTTTTTACATATGCAGTGTTATTTGTTGACATGTTATTTGTAATATTTAGCATGTTTCAGCTACATTTTCAGAGGAACATCATGCCTGCAGCTTTTCTATCATTTTCCAATGCTCATATGCATAACATTATAATTCATAATATGATTTAGCATGTCTAGAAAATATAAATGTATATGTCTTTACTTACTTTGCCGTATAGAGCCATCTTAAAATTCTCAAAGAAATGATGTTTCTTGCCATCGTCTCCTCTCATACTGATGTATGCCATTTTGGCTTCATAACCAAACTTCAGGAATTTTCCATGTTCATCAAAAAGAATGCTGGTTGGGGTCTTTGGGGTATCAAGTCCATATTCTTTTCCCCACATTCTCAAAATGGGGTCAATTTCTCCCTCCGTGGGAGTAATATTAAAGGCATACCCACTGTATGCAGTGCCAAAGTCTATTGCAATAATAAAAGAGTCACCCATTATCAGAGTCCTGTTTGTTGAGTTGATAACAGCAGACAAAATGCCAAAGTGAAACTGCATAGCAGCTATTAGCTTGCTTCAGCATAAGCCCCGCCCACACCTGGGCTTTTTTGGTAACACATTGAAAGCTTAGAGCCTAAACAAATTGAGAAAATATTTCTCATATACATTAATAAATAGAAACTCACTGTACCAAAGATTTTACATGTTTTTTAGAATGTGAACATTACTTCTTACCACTCACAACAAATTTGCCTTTAGACATGCAAATATAACATCTAGGCAGAAATATTATTTATCTGTTTTGATCCTGGTTTAAACAATCTTTCATTGGATCAGATTGTTTATAAATTTATAACTGACAAGGAAGAAGTCTGTGATAACAATGAATAGAGACAAGACCAGACATAAGAGAACTACACAAGCAAGAAACTGAAACAAAAAGAAAATCTAATTTAAATAATGGATGGTAATCTGAATCTATGTGAAAGATAACCTAGAGAAATAAAAGATGACACCAGGATAACTATGAACCCAAACCCACAGTCAATAAAGCAAGGTCTAAGAATGACAGAAACTTATGGAACAACACTATGAGAAATAAAATAACAAAAAACCCCTTGCCTGGGTGGTGTTGGTCAGAAGGGTTTATGGTGCCGGTACATGGCAGCCTTGCCTTCATCAGACTTAGCCAGGGCAGCTGTGGCTACAGTCCAGCAGATTGCCACCATCAGTGTGTGAATGGGTGATTGAATGTTGAGTAAAGAGCTTTGGGGTCCTCTGGACTTGACAAAGTGCTATACAAGCATAGGCCATTTGCCATTTTTTACCACACTGTAGAAGTGGCTCCAATAGGGTCGGCCCAATTCTCCATGGGACCCTAAGCAAAATGTGGTTTTGGGGCCCTCTATTTCTGCTAACAATGTGGACTGGCTGCAATCAGCAGTCCTATCACTAGATCATTCGGACACCTGCTATAAACTTACTGTATCTCTCATATTGATGTTTGCATTATATCCTATGCATGTATAATATAGGATACATTTATCGGCCAGTCGATTTCTGGGTGCCGATTTCCTTAATTTTGGGGGATTGTGATCAGCTGACACTTGCAAGTAAAACCCATCTTATCCTCTGATCTTATTTTTGTCAGCAAAGGTTTAAAAATCAGTCTCTGTCCTCTTCTGCTCTTCAGTGAGAGGTTTGACTGACAGACCTGACAGACCGGCCCACCAGGTCAGCACATTTACAATTAACAATATTCACCAAACTGTTGCCAATTGAATTTCTTGCTATATTTAGCAACATTTCAGACAAAAAAAATTAAAAACGATATCGGCCAAAATCAAAATGGGCATGTCAGGCTTTTTAAAGATCGGTAACCAGGGATCGGCCAGAAAGCTGCAATCGGTGCAGCCAAACTTAAGATGGAATACATACACACATATGCATGACATGCTATAATTGAATAAATTTCTCTTAAGCGTTACTCCAATAACTAAAAAATTAATTTATACCAGTTGAGTCTCTCTCCCCTGAGAATGTGGACCGGTACCGGTACCAGGTTGATTCTCAACCTTCAAATGATTTTAACAGTCTAAATAATATCTGAATTATTTTCATTGTTGCAGAAGTGTTTACTGTCCAGTCCTGTCAAGTCCTTAAATATTTACACACCAAGGAAGCTGAAATTGAAGACCACAGGTCTTCAATTTCTGCAGGATGACTGTAGGATGACTCCCTACAGTCTAGTAAAGACTGTAGGGAGTCTTTGCTGGACTCCTTATGTAGTTTCTTGAAGGACATCAGCAAAGAAGTGAAAATAGATTACATTTCTTAAAAATATGTTCAAGAGGCAGCAAATACAAAATAAATAAAATAGAGCCTAAAATAGAACCTTGAGATACTCCATAAGTTAGAGGAGGTGCCACACAAGAACAGTGATAAAGATTAACAGAAAAACTTCTGTCTTTCAAATATGATGAGAACCAATCTAAAACTGTACCCTTAAGACCAACAAAGTGCTGCAATAGAAATAAAAGGATGTCATTGTCAATGGTACTGAACGCTGTACTTAAATCTAGTAACAATAAGATCGCAATGTCCCCTGAACCAACCGTTAGAATATCATTAAATACTCTAAGCAAGGCCATTTCTGTACTATGTCCACGTTTAAAACCGGACTGGAATTTCTTTGATATGTAATAATCTCTTTAAAAAGACTGGAGCTGAGACAAAAACTATCTTTTCCAAAACTTCAGACAAAAACCGTAGTTTAGAAATAGGTCTAAAATGAGCAAGAATACTTAGAATACACCAAGAATAACTTTGTTTTTTTAAATAAGTGGGTGTACCACAGCATGTTTAAAAGAAGCTGGGACACATACAGTCGGAAGAGAGGTATTTATCAAGGTGAGGATTTATGGCCCAATGAGGAAACATATCTTTAAATAAGAGAGCAGCAAGACAGTCCAATGGACAACTTGTCAGCCACAGATGTTTAACTACAGTGGACAAATGGGATAAAGAAACTGACTTAAACTGTTCCAATCTAGCATTCCCTAGATTACCTGTTTCTTGCGGACCCAAAAAAGCAGAATAGTAAATTTGTTACAAATATCAACAGAAGCTGTAAAATCAGGTGTATTCAGAGGGTTAGTAACTTTATCTAAGTTTTACCTATGTTTGTTTGAGGAAACCAGAGCAACCAAGTATTTTGATCTTACAGTATTCTGATACTTAAGAAAACAATTTTTAAGTATTCTGTCAGATTAGATGGAGGGTGTTTGTGAAAAGTAGTTTTCAGATCTTTTCACATATTCTGGATTGGGTTTTGGTCTGTACTTTGACTGGACCATTCTAATATATAAATATGTGTTTTAAACCATTCCATTGTAGAGACCTGGTTTTATGTTTAGGGTCCTTGCCCTGCTGGAAGATGAACCTCCATCACAGTTTCAAGTCTTTTGCAGACTCCAAGAGGTTTTCTCCCCTGTATTTGACTCCATCCATCTTCCCATTAACTCTGACCGTCTTCCCTGTTCTTGCTGAAGAGAAGCACACCGAGAGCATGACGCTGCCATCACCATTTTTGGTTGTGGGGATGGTGTGTTCAGAGTGATGTGCACACCCAAAGCATTTTACATTTTGGCCAAGAAGTTAAATCTTTATCTGGTCTGACCAAAACCTCTTCTTCCACATGTTTGCTGTGTCCAACATGGCTTCTGGTAAACTGCAAACAGGACTTCTTATGGTTTTATTTTAACAATGGCTTTCTTTTTTTCACTTTTTCATAAAGACCACATTTATGCAATGCATGACTAATAGTTGTCTTGTGGACAGATTCCCCCACCTGAGCTGTAGGTCTCTGGATTTGGTCCAGAGTTACCATTGGCCTCTTGGCTACATCTCTGATCAGTTCTCTCTTTGTTTGGCCTGGAAGTTTAGGTGGACGGCCTAGGTAGGTTTATAGTTGTGTTATGCTCTTTCCATTTCCAAATGATCGGTTGAACAGTGCTCCATGTTCAAAGCGTGGGGAACCTTTTTATAGCCTAAGCCTGCTTTAATCTTCTTCACAGCTTCTCCCCGACCTGCCTGGTGTGTTCCTTGGATTCATTATGCTGTTTGAGCCCCAATATTCTCTTAACCTCTGAGACGTCTGCTGGTCAGACAGAAACCATCATAAACTCCATTTGACCTTTTTAAGGGATTTTGTTTTTTTCAATGAAGCATCCTGAGAATTCTAATATTTCTAAAATAAAAATGAATGGGTTCATTGATTAGTCAGTCTAAAAAAACATGGAACCTGCATTCAAAAACAGGATTAACACTGTTTCCTACTAATTGAAAGTGTATGGGTGCTTGGTCTTAAGATTTTTTTGACTGGACTGACAAAAGCAGGTCATTACATAAAGCAGAAAATATATGGTAGTTAGAAAAGATAACATTCTTTTCTTTATTTTCATGTTGTGATTGACAGCCTTTTGTTTCAAAAACAAAGGGCAAAACCAACAATCTCTTAACAGAAAAAACAGTGACAGCTTATCAGTGCATTTAATGCACTGATAAAATCTAAACCAGTAGAGCTTTAAGTCTCCTCTACATCTGTCTTTCTGTCTCCTGATCTCAATCTGGTAGTTAGTCACACTGTGTCACAGGTCACATAGAAATTGTACATTTCTATGTGGTGTCACAGTTCAGTATTGGAAATGTCTTTCTCTGAAAGAAGACAAAGAATGTTCAATGAAGTCTAAGATTTAAATCTTCAATCTTCTGATAACTGTAACAAAACCCAGATATAGTTGGCTGTACACGCTATGCTGATGATTTGTGAGAAAAAAAGCAGAAACAGCTCCTGTCAGAACTCCTCTGGTCATTAACATGATCATTTCATTTCAGTCAGATTATGAAACTGAATTATGATTAAATCAAAGTTGGGGTAAATGTCTAACATTCAATCAATTAAGTTTCTGAGAAACATGCCGCAAAGCAAAATAAATAACAGAGTAAGCGAAGAGGAGCTTTGATTCTTGAACAATTTTAATGACTCAATCCTTATAGAGTATTTTTTTAAATACGCAATAGTTTGTATTAATAGCTACTTTGTATATATTCCATATGTGCATAACTATAATTATGCTGTTGCAATCTGTTCCACTCCATTCTGCAATTTCTGGTTATATCATTTTTAATAATTCACCAAATTATCAAAAATTGTCAATGAATCACCACTAAATAAAGTTAGTCTAGTTTACATGTATTTCATTTTACCAGAAGATGGCTGGAAAAATGCTTGGAAATTAACTTTTTAAATCTAAAACTGATGGAAATGTAGATCAGTTATATAAAGTTAAATAAAACATTTTATATCAACACTTGAAATTCTTTCACTTGTTTCTTTCTTTACTTCATTTCACTTTAATACAGAACCAGATACTGATTTTGCCATATCAACACCCTGATTTACGAAATCATTTTGGTTTCATAGAAAAAACAAAAAATGAAATTCCAGACAAATTCGAACAGACCTGCCACCATTTCAGATTTCAGTTAGATGTTCAGATAGACCAAAGGCATAAGTCCTGAAACTGATTGTGATCCTGTTGTTTTGTGTAAGTTAATATGAAACCACAGCTCATCACACAGAGATCACATTGACCTTTTTTATGAAATATAGTCTCAAGTTTAACAGATTGCAAGCTGAAGACTAGCAAACAGAGCAAACTAGTCAGGAAACATTTGGTAGATCTACAACTGAAGTGGAATAATCTATTGCTTCTTACTCTTGACTTATTTGACCTTTTACAGTTTGTCACAAGCCAATGGGACACAGCAAACACATGACAAAATGTCCTCTTGTTACATCAGAGGTTTATAGTTGCAGTACAATACCATCCGTATGATGATACCTGGCAGTCACAGCGTCATGCTGAAGAGGCAGTTTTTTGTGCAGGGACCAGAAAACTGGTCAGAATTGATGGGAAGATGGACAGAGCTAAATAAAGCTTTAAAATGGATTGGCAATTGTGCACTACAAAAAACATGACACCAAAGTGGAGGCTCCCCTTCAGCCAGAAACCCACTCAACATAGATTTTGATGATCTACAGCAGGCCATAAAATGTTGTTTGCAGAAGGTCTTTTTCTGAACTAACTGAACTTGAGCTTCATTGTAGCAAAAGAATAGACATCAATTTCAGTCTATGTAAACACAGCCCCAAATGTTTTAAATAAAATGACAATATATCATTTCTATTTCACTTTACAGTTATGTACTACTTAGTGTTACATAAAGTCTGAGGAAAATACATTGATGTGTGTGGCTGTAATGGGATGAGAATATTTCTTCCAAGACCCTGTATGGGTTCAAACTATTGTAATAAAACATCTTGTCTTTTGAATGTCATCTGACTGAATAGGCCGAGTTTTATGTTTAAGTTTCCCAGCAAAGGTTAATAGACCAGAGGATGTTTTAAAGGCTCAGTACTGAAATGAATATTCTTTGCAATACATACCAACATACCAAAATTATCCAGTTCAATAAAATAAGATAATACAGCTACACACGTCATGCCCCATTGTAAAGGTGATTTTAAATTACTTCATTTCAAAGAAGCAGCAAAGAAAAGGAATGGGTCGAAACATGGCCCTCAAAATCTGCTCTTCATGTTTAGCCCAAGAATTACAAAGAGTTTTTCTTTTTTCACAACTAGCTATTTTATATTGGGTTTGTCTTTAGTTGATTGACATTAATCCTTTTTTCTTACTAGTGTATAAATAAAATATTCCAGGTGAACAAGACAACAAAAAATTTATTGAAGTAATCTGGGAGAAACATTTCTATTTATTGAACACAAAATGTGACTGATGTTAGCCAGAATCATAGTTAGGATCGTATATATGGATAATATAGATAGTAAAGAGTTTGCTCAATTAAGATAATGCACTGCAATAGTTTTTGTTTGTTCTTTAGGTGTATAGGTAACAGCAATTAAATTCTCTGTAAATGTTAAGATTAATATGAACATGAATTTACTATAAAAGCCCTGAAAAGATCAGGCTGTGGTTTTATGTCTGAAGCTTGTTCTTCTACACAGCAGCAAAAGTCTTGATGTCTCTTGGGAAAATGTCCCAAGGATCCATCGAAGGGACATGGTTCTCCCAGTCTGGCTGAAGAGGAGGATTATTTAAAGCCATCAAGCTGCTCAGCCAATAGCATTCAGACATCAGAGTTCTCAGATCCACCATCACTTCTTCTGAATTTGGACCTCCAAATTGAGAAGAACCAATCTGCAAAGGAAATGTCTAATATGAAATGTTGATTTTTCATAAGGACATGTCTACAAATGTAGCTGTGTCCTGTTTTGCTTTTCAAATCTACAACATGTATCAAACATACCTTCAGAAGTTCTTCTTTGTTAGTGTGGAACAGAATCATCTGCAGGTTCTGAACTGTTAGCTGTCTGTACTCTTTGACCTGGAACACAGGAAGCTGCTGCTTAAAACAAATTCACTTCCACAAGTTGTTTTAATGATGCAAGAGCCATACAGCCTGAAATGAAATGAAACCCATTGTTGCAAAAACAACTACATTAAACAATCTCTTCTTCTAACCTCCATTTCTCTTAAACTGTGACTACTATTCAAAGGATGCAAGGGAGATATTTTAATACATTCCAAGTTATCATCTTGTACATTATTTTAATTATTTATTTTTGTCTTGTCTTGTTTTTAGATACCAGGGTGGTACTGCTGTTTTAAATACTTGAATTTGGTCTGTACTGTATTCCTGTTATCTTTTCTGTTCTTTTAAGAATGCACTTCTGTTCTCAAAGAATTTCAAATAGAGGACAATAAAGTTAATCTTATCTTATATCATCTTGTCGTATCTTATCTTACCTTCTGAGAAGTCGTTCCACTGCTGGACCCAGTCAGTCCAAATGTTGCTATGTGCTGCTTCTTTCTCTTCATTTCTTCAGCTGCAGCTGCAAAGACTTTCTAGAAACACCAGATGAAAGTTCAGACTAAAGAACTTGATGCAGCTGAGGAAACTACACATTAGTGTCTCTTTGAAGCTCTGCTGTACCAGAATCAGATCTTTGGCCTCCTTTGGGTTCTTGTTCCTGGATTTCAGCTGATCTTTGACTTTAGGCCACTGCAGCAGTTTCAGGTTGTCGTACATCTCAGTCAGTCTGGTTTTACTCACCGGGTTGTTCATGCTCTCAGTGTTTGATGTCTTTATTGAAACTGCCATATTTGCTGCCACTCTGTTCAGTTCACACAGAGACAACAGAGATGCAGAGGCTGTTTAATGGTAATGCATGAAACTCTATAATGCTGTTTTAGGTCTCAGGGTATACAGCACCTCTGTTTGAAGGATTTTAGTTCTCCCTCTTTTTGTTTCAGAGCAGACCTGTGGATCAAGTATGTCATTAGAGAAAAGCAGCATAACAGTATAAAAACTCATTATTTCTGTGAGCTGTACTGAGTTTTGGTCTTATGCATTTGTAGCTGTGTTCATCATGTCTTTAAGGTAGAAATACCCACTCAGTCTTGCAGAGTTTCTCCTTGTAAAATGCCTCCATCTCATTCAAACTATAACAGAAATATATTTAAATGATGAGGGAGGTAAAAAGTGGAATCAATTTGTATTCATTTGAATCAAACCTGTTTTTGTGTTCATGATCATGGCGTTCACACTCCTGGCATTTGGATCTCATCTCTTCTGTTCTAGATCTTTTGATGAAAAACAATAACAATAGTTGGAACCTGTCTTTATTCAAGAAGAGCTGGCTCTTAAGGTCTGGACTTGAGCATCTCTGCCTTATCTTTTGGACAGAAAATAATTATCTCAACTCGTAAATTAAATGCCTGAATGTTTTCATAAATTAACGGCAGCCACAATAATTTACTATTACTAATTGCTATTACATGGGAAAAATATCTTGTTATAAGTTAAATAATCCAGTAATGGAATAAGTACTTTTTTGCCGATATTAAGAAATTATTTACTTAAAGCAAGCCTTTATATCTTTCTGAAAAGTTGCTTTTTCAGCAAGATATTTTTTTACTGTTAATATGTGGCATTATTGGCAGCAAACAGCATTTAAAAATATACGTTTTAAATTTTAATCTATAAGCTTTTCAGGCCACTCTTGATAAGTCAGGGAGAGAAAGCCTCGTCAAAGATCTCATATCTTTGTTTTACCTCAGTCTTGGTGCCTTCAGATCCCGTTCTATTTGTTCCAGATCAGATCTGTGAGAAGATGCAGAATTTCAGAGAATTAATGAGATAAATAATAAATATCACCATGAGTACTCTCCTCAAAGAAACAAACGTTGTTTGTGTGTGTGTGTGTATATATATATATATATTTATATATATATACACACAACACAAATACAATACATATATACAACACAAACAGCATGTTTGCGTTGTGTAAACACACTGTTCAATAAATTAGTATGTATGTGTTTTTTGCTTCCAAGTCATTGCCACCTATCACAATAGACATCATGATATTAAATTCATACCATATTGCACTTCCCTGGAATCGTGTATAATTTTCTTTATACTTCACAATTGTTACAACTTTGTGTTGATCTTTCATATACAATTTCAATGAAAAGTTTGTGGTTGTAATGTGACAAACTATGGAAAAGTTCAAGGGGTATGAATACTTTTTCAAGTTTCTCTATTTTCTTGCTGTCAGCTTCCGTGGTCAACAAGATATTTACAAACGCAAGGTTCATTTTCACACTCCATTCTTACTTTTTCAAAAGGCCTGGATATAAAAAAACTTACAGCTTCTTGTTTTGGGTTTCAAAAACAAGAAGCCCAAAACAAGCAAATATTTGACAAATTTTGTGATAATTCTTACCTTGCCTGTTGAAGCTTTTTCTTGTAAAATGTTTCCATCTCAGTCATTCTGTTGTAAATGTTGAAGTTTCAAATCACACATTAGTAAAGATGCTATTCTTGAAAGGGATGTAGTTTTGAACAAACCTTTGCTTGTGCTCATGTTCGTGTTGTTCACACTTGCGGCAGCTTGATTTCTTATCTGCATCAACTCTTCAGAAGACAAACAACTGACATTAATTCACAGTAATAAAAAATCTAAACAGAGAAAGAAAAACATTATTAATCTAATTTACAAACTCATCTACATAATGACATGGTCTGAAAAATAAACCATGTAATAGAAGATAACTCAAAAAGTTATTTCAAAGAAAAAACAAAGCAATCCTTCAAAGAAAACCCTCTAATTGGTAGAACCCAGCAAGGTAATTAATGACATCATCCAGCCATTCAAGCAGGAAGCACTGGGCCGGCCCCTCCCATATTCCTGCCCTGCTGCAGATCTACAAAGGACAAACAATGGTGAGTAAAAGGGAAACCAAATACCATGAATATACCTTGAAACAAACAAATTTAACCAATAATCCAGAAATAGTCATTTTAACTTAAACATAGAAATAGATGGAAACTGCAACATAATGCTAACACAAACAAATCTGGGATAGTAAATGAAGCAAAGTTGCAAAGTAATGTTTAAATTTAAGCATTATGACCAGCTACAGAAAGTAAATTAATCAGAAATATGAATAAGGGGCAAGTGGTGAACACAAACTGAACCACTTTGTCACAATCTAAAGTGTAAAACAAAACATTTTAAAGAGATGAAGGAAACTTAAATAATGTAGAAAAATATAATCTGAAAACAGATGGAGTTTCATCTGAATTCCATGAACCCATAAATTGCCTATTCCCTACTTATCGGTGAAGAATTGCTATCAGGATGTTCTTGCTGTAAGGCAACAGTACAACCAAATCCGAGAAGGGGTAGAAAAAAAAAAAAAAAAAAAAAAAAAAAAAGCAGTTGTTTCCCAGCCAAAGCGAGAGACTTGACAGGTATAGGTGAATCCTGACTGTGGATCTCATGAAAGTGGTCAAGCACAAAGATAAAAAATAATAATCATCATCTCAGTCCTACCAAAAGTGTGTAGTCTTCTAAAGACTGATCCAACAATGTGATGGCCAAACCCATGGCCACACTCCTATGTTGGTCAATCTTTTTATGCAGAATTTATTTTTTCATACAAGCACAAAACTTTAGTTTCAATAAAAACATTTATTAGTTGATTGGGATACATTTGTTTTAATTGTTAGCATGCACATTTAGTTAGCATATGTATTTATATCAACTTAAAGTTAATTTTGTTTGCTTAAGATTAACTTTGTTTTTTCCTGCCGGTGCTTACCTGCCTTGGAGTTGCCAGACAAAAGATGGTGTCCAGGGCTCAGCAGGCTTAAATGCTGATTGGATTACACTTCTAGTTCCTGCTGGCAGGGGGAATTGATAGTTCCTTTGCTAGATAAGTTTTGTATTTAAGTAAATATTGGTACTTAAAGTTTAAAATTTTTGATTTTTATTTTTGGGTCTTTTCTTTAGCCAACCTTAACGGTACTGTTATTTGTTTCTGTGTTATTTGTATTCTGTTTAGATACCCCTATTGTGTCTTAATTGGTCTGATCAGCCAGTACATAAACCTCTGTGTGTCATTTCGTTGAGAGGTCAGTTATGCTTGTTTGTGCAGCCATAGTGTGGCTCTGCCTTGAAAAATTGTGGTAAATAGCTTCAAAATACTTACTTCTCTTTGTTAAAACTGAACATGTTCTGCCTGAGTTCAGTTTTGTTTCTTTTACCTGTTTTATGGGCTTAGTATGTCTTTTGTCATTTAACAATATATCCTGTTACTCCTCCTGTTTTTAACTCGATCCATCACAAACAGAGGAAAGCGTCTCCATTATAATTCAGTAATATCTTTTTGATAAAAACTTATTTGAAAAGTTACATTTTTATAAAAAAGCATAAAAAATATAATGTTTTTTGAAATACATCTTCTACTTACCTTTTGACTGAGTTAAGTTCATCTTCTTTTTGTTTCACAAGGGATCTGTTGAGAAGAGACATGGAGAACAAATCTTTATTGGTTCCCTGAAGAGGTTTAGAAAAACCCAGCCATATAGAATTGGTCTCAGTGAAGTGAGACCTGTTGGTGTTGTCAGTTTTGGCAACAACAAAACTGACAACTGACAACTAATCTGCCAGAACAAATTGTCAGATTAGTTGTTTTCAAGAAAGCCAAGTAACCATTACTGATAACAGCATAATTTACTGATTTGGATTCACTCAAAGTCCTGCAGATGGAAATAAAGTCTTGAGGGCTGTAACCTGGTAAAAAGGTGTATTTTCCTTTGAGATTAAAGCTCTTATACATGTTCCATACTTATAGTTTAATAATCAAAATAAATAAAAATGTATCTGGTTTTTAGCATGGAGTGAAGCAATCAAATCTTTTATAAGCCCAATGTGTTGACTCACTTTGAAATAAGTGGTTCTTGCATCAGCTGCAGGAACAGTTCTTGGTTTTACCATTAAAGGCCCAACAATTTTATCTTGCTATAACCACCATGAGATGGACTCATAGTGTGGCTCTGCCTTGAAAAATTGTGGTAAATAGCTTCAAAATACTTACTTCTCTTTATTAAGCTCCTGTTGGTAAAACAGCTCCACCTCAGAAAATCTGTTACATATAAATGATTGACTCAGTAAGGATTTTTTTTTCTTTCCTTTATTTTTTGCAACACCATATACAGTAACTGAAACCGGATTGTCGATTTTTCCTACTAAATTTCTTCTCTATTTCAAAGTAAACGTAAAGAACAGAATATAATGTGGTTTTCCCACTCTGTACATGTACAGTACCTCTGCTTTTCTTGCTTCAGTTCTTCCTGAGTTTGCTTCAGAGCAGTCCTGTTGGTGTAAAATACACAAAACAAAATGTTTTGATTGCAAGCACCTTTAAAAACACCAACCGACTCTAACTTGTATCAAACCTGGACTGAAATGAAACATCAAATATGATCCCAACTGTTAGAATCATCCTGTTAAAATCACATGAAACTAACTTTAAAAATACTAACCTCTCCTTATTCAGTTTGTCTTTGTAAAATATCTCCATCTCAGTCAATCTGTTGAAAACAAAAAACATAAAAGATAATTACCAACATTGATGCAATTTTTTTTCAGACGTTAGTGATACATTTGTTTCAAAGTCAGGGAAATGATCCTTTATTCAAGATACAAACTTTTGTTTGTGCTCATGTCCTTGTTGTTCACACTGTTGGCACCTGGACCTCGATGACGACTGTCTGTTGAAGTGCAGAGGAAAGAGTCTCCATTATAATTCAGTAATATCTTTTTGATAAGCACGTATTTGAAAAGTTACATTTTTATTGGGAAAGCATACAAAACATTTTTAACATACATCTTCTACTTACCTTTTGATTGAGTTAAGTTCATCTTCTTTTTGTTTCACAAGGAATCTGTTGAAAAGAGACATGGAGAACAAATCTTTATTGGTACCCTGAAGAGGTTTAGAAAAACCCAGCCATATAGAATTGGTCTCAGTGAAGTGAGACCTGTTGGTGTTGTCAGTTTTGGCAACAACAAAACTGACAACTGACAACTAATCTGCCAGAACAAATTGTCAGATTAGTTGTTTTCAAGAAAGCCAAGTAACCATTACTGATAACAGCATAATTTACTGATTTGGATTCACTCAAAGTCCTGCAGATGGAAATAAAGTCTTGAGGGCTGTAACCTGGTAAAAAGGTGTATTTTCCTTTGAGATTAAAGCTCTTATACATGTTCCATATTTATAGTTTAATAATCAAAATAAATAAACAATGTATCTGGTTTTTAGCATGGAGTGAAGCAATCAAATCTTTTATAAGCCCAATGTGTTGACTCACTTTGAAATAAGTGGTTCTTGCATCAGCTGCAGGAACAGTTCTTGGTTTTACCATTAAAGGCCCAACAATTTTATCTTGCTATAACCACCATGAGATGGACTCATAGTGTGGCTCTGCCTTGAAAAATTGTGATAAATAGCTTCAAAATACTTACTTCTCTTTGTTAAGCTCCTGTTGGTAAAACAGCTCCACCTCAGAAAATCTGTTACATATAAATGATTGACTCAGTAAGAATTTTTTTTTCTTTCCTTTATTTTTTGCAACACCATATACAGTAACTGAATCTGGATTGTTGATATTTGCCTTTCAATTTCTTCTCTATTTCAAAGTAAAAGTAAAGAACAGAATATAATGTGGTTTTCCCACTCTGTACATGTACAGTACCTCTGCTTTTCTCGCTTCCAAGCTGATCTGTAAAGGAATAACATGAAAATGCTTTGATTGAGTTAAGCATAATAGGTTTTCAAAATTTATCATGGAGATTATCTTTGTTAAACATTCTGACATGAATTTTGCCTCAGATGAATGGCGATGATCTATCTATATTATCCTGTACGACTTATTCTAGACTCTATATTTTATTTCATGCATATATAAAACTGAGCTCACCCTGAAGTTCATTTTGGACAATGTAAATAACTTAACAGAAAGCTTATTTAAAAATACTTACATTTCTTCTTGAGGGTGTTCTTTCTGCGTGATCATTACAGCCACTCTGTTTAAAAAGATTTTAGTCAAGCAGTTAAATTCTGGTTAGAATCCACTCCATAAATATGTTTCTTGCTTCTGAGAGCACCAGGACTTTGCAAATCCTGGCTTTAGAAATAGTATGCACTATGTATGTAAAAAATATGATTTCAACTGGTTAGAAAGGCTGACACTTCAGCAATACTGGACAAGCTGAAATGATTTCCAGTGAGCACATGTACTTTATATGTGACAGTTATCTGCAGTATTCTTCATATTTCTTGACTAATGAATATGAGTGCAAGAAAGAAGCCCTGCATCCTTAAAAAAAAAAAAAACACAGAGGCCTGGCAAAGCTCACCCCAAACATTATGGGACAATATGGTCTGAGTACATTAAAGTTGAATCATTTAGCCCAGATGTGTTTTTGTACTCACTGTATTTTAAGAAATGTATTGCAAACTAGAAACACACTGAAATTTCACCACAGAAGTTTGACCAAATGTTGCTTTGTGCAAATCAAGAGCCAGTTCTCAGCCATCTAAATATTACAGCTATACGTTAACTCCTCTCATGGATGTAATGAAGCAAAAATAATCTCATTCAGGTTTCTGGTCTAAAGACAGGGCTAATTAACTGGAATAGTATTACAGGTTTCCATGTACAACACCTCTCTTTGAATGATGTCAGTTCTTCTTGAGTTTGCTTCAGAGCAGTCCTGTTGGTGTAAAATACACAAAACAAAATGTTTTGATTGCAAGCACCTTTAAAAACACCAACCGACTCTAACTTGTATCAAACCTGGACTGAAATGAAACATCAAATATGATCCCAACTGTTAGAATCATCCTGTTAAACTCACATGAAACAAACTTTAAAAATACTAACCTCTCCTTATTCAGTTTGTCTTTGTAAAATATCTCCATCTCAGTCAATCTGTTGAAAACAAAAACCATAAAAGATAATTACCAACATTGATGCAATTTTTTTTCAGACGTTAGTGATACATTTGTTTCAAAGTCAGGGAAATGATCCTTTATTCAAGATACAAACTTTTGTTTGTGCTCATGTCCTTGTTGTTCACACTGTTGGCACCTGGACCTCAATGACGACTGTCTGTTGAAGTGCAGAGGAAAGAGTCTCCATTATAATTCAGTAATATCTTTTTGATAAGCACGTATTTGAAAAGTTACATTTTTATTGGGAAAGCATACAAAACATTTTTAACATACATCTTCTACTTACCTTTTGATTGAGTTAAGTTCATCTTCTTTTTGTTTCACAAGGGATCTGTTGAGAAGAGACATGGAGAACAAATCTTTATTGGTTCCCTGAAGAGGTTTAGAAAAACCCAGCCATATAGAATTGGTCTCAGTGAAGTGAGACCTGTTGGTGTTGTCAGTTTTGGCAACAACAAAACTGACAACTGACAACTAATCTGCCAGAACAAATTGTCAGATTAGTTGTTTTCAAGAAAGCCAAGTAACCATTACTGATAACAGCATAATTTACTGATTTGGATTCACTCAAAGTCCTGCAGATGGAAATAAAGTCTTGAGGGCTGTAACCTGGTAAAAAGGTGTATTTTCCTTTGAGATTAAAGCTCTTATACATGTTCCATATTTATAGTTTAATAATCAAAATAAATAAAAAATGTATCTGGTTTTTAGCATGGAGTGAAGCAATCAAATCTTTTATAAGCCCAATGTGTTGACTCACTTTGAAATAAGTGGTTCTTGCATCAGCTGCAGGAACAGTTCTTGGTTTTACCATTAAAGGCCCAACAATTTTATCTTGCTATAACCACCATGAGATGGACTCATAGTGTGGCTCTGCCTTGAAAATTTGTGTTAAATAGCTTCAAAATACTTACTTCTCTTTGTTAAGCTCCTGTTGGTAAAACAGCTCCACCTCAGAAAATCTGTTACATATAAATGATTGACTCAGTAAGAATTTTTTTTTTCTTTCCTTTATTTTTTGCAACACCATATACAGTAACTGAATCTGGATTGTTGATATTTGCCTTTCAATTTCTTCTCTATTTCAAAATAAAAGTAAAGAACAGAATATAATGTGGTTTTCCCACTCTGTACATGTACAGTACCTCTGCTTTTCTCGCTTCAGTTCTTCCTGAGTTTGCTTCAGAGCAGTCCTGTTGGTGTAAAATACACAAAACAAAATGTTTTGATTGCAAGCACCTTTAAAAACACCAACCGACTCTAACTTGTATCAAACCTGGACTGAAATGAAACATCAAATATGATCCCAACTGTTAGAATCATCCTGTTAAAATCACATGAAACTAACTTTAAAAATACTAACCTCTCCTTATTCAGTTTGTCTTTGTAAAATATCTCCATCTCAGTCAATCTGTTGAAAACAAAAAACATAAAAGATAATTACCAACATTGACGCATTTTTTTCTCAGACGTTAGTGATACATTTGTTTCAAAGTCAGGGAAATGATCCTTTATTCAAGATACAAACTTTTGTTTGTGCTCATGTCCTTGTTGTTCACACTGTTGGCACCTGGACCTCGATGACGACTGTCTGTTGAAGTGCAGAGGAAAGAGTCTCCATTATAATTCAGTAATATCTTTTTGATAAGCACGTATTTGAAAAGTTACATTTTTATTGGGAAAGCATACAAAACATTTTTAACATACATCTTCTACTTACCTTTTGATTGAGTTAAGTTCATCTTCTTTTTGTTTCACAAGGGATCTGTTGAGAAGAGACATGGAGAACAAATCTTTATTGGTTCCCTGAAGAGGTTTAGAAAAACCCAGCCATATAGAATTGGTCTCAGTGAAGTGAGACCTGTTGGTGTTGTCAGTTTTGGCAACAACAATACTGACAACTGACAACTAATCTGCCAGAACAAATTGTCAGATTAGTTGTTTTCAAGAAAGCCAAGTAATCATTACTGATAACAGCATAATTTACTGATTTGGATTCACTCAAAGTCCTGCAATGGAATAAAGTCTTGAGGGCTGTAACCTGGTAAAAAGGTGTATTTTCCTTTGAGATTAAAGCTCTTATACATGTTCCATATTTATAGTTTAATAATCAAAATAAATAAACAATGTATCTGGTTTTTAGCATGGAGTGAAGCAATCAAATCTTTTTAAGCCCAATGTGTTGACTCCTTTGAAAAAGTGGTTCTTGCATCAGCTGCTGGAACAGTTCTTGGTTTTACCATTAAGGCCCAACAATTTTATCTTGCTATAACCACCATGAGATGGACTCATAGTGTGGCTCTGCCTTGAAAAATTGTGGTAAATAGCTTCAAAATACTTACTTCTCTTTATTAAGCTCCTGTTGGTAAAACAGCTCCACCTCAGAAAATCTGTTACATATAAATGATTGACTCAGTAAGGATTTTTTTTCTTTCCTTTATTTTTTGCAACACCATATACAGTAACTGAAACCGGATTGTCGATTTTTCCTACTAAATTTCTTCTCTATTTCAAAGTAAACGTAAAGAACAGAATATAATGTGGTTTTCCCACTCTGTACATGTACAGTACCTCTGCTTTTCTTGCTTCAGTTCTTCTTGAGTTTGCTTCAGAGCAGTCCTGTTGGTGTAAAATACACAAAACAAAATGTTTTGATTGCAAGCACCTTTAAAAACACCAACCGACTCTAACTTGTATCAAACCTGGACTGAAATGAAACATCAAATATGATCCCAACTGTTAGAATCATCCTGTTAAAATCACATGAAACTAACTTTAAAAATACTAACCTCTCCTTATTCAGTTTGTCTTTGTAAAATATCTCCATCTCAGTCAATCTGTTGAAAACAAAAAACATAAAAGATAATTACCAACATTGATGCAATTTTTTTTCAGACGTTAGTGATACATTTGTTTCAAAGTCAGGGAAATGATCCTTTATTCAAGATACAAACTTTTGTTTGTGCTCATGTCCTTGTTGTTCACACTGTTGGCACCTGGACCTCGATGACGACTGTCTGTTGAAGTGCAGAGGAAAGAGTCTCCATTATAATTCAGTAATATCTTTTTGATAAGCACGTATTTGAAAAGTTACATTTTTATTGGGAAAGCATACAAAACATTTTTAACATACATCTTCTACTTACCTTTTGATTGAGTTAAGTTCATCTTCTTTTTGTTTCACAAGGAATCTGTTGAAAGAGACATGGAGAACAAATCTTTATTGGTACCCTGAAGAGGTTTAGAAAAACCCAGCCATATAGAATTGGTCTCAGTGAAGTGAGACCTGTTGGTGTTGTCAGTTTTGGCAACAACAAACTGACAACTGACAACTAATCTGCCAGAACAAATTGTCAGATTAGTTGTTTTCAAGAAAGCCAAGTAACCATTACTGATAACAGCATAATTTACTGATTTGGATTCACTCAAAGTCCTGCAGATGGAAATAAAGTCTTGAGGGCTGTAACCTGGTAAAAAGGTGTATTTTCCTTTGAGATTAAAGCTCTTATACATGTTCCATATTTATAGTTTAATAATCAAAATAAATAAACAATGTATCTGGTTTTTAGCATGGAGTGAAGCAATCAAATCTTTTATAAGCCCAATGTGTTGACTCACTTTGAAATAAGTGGTTCTTGCATCAGCTGCAGGAACAGTTCTTGGTTTTACCATTAAAGGCCCAACAATTTTATCTTGCTATAACCACCATGAGATGGACTCATAGTGTGGCTCTGCCTTGAAAAATTGTGGTAAATAGCTTCAAAATACTTACTTCTCTTTATTAAGCTCCTGTTGGTAAAACAGCTCCACCTCAGAAAATCTGTTACATATAAATGATTGACTCAGTAAGGATTTTTTTTTCTTTCCTTTATTTTTTGCAACACCATATACAGTAACTGAAACCGGATTGTCGATTTTTCCTTCTAAATTTCTTCTCTATTTCAAAGTAAACGTAAAGAACAGAATATAATGTGGTTTTCCCACTCTGTACATGTACAGTACCTCTGCTTTTCTTGCTTCAGTTCTTCCTGAGTTTGCTTCAGAGCACTCCTGTTGGTGTAAAATACACAAAACAAAATGTTTTGATTGCAAGCACCTTTAAAAACACCAACCGACTCTAACTTGTATCAAACCTGGACTGAAATGAAACATCAAATATGATCCCAACTGTTAGAATCATCCTGTTAAAATCACATGAAACTAACTTTAAAAATACTTACCTCTCCTTATTCAGTTTGTCTTTGTAAAATATCTCCATCTCAGTCAATCTGTTGAAAACAAAAACCATAAAAAATTATTAGGCAACACATGAATTATATTTATTTCAAAGTCAAGAAAGTGATATTTCAAATATAGTACCTTTGCTTTTCTTTGTTCCAGGCAGATCTGGAGAAGAAAAATATGCATTTTTATTGAGTTTGTTAAACGTATTATTTACATCATATCACTTTGTATAATGATGGAGTAGCTATGAAAACATTCTGTTTGGGTGTTGGGCATTCGGTTCTGTTCTATGTGAAAGAGAAAATTTTAACCTTCCATTGGTAGTATCTCCTCAAACTCACTTCAACACTTAGTTCAAAACAGTTTAATGAAATTAAGAAAGTATCTTAAAGAATGTAGACAAAACAAACTATTTTTTCTTAAATGAGATAGCTTATTCTGAAGTACATTTTTAACTTTATTAAAACACCTTTCTTTATAAGGATGTTTGCCTAATGTGATCATCTCACCCACATTATTTAAAAATATATTTTCAGTTCATCAGTTAATCACTGGTTGGATAACATCCTTTTGTCCCTTTTTTGTTAAACATTGCATACTGTGTTGACTTCTCTTGGAATAATTTAGTTTATTTTTATGTTGTTTATTTCAAGCATTTTTTCTTTGAAATCCTTTTATGGACAAAACCAATTAATATGGAATTACTTTACAAAAAGAACCAGTCAGTTCATCAAAATATATTCCATAACATGAATTATCTACATAAGTCAACTGAAGAGTCCTATTCAGGTTTTAGAACTTATTGTGAACTTGTGTCTGTACTTGTCCTGTTAGATCACAGCGATACACTTGATATAATTGATGTTACTAATAAGGATATTATTTTCCTGAAACTGGAACAAGTTGCCGGTATCAGAGGAGAAGCACTAGCATGGTTTCTTTTTTATGTTATAGATTTAAGTTTGTTAATGTTAATGATGATTTGTTTTTTAAGCCCCAGAGTTTAAGTTGTCAAGTTTAAGAAACTTAATAAATTAGTAAATTAATTACTTTTTATCCACTGAACCAAAATACTTTCTTTAACATGTTGGAGCAACACTCTCTTTAATTCAGTTTAAGACCAAAGTCTGGGTCATAACCTGAGAATGAGTGTACGTGGAGGATTTTTTTTTTATAGCTAATGAATTTCAGTTATATTCACACCAGCTTTTTCATATTTATTCTTCATAAAGATGATTAAACATTTGGAAATTGAAAAGTTAAGTTTGTGAGAAAAAAAAGTATAATAATAACTAAGCCGAGGCATAATTCTTGCAAAGCAGCCAAAAAAGGCCAGTTTCTAATAGGATTCAATTAACTTCTAACTTATTAGTCATAAAATGAGTGATACAGAGAAATAAGTTTGTTTGGTAGAAACAAATAGTTTACTGAAAAGTAGTTTGAGACTGCATTTTGAGTAACTGCTGGATGCATTAGTAGCTGCCAATTTCACTTTGTTTCCCATGATTACTTACTACATACATCCTCTGGTATTTCTCCTTTGTGTAGCAAATTAATTTTGATTTCCATTTTATTTACGAAAACTCATCTACAATTTACTGCACATTTTATTAACTTAAAGGACGGCAAACTTAACCATGCTCAAATGTCAAACTTTTTAGGTTACGGTTAAAAACATACCTGTTCCTTTTATGTTCCTCTTCATAATGCCTGGTAAAAATGTAACACTTGATGTAATTGTTGACAAAGTTGATTTTTTTTTTTTTAATAAACATTGATTTTATTGATATTTACTCATCTTTTTAAATGCATATTACCTGCGTTCTGAATGCATCTTTGTCTCCATACCAGATCTATCAAAGAAAAACACAGTTTTTGGAGATCTTTAATGCTTCTTACTCAACAAAGAGTTGAGCTTCAAAAGTTTATTTCTGATTAACACTTTCTTAGTCATTACTGTCAGCATGATGAACAGACAACAATACTTACAGTTCCTGTTTGTAAAATGACTGGGTCACAGCTAGACTGAACGAGGAGAATTAAACAGCATTATCACAATCTTAATGAGAATCCCCACTGATGTTGGCATATTTCTAAAAGAGGCTTTATTAATGGTCACATTTATAAAGAGTTTGGTAAATAAAACATATAACCACTGTGAACTGTTGATTGGGTGTATTTGTACGTGTTGGATATGCTAAAAAGCATGCATTGCTTTAGCTGTTTGAAGTATTTGATATATATTTTGCAGGTTTATGATGTGTTACTTCATGTATGCCTGTATGGTACCTGTCTTTGGCTGATTTCAGTTCATTCTCTTTTACTCTGAGAGCAGATCTGGAAGACACATGTTGCCATAATGTTATTTGAAAAAAAGAATGAGACACAAATAAAATTACAGTTGGTGATGAAATGTACAAACCACAAATAAATAATTATGAGAATGTTTGCATTATGAAGCAAGGTAATTAATTTGTACACTTTACAAATGAGTAACCTGTGTTGTCACTCATACATGAGCCAGTCGCTCAAGAACTGTTAAACGTTACAAGTTACAGAAATGTATATTCAAATAAAGTTTTTTTTAGAAAAGCAATCCGACACTGACACTGTCTTAACACGTAAAGCTAATTAGTGTCAAAGATGCAGCTTCAACTGCTATGAGATTTGCCATGTTTTGTTTGTGATTATAAGGTTAACTTAATTTAAATTCTTACCTCAGCTCCTCAAGTTCTACATGCTGATTGCACTTCCGACATCGGGATCTCTCACCTTCAACTTCATTATGTCTAATAATAAAAAGAAAGAAATGTAATATTTTCATCTCATTTTCAATTTAGTGTTTGTTTCATATTTTACACAGATTTTTATTTTTTAACAAAGACAAATTAACAAAACGCTGCAAACAAATCTACCGAAAAGACTCACAACAGCATTTTTTATTACACAATATATCTAATCTTCAGCCAAATGCTGACATCTCCTACAGAGATGTCAGCTCTTAAGGCTGACTCTTTGGGTGGGCAATGCCCCCAATGCCTGTCCATGCCACTGGGCCTGGGATGGACTCACAATCTGTATTGCATAACTGTATGATTCAATATTCTCACAGGGGATTGGCCACAAGGCTGCCTCGGTAATCAAAACAAAGTTCTGATTACCAGAAGAGACAAGCCACTGAAAGAGTGAGAGCTGAGCAGGGAAAGCTCTTTCTCTCCCTCTCACTTGTTTTCTCTCTCTTTTTCTGTCCATCTCTCATGTCCACTGCTGTGTTTGAAGCTCCTCCCGGAGAGGTCCCAGTGAAGAAGCACCATGTTTACCTAAAACCTTCTTGAGGTCATGATAGGCCTTGGGAATCTTGGAGAGGGCTGGGTCCAAAACCAAGGCCTCCTTGGAAACTGACCCAAGATGATTGACAGTTTGGAGATGGGAGGAAAGTCAATAAGAAGTCCATCCTACACCATGCATCCAGTTAATATGAGGGTTATAACGTCTTACCAGGTAGCACAAAGGATGAGTGGGATTTTAAGTGAGTTGATGAAACATGGAATGGATTACTTTAAAAACTACAGATACAAATATCTGATACAAATATGGTTGTGTGAACATCACACATCACACAACCATAAACTATGGCATCTTGTAGGATTGATTATTGTTAACACCACATACAATGGACATATTAAATCGCTTAGATTCATATTTTAGAAATCTTTGTGAGACAATGTATAAAGGAATAACATTTCACAGCAGCATTGAAACAATGCCTGAATTAAGCACCAATTGAAGTAGGAAAGAATAGAGGTTGAGATTAATGTAGAGGAAACTCCATTTAGGGATTATGCCTAAATAAAGCATTTATGTAACTTATATTAACTGTTAACTGCTGATAGGCACTAGCACCCCTTGCGATCCCACTAGGGATAGGGATCATGGACGGATGGATAAACAAAATCCCACATTTGGATGAAGTTATTTCTCTTACCTTTTTGACAGAAATTTTCCCATTTTTCATCAGTGTGTTGTCTCGTCTTGTTTCAAGTTAAAGCGCTTGGTCAGTCTGACAGAAAAAATGCTAAAACTTCTCGCTTTCTGCACTCAGACTAGTTGGACCTGTTTTTACACTGCGTGACTTGTGCACCACAGTGGCAGGTTCTGGCATCACATGCCATTCATGACTTTACACTGTAAAATCCAGAGACATGAAGCTCTAGGCTCACTGGCAGATTGATGTTAAAGCACAGTAATAAATACCTGAATAAAGACCACAAAATAACACTACATAAGAAACACATAAAACAACTTGAAAATACATACAACACACACAACTGCCCACACAGAGATATATATATATATATATATATATATATATATATATATATATATATATAAAATTCCCTTCTCACAGATGTTTCTGTACACTATGCCTGCCACTTGGTTATGTCGTTCCATGTACGCTTTCCCTGCCAGTATCTTGCACCCTGCTGTTTTTTTTTTTTTGCTTGTTTGTTTGTTTTTTATCTTGGCAAAACTACTAAAATCACTGTCACTATTGGCCTTTTTGAGAAATACATACCTGCACTTTTAGATTAATTAATATGTAAATAAGATCTGTAGTTCCAATTGTTGAAAATACACATCACTGCTGTCAGTTTTTGACAGCAGCTTATTCCTTATCCTTTGCTACAATATACAAGACATCTGCATCTTAATTCAGAAATCCTCCCAGATTACATTTGATGGGCAAAATTTTGGTAAATTATTAATGGAGCGAAAAAGTAACATTCCCAACACAGACCCTTGTGATAGTTCATGATCATTTTTTATCTTTCCAGATATGTACAGGATATCGTTCCAAATATGCTGTACATATACCCACAAAGAAAATTTAACTGTTGTAGGTTTTTATTTGAAACCCTACAAACAAAATAAAAAAAAATACTACTCGATTATATGAACAGGAAGAAATGTAAGTCTTTACATTACATTGATATTTGAAAGGATTATTGCATTTATATATCTCATAAGTCTCAATGGTTCTGGGTATTAAATCTGAGTAGTGAAGTGATGTGAGAAAAGCTCTTTTAACAACATAGTTTTGTGGTCATGGTAAAGTGAGAGTGTTTGTTTTTATTTTTGTTTTGCACTACAGCATTTTAGCTTAACTATCATACTAGCCATGATTCCATCTAATTGTGACGCAAATATTTTTAAATCTTACAAAAAAGAAAATGCAAATTAGGCATGTCTAAGCTGTCTGACTAGGGTAAAACCATTTGTGTTTCTTTCCACAAACTTCTGATAGTTTAAAGCAAAATGTGAGTTAATTGAAGGTTCAGCTGTAGGTGTATTTTAAGGATACGCTTGAAACACAATGCTTCCTTGTTTGAAACAACGTGAAGGTTAAAAGACATCATTCATAATATCAGGAAGAGACTTGTGCAGTTGCACAAATCTGGTTGATGCTTGAAGGTACCATGTTTATCTGTTCAAACAATTATACAATATGATGGGCATGTCCAATCATCAGACTGTTCAGGAAGGAGACCAGCTCTATGTCCCATCCAAAGTATGTAGAACAAAAACCAAAGTCCTTATGAAGAAGCTGCTGTTGCTAGTAAGACAGTCATTATCCACAGTAAAACTGTTCTCTACCAACATGAGCTGAAAGGCCACTCAGTGAGGAAGAGAGTGGCCTTTCAGCTCATGTTTCTTACTTAAAAAGAAGCAAAAAATTAGATTGCAATTTCCAAGTACACATTAGAACAAAGGTTCCTATGTGCATAGGAACAATATCCTATGCTCGATTGAGTCTGACACTTGGTCAAGTGTCAGACACTTGACCAACCTAAAGTGGACCTAAAGTGGATCTCTTTGGGTTTCACTGTGGAACCCAAAGAGATCCACAGTTTGGAGGAAGAGCGGGTACAGTATGTACATCGGGGTGAATCAAGATTGTATATCAGTCTGAAAATTAACCCTTCTTTCCGTAAGGCTTTATGAAAATCACTTCATGATGGCGTGACAAAGCAAGAGTTGCAAGAGTTCCATCCTGGCTATCAATTAAAATAAAAAAACACACACAAAAAAGAACAGATTAAGTCATCAGTGATGTTCTCCAACTTAAGTCAGATTGTCACTCTATCATACAACAGCTAGTGCTTGTTAAACAGGTTCAGTGAGTAAATGTGAAAGAAAAAGTAAAACAGGCCAATGAGCAGCGACTGAGCAGTCATTCATTTCTTATAGGCAAAATCTGCCCACTGCCTGAACTTTAAGATTTCTGCTGCAAGATTTAGAGAAACAGCTCAGGAACAGAAACTCTGAAAATTAGGATATTTACGAAGACAATAAGTAGATTACAGAAAACTGAACCTCCATCCTTCTGTAAGTGACATGGGTTTTATGCCATTTTCTGAGTGTTAATTACATAGTAATTGAACTGTTTGTAGAAATAATTTACTCTATTTGTATATTAGTATTTTAGTTTTTGTTCCAAAAGCCAGTCATATTTCTCAGTCTTTTATTTATTTATTTATGATCAAGGACAATGTCGAGAAAGCACCAACATGAGCAAAGGTAAGTTGTAAACTCACTTTTTATTGTAGAAAATGTTCAAATTAAACAGCATAAGGACCATATATGAAGAATCAAAGTATTTATCAGATTCATAAATTATCTGTTTTTCTTCTACCACCTCATGCTTCCCTATGAGATGGTAGCACTAACACAGTCCCTGCATCTGACTTCCTTAGGGGTTCTAAAGTCTACACTGATTTAACATTTTGATTTAAATCAAGATGTTCTGCTTCAAATTCAACTTCAGTACCTTCAGTAACTCTTGGAGTTTCCATTCACATTCTGTATTACTGACCATGTTGAGCTTCAAACTCCAACATGGATTTAACATGAACCTTCTTGGCTGCAAGATCAGCTTCTGCCATTACCCGCCCTTGGTAAACTTTGGAGCTGGTAACCGATGAACCATATGTACCTGAAGAACTTTCAGTAGTGGTTTAACCAAAAACAGATTGATGTTTATCTCTGTTAAAGATATCTTGTACTCTTTGTTTTTCAACTTGATTAAATTTCTCTTCAACAATACCACCTTCTGAACGCCTACACACAAGATCAGATATTTCATTCGTCAATGTAGAGCAAGTATCTAGTTTCTGCACAATAGCTGAAGTATTTATAGAAATGTCTTGAAGAAGCTCATAGTTCTGCTCCACTTTATTAAGGCTATTTAAGACTTCCTGATCCAGAGCCTCATGAAAATAGAAATCCTTAAAATTCCTCCAACCTTCCTTGTCAGTTTGTTCAAGAATATATAAGATTTCAGAAATGCCTTTATCTGTTTCTTAGATTCTGCTTACCTGTGGATCTCTCAATTTATAGTCAACTTTGTAGAGCAAGTACCCAAAACCAATTCTTGTCCTTTTCTTAATCCTTCTTCAGTGCACACATCTTTAACTTTCTGTTTTTAAAGACAGAAAGTTTTACAGACATAATTTTAAAGACACATCTTTAACTTTCTGTTAAAGTGCTGTTAAAGTTCTGTTAATTTTAAAGACACATCTTTAACTTTCTGTTAAAGATGTGTCTTTAAAATTATGCCAATTACGGTATATAGTTCTGGTTTCTTTTTAAAAACCAGATACCTTTTTAAATATGCCAGTTTTATAATTTCACCAAACATAGGTTTATGAAAATAAGCTCATTTAATTTCATAAAACAAATCACATTAATGATAGCTGACACACAGAAGGATCAGGTTTTCATGATAGCAGCCCCCCAGCTCTTGAATAACATTCAGCGCAGCCTCGACAGGTGATTTTCAGGTTTTTATTTGTCCCTACAATCCTATCATCATGATCACCATGAAAACTAAAACATACACAAATATTAAGATAAAAAAACATGGACTTGTAATACCAACAACAAACAAAACGTACGTTTGTTTCTTTAACATTTGAATCCTACTGAAAGTTGTTTTCCAGCCATTCAATGGTACAACCAATTGCTGCCATATTTTGTAATGCTTAACCTTATTGGCTATGGCATCCTGTGAGGTGCTAAATAAACAAAAACATCTCATTTAACTCTACAAATACCGTTAATTTGAAACAAAAATATTTATAAACTAATACAGTGTTAATCAAAACAGACCAACATCTATAAACAATCTACACCATTTAGTAATTCATATTAAATCATTTACATAGTATATTCTGAATAATTTACAGTATGTTAAACTCCATAAGGAACAAATGTGAAGAATGTTAGTATTTATCAGTCAATCACCTAATAGAAAGTGAAAGTGAATATTTGTGTTTTCACAGCCCACCATATGATGCTCATGAAACAGCAGCACATGGGTATGTACACTCAACTCTTTACCTTTTGCCTTCTTTAACTGGTCTAGAACTGGTCCTGCGAATGTTGAGAAAACAAAAATAAATTAATTAAACAAGATATTTTGTAACTCCAGAAGGTATGTGTCAATAGTCACTTCAAAATAAAAAAAATCTGGTCATATTGTTGAAGGTTGGTAATATCAATTCTTACAAAGTGAATAAATAGGTTAGTTTTAAAGTTTCAGCATCTGAGTCAAAATATTTTCAGTTATTCTTAATATATACTGTATATTTTACAGTATATATTTTTTGTTTTTGCCATATGTAAGATGCACTGTGCATGGGGACCAATTTTCTGACACTATGTTGTGGGAACCCACTGCTCCTTCTGGGGACCGAAGACAGGTCCACACAAGGGGCAATACTGTTTTTGGTTAAGGGTTAGGTTGAGGACTAGAGTTTGAATTAAGTTTTGGTTAGGATTAGATATGTAACATTAGGGTTAGATTCAGATTCAGATTTATTTATTTGTATCCCAAATGGGCAATTGATGTTACGGCAAGTACAAAAAACTAAAAGACAAAGTATTAAGAGTATAGCAGTGTATGTCATTAGTGACTGGCAGTTGCTACAAACACTAAATCAGGTGCAAGTCCCCCCTACCTTGTCCTGCATTAAGAGAAGATATTGCTGTAGGAACAAAAGAGTGAACCTTTTACTTTTTATACAAGGACATCTGAGCCTGATGCTAGAAGGCAGAAACTGGAACTCAGCATGTAAAGCATGAGAAGTATCAGCAATAATGGCTTTAGTTTTCCTAATGATTTGTTATTTTCACAGGAATGTTATTGTCCTTTCAAATAGTCTCAGTATTCTTCACCAGGTACAAGTTCAGCCTGAAGTTCCAAAATCTGTTCTTGTTTCACAGCAAAAGACGTAAAACTGAAGTGGATCCAAGATTCAGCTGTCAGCGATGTGAACAAAAACAGAGGTTTGGTTCTAAAAAATATTTTACTCCATAAACAAACATTGGGTCCACATTATAACAGCAGTATCTTTTGACTTTATTTCTGTTACAATTTCAGTAAGATGGAAGGATTTTACAAGGAGAAACTTAGTGAAGCCCGGTGAGTATTTCTTTGCTGTTCATCTATGACACTAAGGGCCTGATATTCTAAAGTTTGCATGTATAAAAACAACGAGGTAAAAACATGATATGATGTGCAAACCTGATCAACCTGATTATATCAAAATGAGGAGAATCAAAGGCGCACTAAATTTAGCGTGTCTGAATTCATAAATATGTGAAATGTGCTGATCATCACAAAACACTGGGTGGAAAATTTGCAAACATAATGACTTCCCTTCCACAATGTCATAAAAAAAAATCTGAACCAGATTGCTAAATCTGTTTTTGCAGCAATACTTAACACTTTTGAAAAGTGTACGCTGGTACACAGTGATATCCGTGGTCACTGTGGCCAGCAAGAGTTATATATACAATGACAGCTCTCATTGCTTGTCAAATATTTGGAACATTTCAAGAATATAATGAAAAAATAAATATTAGAAATATCCTGCAGCAATGCCTATCTTGAGCTGTAAGATTACCAAAAAATGTTTTGATTCTCAGCTGGACTGCATCTATAAATCCAAAAAAACGTGATGTGTGTGGGCAAAAAATGTCATGACAAAAGTTCAACATTGGGACACGTTAAATCTTAAACAAACCTGAACTTTAACAGACACAAAGACCAAAACTAAAACCATTTCCAGAGCCAAAGGGATATTGAGAAGATTGATTATTAAACGTTTATACAGTATTGTTGTACCATATATTGCTCACACAATATATATTTGTTAAGAAATTTCCTGTCCAATATGAACACATTAACTGTGGAGAATGACAAAAAACTCAGTACAGCTCACTGAAGTAATGACACTGTTGAATAAAAGCACTTGTTCTCTAATCAATAACATACTTGATCCACAGGTCTGCTCTGAAACAAAAAGAGGGAGAACTAAAATCCTTCAAAAACAGGTGCTGTATACCCTGAGACCTAAAACAGCATTATAGAGTGTTTCATGCATTACCATTAAACAGCCTCTGCATCTCTGTTGTCTCTGTGTGAACTGAACAGAGTGGCAGCAAATATGGCAGTTTCAATAAAGACATCAAACACTGAGAGCATGAACAACCCGGTGAGTAAAACCAGACTGACTGAGATGTACGACAACCTGAAACTGCTGCAGTGGCCTAAAGTCAAAGATCAGCTGAAATCCAGGAACAAGAACCCAAAGGAGGCCAAAGATCTGATTCTGGTACAGCAGAGCTTCAAAGAGACACTAATGTGTAGTTTCCTCAGCTGCATCAGGTTCTTTTGTCTCAAGTTTCATCTGGTGATTCCAGAAAATCTTTCAAGAAGCATTTGAAGAAATGAAGACAAAGACGCAGCAGATAGACAAGGTTTTTGGGCTGACTGAGTCCAGCAGTGGAATGACTCCTCAGAAGGTACTGTAAAACTATTGCCCACTGTAAATTATTAAAACAACTTGTGAAAGTGGGCTTGTTTTAAGCAGCAGCTTCCTGTGTTCCAGGTTAAAGAGTACAGACAGCTCACAGTTCAGAACCTGCAGATGGCTCTGTTCCACACCAACAAAGAAGAACTTCTGAAGGTATGTTCACAGACGTGCCACAGACGTGCCAGTTTGGAAACCAAATGGGCGACAGATAACATTTATAGCTCTAAAGTCAATGTATAACACTGAACATTTGTTTTGCAGACTGGGTTCCCGGAACATGACGGCCCAAACACAGAGGAAGTGAAGGTGGATCTGAGACCTCTGACCTCTGAATGCTACTGGCTGAGCTGCTTGATGGCTTTAAACAATCCTCCTCTTCAGCCGGACTGGGAGAACCATGTTCCTTCAATGGACCCCTGGGACATTTTCCCTCAAAAAATAAAACCTTTAACTGCCAAATAAAGGAGGTTGTTTGTTGGATTTTCTTCATCTACTCTATATAAGGAAGGCAAACTTATTGATACTCTTGGCAATTTAGGTTTAATGCAGTCTTTCTCAAACTGTGGTCTTCAGACCACTGGTGGGCCCCCAGGTTCTGCTTGTAAACAATTGTTTATTTGCCGTGACGTGAGCTCAAAGTGTGAAGCTACAGCTAGCTTACAAAAGGATTGTGTTTAACAATAATAATGGAAAACTGGCTTGTTATTCTCTAGTGATTGAATTCCTTTGAATGGTAGGACTTGACTCACTTAGTCAGAACTGTTTTTTGGTTTTTATGACTTTTCTTACTTATAATGCTCTGCTTACACGTCAACAGTTATTGCTATTTTTATTTGATTTAAAACGAAATGAAATGAAATGAAATACAACTTATAGAAATGGGTTGACTATTTTTATATTGAATGCTGCAGAAAATGGTTTTTGTTTCTTCTAAAGCAACTCAAATGTATTTTACTTTAAGTGTGCTTCTAAATCACAAATGGCCTTAAATGTTATTAATTGGTAGTAAAGCACAACTTCTTTTTTATTTTCACATGTTTGACTTCATTGGAAAGTTTTAAACTCCACACTTTCAGAATATGAAAATAACTCAAAATGCCTGAGGAAAAATGTTCATGGCTTTGTTGTGGGCAGTCATATTTACCAAACAGCCCCACTTTTCTAATTAGAATGAACAAAGAAAACAACAATATGTGAGTCAAGAGACTAATATTTTAATTCCAGGTTGTATCATATATTAAGATGTGTTATCACAGGGCAATTTCAGTTTAGGTGGTCCATGATAGTTTAAGTGGGTTAAGTGGTCCTCAGCCTGAAAAGGTTTGAGAAACACTGTGGTGTAAAGTAATATTTCTGCGGGACCTGAAAAATATGATAAGCATCAAATTTGCCAATAGCTTCAATATTTTTTTTTGTAACTATTGGACCTCAGTTATCCAAAAATATCTCAGAATTACTAAGAGCAACTCAGAATCTGGAAGGAAAAAAAAAAATCAAAATCCCAGGAAAATGTTTCTCCATCCTGTGACAGAAAAATAACTACTTAATGTACTTAAAATATGCAAAAACAGACAATGACTTACATGGAACTAACATGGAATTAGTGTAGCAGGTAGTTGAAGGGATTTCATTCCCCTTAACTTATATTAGTAACTTATTTTTGAACATTATGTTTGAACGTATTAGTAACTTATTCTCAGATATGATGAAAATAGTAATCCCATTATACAAAACAGGGAACAAACATCACTTTACCAATTACAAACCAATGTCTTTGCTGCCACAATTTTCAGAAATATTGGAGAAATTATTTAATCATTCATGGACAAGTATAAACCGATTAGTGAACGTCAATATGGAATCAGAGCACAATGATTAAAAACATTAACTATTCTGGAAACTATAGAGGAAACTACATCTGCAATAGATGATAAGAACCTTGTTGTAGCAGTATTTCTACAAGAGTTATACAACACCTAGATATAATAAAGGTGTTTGATACAATAAATCATGAATAAACTAGAAAGATATGGGATTAGAGGGACTATATTAAATTGGATCAAAGGTTACTTGGAAACAAAAAACAATATGTATAGATGGAACTTGTTCTCTCTGAATGTTTGGATATTGTTTGTGGGGTTCTAAAAGTCTTATGTATTATGTTTGCCTTTTATAAATGTGTGTTCATGTGTTTGGTTGTTTCTGTGTGGCCCTGTGATGAAATGGTAATTTGTGCATGCTGCAACTTGTGTCTTGCCAAATGAGCACTGTAGATGAACACCAGACCCTCTGCCCTACTTAGAATGCTATTACACAGAAAATGAAGAAATGCATAGTCTGTAAATTCTGCATGCTTATTTGTGATCTGTACTTTGAGTATTTTAAGTATTAAGATTTTGATCTTAATTGTATTCCTAGGTTAGCTTCCCATTTCAGAGTCAATCTACTGTTTTATTTCAGTTGTATGTTTTAGTTTGATTACACTTTCATTACTAGCTTTTTTGCCTTTCTGCTTTTGTAATCCAGTCACTCTTATGTTTGGTCTTTTATTTAGTAGTTGTTTTTTTTTAATCTGTTTAGTTAGTTTTTTTTATTTCTCAGCTCCTCTTTCTTTGAAAATCCCCCCATTCCCATACCTGGTTAACCATAGCATCAAGACACTATGAGTCTGTGGAGATATAAAAATCACTCTGTCTCTTAAGGTCAGAATAATAACCAAACAAAGCCTTTAATTCACACACTAGATATTCACTTGGTTTCTACATTTTAGCTTACAAGAAAATGCTTCTGTGAAAAAAATTACAAGTTTGTAGAAGGATGTTAAGGTTTGATTTCGCGAGGAAAAATGTCCCAGGGGTCCATTGAAGGAACATGGTTCTTCCAGTCCGGCTGTAGAGGAGGATTGTTTAAAGCCATCAAGCAGCTCAGCCAGTAGCATTCAGAGGTCAGAGGTCTCAAATCCATCATCTTTTCTTTGGAGTACCGATCTCCATGTTTTGGAAAACCAGTCTGTGGAGATGTCAAATGTTACATGTTCATTGTTTTGTTTTAGCTGAAATTGTAGTTGTGTTTTAATTTCTAAAGCTGAAACATCTGTAAACGTACCTCCAGAAGATCCTCTTTCCTGGTATGGAACAGAGCCATCTGTAGGTTTTGAACTGTTAACTGTCTGTACTCTTCAACCTGGAACACAGAAACCATGCTGCTGCTTCAGATTTCTTCTTCCAAAAGCAACTGTGATTATCTGGTCAGACAACGATACAATCTAGTACCTTCTGAGGAGTAATTACACTCCTGGATTCAGTCAGTCCAAACACTTTGTCTATCTGCTGTGTCTTTCTCATCATTTCTTCAAATGCATCTCGAAAGACTTTCTGGAATCACAAAGGTGAAAGTTCAGACCAAAATACATTCAGGTTCTGAATGAATAAACTAGAGAATAATGCCTCTTTAAAAATCTGCTGTACCTGAATCAGATCTTTGGCCTCCTTTGGGTTCTTGTTCCTGGATTTCAGCTGATCTTTGACTTTAGGCCACTGCAGCAGTTTCAGGTTGTCGTACATCTCAGTCAGTCTGGTTTTACTCACCGGGTTGTTCATGCTCTCAGTGTTTGATGTCTTTATTGAAACTGCCATATTTGCTGCCACTCTGTTCAGTTCACACAGAGACAACAGAGATGCAGAGGCTGTTTAATGGTAATGCATGAAACACTCTATAATACTGTTTTAGGTCTCAGGGTATACAGCACCTCTGTTTGAAGGATTTTAGTTCTCCCTCTTTTTGTTTCAGAGCAGACCTGTGGATCAAGTATGTCATTAGAGAAAAGCAGCATAACAGTATAAAAACTCATTATTTCTGTGAGCTGTACTGAGTTTTGGTCTTATGCATTTGTAGCTGTGTTCATCATGTCTTTAAGGTAGAAATACCCACTCAGTCTTGCAGAGTTTCTCCTTGTAAAATGCCTCCATCTCATTCAAACTATAACAGAAATATATTTAAATGATCACGGAGGTAAAAAGTGGAATCAATTTGTATTCATTTGAATCAAACCTGTTTTTGTGTTCATGATCATGGCGTTCACACTCCTGGCATTTGGATCTCATCTCTTCTGTTCTAGATCTTTTGATGAAAAACAACAACAATAGTTGGAACCTGTCTTTATTCAAGAAGAGCTGGTTGTCTAATGAAGCATCCTACCATTACTATGAGGTAAATGAGCCTCCACTGGACAGTAGAAAATGAAATTGACATAATCCCCCAATGGCCTTGTTTAAGAGATGCCCACATCAAATCCTCCAGAGCTACCATCCTGCAACTTTTAGATGCATTCTTTTTACCACATACCTGTATCAATTGAATGTCTCATTAACCTCTGCATAGCTGAGTTCCTGCTAGTGAGGGAAATAAGCCTTTTGACTCAGGTGTGTTGGAGAAGGTCTGCATGTAACAGATTTGAGCACCTCTGCGTTATCTTTTCTTAGATTTTTTTGGACAAAAAAAACAGTTATCTTTTATCAAAAGATAAGAAACTCCAGTAACAAGCAATTCACAGGCAGTTGATAAATTAAATTAATACATTTTCTGCAGTCACAATAATTTATTACATGGGAAAAATATCTTGTTATAAGTTAAATAATCCAGCAATGGAATAAGTACGTTTTTTCCAATATTAAGAAATTATTTACTTAAATCAAGCCTCTATATCTTGCTGAAAAGTTGCTTTTTCAGACCATCCTTGATAAGTCAGGGAGAGAGTCACATCTTTGTTTTACCTCAGTTTTAGTGCATTCAGATCCTGTTCTTTTTGTTCCAGATCAGATATGTGTGAAGTTAATGGGATAAATAATAAATATCACCATGAGTACTCTCCCCAAAGAAACACAAACACTTAATTGTTTTAAAAAATATAAACATTCATGCAACAATATAGTTCCATTTTGTTACAAAGATGTACTTGATCCTGCTAGATAGCGTGCCCATTATTTTTGCTCTTTTATTTATTTTCTGTAGGAAATATGTGAATTTGTGAATTTTATTGGAAATTTACTTCAGTTAAGTCTTCTCTAGATTGTTTATGATTAATCAAGTTTATTTCTATGTTGCATTTCAGCAATACAAGTCCTTTGTATTGAGAAAAATCATTACAAACATATTACATAGTCAACATTTGTGAAAACCAATAACAGATTAGGTAATGTAGTTGCAAAGGGTTAATACACATCAAATATGTTGGTTAATGCTCCATTTACTATGGTTCAAAAGCAGATGCAGAAATATAATTTTGCCTATGGTCATCCTCTACTCTGTCACCACCACACAATAGTGTTTGCACTTGAACTTTTCTGCAAACATCAAGCTCCACTTGAATCTAACCACAGCGATACCTCATGTCAAAACAAACAGTGATGGATGGGAGCAGCTGAAAAAAATTATTTATTATCATATGGAGAGGAGAAGATTCATCTCTGACACAATTTTGAGTATGGCCTGAATTTTACCTTTTAATGTCAGTTTTTGACATTCTTTGAATGTCAGTTTTTATTAATAGCTGATGATAAAATAGTTTGTGAAAAGTTACCATGGCAGCATATTAAAGCAAATCTGCTTGAGATTTTAACCTGTTGGATACTATTTGGATGAAAGTCCTGTGGTGTCCTGTCAAAGGCCTTATATGTAGCAAAGGGTAAATTGATATTACATTTAACTTAATCAAAATAAGGATTTTGGCACAAAATTTGTTCATGTTGGTGTTGACACTGCTGACAGATGGGTCTCCTGCTTGCATTTCAGGAAAAGATGTGAAGAAACAACATATTTGTTACTGGTTGTTATGTGTTGAGCAAAACCCTTGGAACATGTTTATTGAGCTGTTCATATACTGTGAAACGTATCAGACTGACAAAAGCAGTGCTTGTCAGTCTGCTGTCGTTGTAACAACAACAAAAAATTATAAACCTAAAAGAAGCTCATTTCACTCCCCCAGGAAATTGAAAAGCAATTTACACATGCAAAACCCACCATTTTTATCCATTTAGAGGCTTGCATTCACTTATTTACATTTGTATTAAATTCCTTTGCATGTCTTATTTATTTAGCAGGTGTGTTTCTGGGGTGGGATCATTACACAACATAAATCTGTAATGAATTCTCATGTCAAGAACTGTGTGCTAAAGCAGCACTTTGCAACTTTCTCTTTACCAAGTACCATCATAATATTACAAGCCAGCTCCATTATGTAGCTGCACCCTTTCTAACATAGGTTCCTTAACAACCATGTTATTTTTAACCAATCAGCAAAATTACTTATTGATATTCAGTTGCTCTTCATGGCAGAACTGATAGCTAATTTAAATAAGGAGGTTTGAAGTCTTAGACAGTTTTCAACATAGTCCATACATTGTACTTAGTGATGTCATGTACAGAAGTACCCATAAAGCTATGCAGGCAGTTGTAATGTTTATCTGAGTGCTTCTATCAATGCGCCTTCTCTCATGCCATGTGTACTATTCTCCACTTCTGAACTGGACATTTTATTTTTATCTGTCACCATTAATGCAGCCCGAACTGTAGCTAGCCTTAGCATATTGGTTAATTTTAGCTTCTACACTAATGTTTACATACTTATTGGAGTAAGTCACTGTTAAGTCAACATGGTAGGGATAACCCACATCTTACTGGGTAGTATGGATTTGCTAATCGATCTAAATGAGATTGATACCCTTCAAGCTAATATCAGCCTTACTGTTAAAATTAGCATTTAGGTAATTCTTGATATATTAGCCACATTTAGCAGACTGAATGTAGTTAGTCCATGTAAGCCCACATGCTACTGACTACATTTTAGCTTACATTAGTGTTAATGCTCATTTTCAGCATTAGAATGCGGCTTTCCAACTTTGGCGGGCATCTTATAAATTTCTTCAGAAATTTTCTAGTCACTATTATGATTATAGTTTGTACAGTACCTATGTTCAACAAGTGTTCGTTTTTCATCTGCGGTATTTCTTCTATCACTGCAGGGAAAAGAGGTTAAAACATTTGTGAATGCTACATATTACATCTGTGTTTCACTTTCTCAAGATATTAGTTATTATAGTGTATATGCACTCATTGGCAAAACAAAACAGTTCAGGATATTAAAGAAATGATGCTGAAATTTAAAAAAAATGGTGATGGCTGAGGAGCTTCTCTGCAGGATTGCTCTGCTAATAGAAATTGCCTATTGTTCTGACATGGTTGTGATTGTGGCCGATTTAAGCAAGATGCAATAAAAGTGATGAAATGCAATCTGGTACATACTTAGCTTTTCCTGCGCGATCATCATCATCTGAACTGAAATAAAATGGAATGAAAACAAATTATTAAAATGAAGTAATTTGTTTTGTTTTCAATAGAAAAACACCAACATTCAGTTTTTATTTTGTAAACAAAAATCATTGTTAAGATTAAAAACAATCAGATGATTGCTGAGCAAACATAAATAAAATGAAACATTCATAGGGTCATTAAAAACAATCTTGTTTGGCATTAAAATACTTTTTAATGATTTTAAGTTAGGTCAGACTCTGTGAGTAATTTTCCTTCGCTTCTCCTGGGTTCATATAATAAAGATTAGAATTTCTGACAGATCAGATCTAAAAAAAATGGCAGTGATGTTTAAGAAAAAAATATAATACAAAAACATATTTCTTTCTGACTAAAAATTGCATCTGAGATATAAAACCAAGCATCCATGTTCATACCAAACAACATATCTAAATGAACAATTTATTTACATCTCTTTTGCATAAAAATATTTAGGGAAATTTGCCTTACCTCAAAAGTGAACTGAGCCAGTGCCCCATTTTTCATAAGAGAAGTGTCTGTTTTGTCTGAGGTTGAAACACTTTGTCAATCTGAGAGTGAAACTGATAAAATACCTGGCTTTATGAAGACAGACAAGTGGCACTTGTTTCTACGTTGTGTGACTCGATCACCATGGTGGAACATTCTGGTATTACATGCTGTCAGTTATCAAGCATGTTTCCAACTCTCACATAGCTTAATCTAGAGCAGTTAAACTGGACCAGAGCTTGTGTGGCATGGCAGCCCTTTAATGTACACAGACACATTAAAGGGCCTCAAGCACCATTTCCTGGGCTAAAAGGGAATTTTAGCCCACAGTAGATTGTTGGACTGAAGCAGTCCTGCTAACAGCAACATCATCTATTGGGATTGTATGGAGTTCATCCGCACTCTCATTGGTAGCTAGAGCAATCCGTCTGATTGATTGACATACTGTGCTTCCACATTTTGTTCTGGACTGCAGTAACCTTTATACACCGAAACATAGATTGGTAGGCAACTTGTAGTTAAGTGCCTTTCCTAAGGGCACACAGACATTTGACAGAAGTAAAGTGAAATCGGACCTTCCGATCACAAAACGACTACTCAACCCACAGAGTCATGGTTGTCCTCCTACACATCCATTTTCTTACAACACAGAGACAGACAGGACGGACAACCATTCATGCACAAACTCACACCTAAGGAGAATTTACACAGACCAACTAACCTAACAGTCATGTTTTTGGATTGTGGGAGGAAGCCAGAGTACCCAGAGAGAACCCACGCATGCACAGGGAGAACACACAAATCCAACCCAGGACCTTCTTTCTGCAAGGCAACAGTGCTACAAACTGTGCCACTGTGCAGCCCCCCTGCTACACAATTCCTCTCAATTCACATGTATTATTATGCAGAGTTTTCTCGTGCTGGGCCTCAAGAATGGAACCAAATATTTTTAGGCTAACTCTGTCAATGGCCAAAGATTTCCAACCTTATTTCTCTTTCTTCTTGTCAAGGAAAGCAAAGTCCCAATGTTAACTTTCCACCACGGCTCCCTGTAGCTCAGACAATAGACTTTAAAATACTGTTGTTAATCTATAAATCACTGAACGGTTTAGCACCACTATATATTAAAGATCTGCTGTTGTTATATCAACCTTCCAGACCCCTCAGGTCTTCTGGTTCTGATCTGCTTTGCATCCAAGAACCAGAACCAAACACTGCACTACAAATGTGGGACAAACTTCCAGAAAATTGTAAAACAGCTGAAACACTGAGTTTGGATCAACATTAAAAATCCACCTTTTTATAGTTGCTTTTGATAGTAGTAAATGGAGCACTTATCAACATATTTGACTGCTGATTGTGATGATGGCACTTGACAAAATCTATTGCTTCTTTCAACATTGGTGACTATATGATGTTTTTATGATGTAAAGCTTTTTGAACTGCCTTATTACTGAAAAGTGCTATACAAATAATGTTGAACTTGAACACACATCATCAGCATTGTCTAAATATGTTTACATAATTGTTACATTTAATGGTCTGTACAAATGGCCAGCCACTCATCACAAGCACAATCCAGACTTCTACACTAACATTTATTAATGTTAACATTTAACAACATTAATTGTTGAACAGCAAGTATTACAGCCCTCTCCCTTATAAGCCCAGAGCTCAGTCACAGGAGAGGGTTTGGCTCCCTGGACCGGATATGTTTTCTAATTTTTTACACATAAATCTTCCTCCAACAAAAACTCTGCTAAATATAATAAATATGAAATTTCTGTGCATTCAGTAAGTTAATGAACAAATATTATTAACCAGTTAAGCGTATAAACACTCTGATATAACCTTCTGCATGCAGACATACAATTTTGTCACTGCATCCTTGTTTTCTAATAAGCCTTGAAGAAGATAATTGATTAGACTTCAATTTTGCCTATCTTGGACCGTTTATTTTGACATACAGGTATGTTTAGTGTAGATACTAGATCTTTTTAGGTTTCTGCTAAAACCTAAAAAAGTTTTAAAACTTTTCTATATTTTGTCACATTACAATCATAAACCTAAATATCTTTTATTGGATTTTTTATGTAAAAGCTGTGAAGTAGAAAGAAAATTATATATTATTTAAAATATTTTTTACAAATAAAAAATGGAAAAATGTGATGTGAAAAAGTATTCAAAAAAAGTCAACAAAAGCTATTTGCACGACAATGAAAACTACCTTCTTGTTTCCGGAAGATGGCCTGAAAAATAAGCATTTTTTTAATAATCTCAGTTGTCGGATTAATCTAGATATTTCAAACCAGCAGTAAATACAAAAAATAATACAGAACATTTGCATCTCCTTATAAGATATTTACATTTAAAACTTCAAAAAAATGTAAAAAATTTCAGAAACTCAGTGCTACTGAGAGGTAGAGTCTCCAAATTCGGGTGAGAAAAAATCTTTAGGGATTCATTCTCTTTGATGCAAACCAGAGCCCAATCTTATGACAAGTTCCACTTAAGTGATGAAAAGTTTGCAACTTTTTCTTGAAAAACTTCATCCAAACACTGTGTAAGAAAAAATACATATTTTTCTTCAAGAAATAATAACTCAATTTATTCATCAGAATTAGGTTATATGAGGTTAGATAAGTTGTCTCAATTTATTGCAGTACACAACATATTTTTGCTTCCAGCAAAACATCAGCTGATCAAATATTAAAATGAAACAGAAACATACATTTATGCATTCTGTTCCAGCACTTAGAATCAGATAAGGTATGTCATACCTTTTAAAGATCAGGTAAAAAGATTATAGAAAAAAATATGAAAAATGCATAGATAGTTGGTGACCTGTATGGTTGGTTGAAATTGTTTCCTTGTACGTGCTCATACACACAAAAGTTAAGAATTCAAAAACAACTCTGTTCAAAACATTTAGTCATTTTCCTAAGGGTACATAGACATGTGACAGAAGGAAAGTGAAATCAGACCTTCCGATCACAAAACAACTACTCTACCCACAGAGTCATGGTTGTCCTTCTACACATGCTCACATACACAAAAGTTAAGAATTCAAAAATAACTCAGTGCAAAACCTTTAGATGCCTCCTTCAATCAGGAATCACACAATGTCAGTGTTCTTAGCTGAAATGTTCAACAGATACTAAAAATAAACAATAGTTTCTTTACATGCAATTCCCAATACTTACTTTTTAATCACTGAAAAATGCACAATATGTTGCAATCCAATTGTGTGTTTCTGACAAATATCTTAATCAACACATGTGCGTGTGCGTGCTTGTGTATATAATGTTTTGGTAACTTTATTTTTAACTTTATTTGACAGTTTGTGCATAAGACTGATATGACACGGTCATAAACATAATAAAACACCTGTTATGAACATGAAGGAGTCTTTATCAATGTCTATGACTGTTAGTAAATAATGACACTTTTACTGTGAAGGTGCTCTAAAAGTTGCATTGAAAGTCCATTAAAAGTGCCAATTTGCAGTGTCAACATTTACAAAATAAATAGGGTGTTGAAGACATGGTGCAATCAAAACAGGAGCAGCATATAGATGCCTTTTCATCTGTTTAAATGCCTTTTGACAAACCAGAGACCATTTAAACTTAACATCTTTGTGCAGCAAATTTGTTTAAGGCACCACAACAGAAGGAGTTTTGACAAAACCATCTTTAATACTCCACCAGCCATAGGAAACGCATGAGCTCCTTCTTAGTAGCTGAAGCAAGAAACTGTTCTACCACCTGAATCTTTGCTGCAACAGGGCTGACCTCACCCTGGCCAGTATACAACCTAAATACTAGGCAAAGTGCGCTTTCAAACTCGCACTTTTCGAGATTCACCGTTAATCTCCTGTCTGCCAAACAAGTGAAAAGCTCCTGATTGTGCTCCACGTGCTTTTCCCAGGCGTCAACATACACCATCATCTAAATAGACAGCGCAATCAACCCGATAGTCCGGTAAACTCGTTTCAAGATCGGACCAAAATTGCAACATCTGTTACATTTTCAGCTGGTGCGGTTAGTGGTTATTCATATGCTATGAATATACAAATGAGGTAATTACCGGTAGTCCAGTTTTTGTCACTTATTGAAGGTTTACAAATTACAGTGGCTTAACTGCACCCAGTAATGGTAAAATAAAGTGATAAACAGGTGTCAACCAACTTTGAACCATTTATATTCTGTTTTTCCTTGCTCTTCATGCTGCGCAGACTCATTACCATGGCAACTGACACAACACCTCCAATAACCCTCAAAGCAGAGAGCAATATATTGATCAGAATGCCCTGCACTGTTGCTGGCTTCTTGCTTGCATCTACACTACGTTCAAACAATGTCGATTGAGGTTTTTAGGCGGATCAGAGTTCGCTAAACAGGGCTGGTGGGAATGCAGCCTTAGATTTCTGCAATGTATGAGCTAATGTTTCCTCAGCATTTTCTACATGTCATTATGTTATATCAATTTTGTTTATTTTGTATTAATTTTGGTTTGAAGTTTTTTATGGATTTTTATTAAATTAAAAGTCTTTTTACTGTGCACTTTCCCAAAATAAGCCAGTGTGAAATTGACGAATGATGGAGCCCATTGAGCTATATGGAACCTTAAAAGCAGCAGAAATGTTTCTGGATTTTTCCCCAGAGTTGTGCCTCAACTCTGAATTGTCTACTGACAACTCCTTTGATTCATGCTCTGTGTTTGACCGAGCTTGAATATTGATTAAATACTGAAAATGAAAAATGAGAATACGCGCTGTTGAATCTTTTTGCTGTGGTTTAAAAGGTGTGTCCTAAAATATATTATCAAGAACAATCCCAAAATGTTAAATAATTGTCCACCAATTCAACGGCACTTCCATTTTACTACTGTTGGTGCAAGATGGTGTGATGATTTCCGAAAGTAAATTATAATTTCTTAGTTTTCAGACTATTGACCTTTAAAAATGATTCATCACACCAGATAACAAACTCATCCAGAACTGTCCCATAATGATGCTCATCATGAAGAAGGATTCAAGGATTTTGTTGTCATTTGAGTTTTTCTGTGTTTTTGTGGAGTCTCTGTGTTGTTCTGGCTACCCCTTGTTTGTCTCCCTGTCTCCCTGTGTATTTAATCCCTCCTGTGTTCCTTGTTGTTCGTCGGGTCCTTGTCATTTCTGTCTGGTCTTTTGTCCAGTTCTGCCGTTAGTTGTTTATTATCACTAGTTGCTACCAGATTGAGAGCTCTTAACCTTCTACTCAATCTGTGCTGCCTGGATTTTGGCGTTTGGATTTTGTTGCTGACATCATCATTAAAAAATAATCTTTTCATTCCAACCTGGGTCCCCAGCGTCTGCCTCACCACCTCACACTGCATGTCATGACAGATTCAAGAAGACTAACAATCAATCTATCAACCACGTACCTAATGAAATGTCTATTAGCCTGTGTACTCTGACAGTCATTTCAGACCAGGAAAAGACAAGAACCCCATGGTGAGTCAGTAGAAGACTTCAGCTGATTGGAAAAACAAGTGTCAATAACTCCGACACACAGATCTGTCTGTTAAAAAAAAATCTAAAATCCAGTCTAAAATCTAAAATCTAAAATCCAATCCAGTCTACAAGATTAAAATCAAGTTTGCATTGATTAAGAACAATGATTTGAATAGACAATCCACTCTAATTTAAGCACTTAGATGAAGCCCATCTTAGATGATGGGCTTCATCTAAGCCCATCATCTAAGAATGCAAGTTCTTAGATGGCATTCTTAGATGAATGCCATCTAAGAATGGCATTCATTCTTAGATGGCATTAGTGATGGCACAGTGGCTCCAACTACGGTTGACTGCACTAGCATACACGACAGCTGCAGAATTAATTTACACCTGAATAGATGTTGGAAATGTTCTGTTGTTAATCAGTGATTTTTTTTTCTTTCTTTTTTGCTACGATACAACAAAGCAAAGGAAGTAAACAAGATGCAGGTTAATGACATTTTAACGATTTCTTGTTAAAAACATATTTTTGAAAGAGCAAGTCAGTTATTGCCTGACATGTCTGAGTGCTCTCTTCAGTTCCTAAACAATCTTATCCAAACTTTAGCGGTTTCAGCAGCCAGTGCATCCATTTTTGACTTGTGCTGAGAACATATTTGATCTTGAAGGAAACTTGAGCTGTGACCTGAGCTGGCATTTCTGAGATCTGGTGACACAGTGACTCCGATATGAAAGTCACTAAACAGGACTTAATCAAACTGAGTATATTTGCTTGTAAAAATTTACTTTTAAAATCAGTCTGTATTGATGTTGTATATCAGCAGATTCTGTGATGGTAAATTTGTTTGAGAAAATAAAAGAAAATGAAAGTACACTTGTCTAGGTTGAGACTAGTGTATTAATCTATTACCCATCTGCAAAATTAACAACAAGATTAAAATTAAATGTTCTCATTTTTTTTGTATGCTATCTGAGTGCCTAATCCTTATATTTATATAATGTTATTGTTCAGTATTCCAAATGTGTGGGGATTTTTTATTGCCTCTTTAAACATTTAATGAGTATGCTTACACTATTAATAATAGAGATAATCCTATACCCTGTGTTTGTTTCTATTTATAATTGTTTACTGCAACAATGTAGGAATGTAGAGGTGGATCAGGGGGAGGAGCTTCCATGAACAAAGTGAATAAATGCCATCTGAAAGATGCTCACTCACATTGACATCTATTTTGCATTGCAAAACTTTGAGCTGTTTCAAAATGGGTGACGGCTTCATAATAGCAATAGACTTTGGCACTGCGTACAGTGGCTATGCTTTCAACATAACACCAAGAGATGAAGAAATTAATCCTATTTTAAAAAAGTGGGGAGAAGCGCTCGGGCTGGATACCCCAAAGACTCCCACCAGCATCCTGTTTGATAAACATGAAGAATTTTTGAAGTTTGGCTATGAAGCCAAAGAAGCATACATCAAAATGCGTGGAGACGATGCAAAGAATCATTATTTCTTTGAAGATTTTAAGATGGCTCTCTATGGTAGGGTAAGTCCAAACAGTTTGTATTTTCACACTTTACTGTCTATTCAGTGTCTGGTGCATGCAAATAAGCATGCCATATGTGAGCAAACCTTTTATTGAATATCTTCAGGAGCTTACCAGGGATGTGACAGTAAAAGCAGCCAATGGGAAGGAAATGACAGCTCTGAAGGTTTTCTCTGAATCCCTGAGATTCCTGAAGGATGATGCTCTTACTACCATCAACTTCAAATTAGGAGGGGCAGAATTCTTGGCTTCTGACTTCACCTGGGTCCTGACTGTTCCTGCCATATGGGATCCTTCAGCTAAACAGTTCATGAGAGAAGCTGCAACTCAGGTAACATCAGCTATCTTAAGCTGTGTTCCCATTGACCACAAAAATGGAATTACGAAACTAAATTCACTGAATGGAAACAAGCTAATAAAAAAAAGTTACATAAATGGCTTTAACAGCCTTTTTAGCATCATGCTAGTTTGCATACAGCAGCATGACTCTTATTTGTGGACACTGGCCTCCTTGGACAATACTCACATGAAGTCATCTCACATCTTACATTTAGCCACTCCCAAGTATAACTCACTCCAGTGCCTGAGGAAATTGTCAAAGTTTCCTCTGATGGCTGATAGGTGATGAATGCTTCAGCCGTATTTATATATTTTTATATATGTCACATATATCACTTATATATAAATATGTAAACATATATATGTGTTTATATATGTAATATACATTATATATGTAAATATAAACACTTATATATAAGTGTTTATATGTGTTGCCACCATGACCTCTGAGTTATCACTTGAACAAGCTTATCAAACAAACACATTTTATTTGTATAGCACCTTTCAGTAACAATGCATTTCAAAGTGCTTATTTCACTTAATCTCTTATTTAATGGAAACACCATAATTGCAAAATTGTGTAATTTGACATCAGAATATTGACAAAGATTTGCACATAATTGTCATGGAAACACAGCTACAAAGAGCAACAAAGTTCTAAAATGTTCAGAGTTGCAATACATTATATTCCTCTTTCAGGCAGGTATTGTATCAGAAGGAACAGAGAATAAACTGGTCATTGCACTGGAACCAGAAGCTGCTTCAGTCTGGTGTAAAAAGCTTCCAGCTGAGGGTTTCATCACACAGAACCACAGTAAAGACTCTCTGGATCAGACTCCAGGAACTCAGTATATTGTTGTTGACTGTGGAGGTAATGTTTTCAACTTACACTGTTAATATATTTCTCCAAACATTATAATAAAACTAATCTAACATCTTATAACAACTTTGTTGTTATATCAGCTTAAAGAGATTTCTTGAGCCATTAAGGATAGCAGTACATAAACTGTAGAAAATCAATTTTACCTACTATGCTTTTTGCTGCAGGAGGAACCATTGACATCACTGTTCATGAAGTCCTGGAAGGAGGAACCCTGAAGGAGCTGCACAAAGCCTCTGGAAATGACCTGGGAGGACAAAATGTAGACAGAAAGTTCAAAGAATTTCTCAGAGAAATATTTTGTGATGGGATCTGGGATGAATATGAAGAAAAGTATCCAAGTGAAGTTCAGAAAATGATGTATGACTTTACCCGTCTCAAACAGGTAGATGATGATGTTCAGATTACCTGCCAATTTAATCTGGGAAAACTGGCTCAGGAAAAAAAAGATGTAGAAGAGTTTTTTGAGAGTGTGAAGGGCGCATCTTGGAACGATGGATCTATCAAAATCTCTCGAGAGAAACTGAGGTCTTTTTTTGATCAGAGTCTGCAGGGCATCAGTCAGAGTATCAGAGAAATCCTGAATCAAGATTTCAAAATTGAGTTCATTCTGTTGGTGGGGGGTTACGCTCAGAGCCAAATCTTGCGTCAGCACATTATGGATCAGTTTGGTGGTCAGTGCAAAATTCTGTGTCCCCACAGGGCCCAAGAGGCAATTGTGAACGGGGCTGTGCAGTTTGGAAAAAACCCAGAGGTGTTAGCGTCCCGCAAAAGTGCTTTCACTTACGGTATAGCAGTGTCTGACATCTTCAATAAGACAAAGCATAAGGAAGAGAAGAGATTCGATGCAGAGGGAGTAGACTATTGTAGTGATCTATTAGATGTACTGGTGAAAGAGGGAGAAGATGTGATGTGGAATGAAACCAGAAAGTTCTTCTTTTGTCCGATACGATCGGACCAGAAATCAATGAATCTGAGATTTTATCAAACGGAAAGAAAAGATGCAATGTATGTAGATGACTGGGGAGTGGAGGAAGCTGGATCATTCATTGTTGAGATGCCTGATACTGCTGGAGGCAAGAATCGTACAGTCAGGCTGGATATCAGCTTTGGAGCCGCAGAGATAAATGCCACAGCCAGAGATAAAGCTTCTGGGAAAAAGGGATCAATTAAGATTGACTTCATGACCAAAGGCAGCGAGAATAAAAGCCGCAAGTTTGTACATGCCCCAACTGTTCTTGTAAAGGATTGAGAAACATGAAGTGGGATTGATTTGAGAAATCATAATAATCAATTTTTTCTGAGACTAATCCAGTTAAAAGTTTTTAATACTTCTAATCCTGTCAAGTTCTTTGTTGAAACTTTGATTTAATTTAGGTTTTTCTTCTAGTCTTTGGTTTTGGTCCTTGAACAGTTCTGTCAACAAATCACAAATGTCTGATTTAATATCTTTTAGTATACTCTTCTATTGTATTCCACTAATAAATTACTTTGTAAAAGCTTTCAGTTAAAAATTCTTTTAAATTTGTAAAATCCAAAGAGTGAGGAAGTAAAACATAAATCACCAGTAAAGAAATTGATTTAGGAAAATATTAACTTTATTTGTGGATTACCTATAAAAAAAAACACCTGTATTTTTTATGTTCTGAAATATAAAAATACAAGTTGTTACCTGTATTTTTTATGTTTTCTTCTGAAATATTGTACCCACCATATCTTATTGTGCTAAAGTTAACAAAATAAAGATGTTGCATTTATGTGGTGTAGTTGTGTTCATTTAAAATTCAGGCTGCTCAGGATAGGTGATGTACAGACTCTTACGAAGACCCCAAAGTAGGGAACCACACATAGCAAACATTAATAAAATCCATTTGCCCAATCAGTCTAAAATCTGTCCATAATCAAGTGTGAGTGAGTAACGTGTTTTCTTCAATCAATGAGCCTCAGTTGCATAGTTTTCAATACAGAATGAAGGAAATTTAAGTGTTACAAAATCTAACAATTCTCATTCACAGCACATTGACACTTTAATGATATTTTATCTGATCACTAACATAATCATTTACTATCTAATTAATAGTGTTGTTGATATAATTCTGTATTTTTTATTATGGATAAATACATAAAAGTCCAGTTAGTCACGTTCAAAAGTTTTTGAATGACTTTGAATGTCTTTAATTAAGTCATGTGTTAGGATGTAATTATGGGTTGTTTCAAAGGCCCACTGATTTCTGAAAAAGTATTAAAATGTATTTTACTTTAAAGAGCATTACTTGACATAATTTCACAGTCATTTAAAATAAATAGCTTCATGGAGTCTTCAAGGTCATGCATTTGAACAGCTGCAGAATCATGCTCTACACAATACAAAAGTTGTATTATGTATAATTACACAGAAAAACTTTCTCCGCAAGTTTTCCGAAGAGTAATTAATTGTACAAGATGTAGGATTTCTGAAAGTCTTTGATGCCACATAACCTAATAAAATGCAAATAAACATTGTATGTCATGCTAACAGTTTGGACAATGTGCAGACAGGAATTGTTGTATTACTCAACTATTGTCTAATTTGGAAAGTTAATAAAACAGATAAATTGAATATGTTGTCCTTTGCAAGAATATTCATACTTCTTGAACTTTCTCAGTTCAAGGAGTAAAATCAAATTGTATGTGATGGACCAAACAAAGCAAAGTCTATTTTTGAAGAAAAAAGAAAATGACTCAAGGCTTTCTATTTTTTCCTATTAGAAAGAGACAACAGTGGCTTTGTTGTATATTTAGCAATTTGACTCAAATACAAATTCAGCTAAATGAATCCACTGTGCTAATCCACTGTACCAGATATTATAATTCTTGTAGACTATGTATAAATTAATCACCACAAAATGAGAGAATGACTGTTGTTAATATACTGCTGTCTTTGGGCTGACAGGTGCAGCAAGTTGAAGTGAAGCATGTGAAAGATCGACTGATAAGCAACACATTTATCAACCATTCTTCAGTCTGAGGCGCAACAAGACAAACATCAGACTTGCTGTTTTCTGCACTTGAGAATTTGAAGGTAAGACAGAAAAAAAAATAAAACTTCAAACTAATACAAAAGAGAATTACTTAAACACAAACGGAGTGCTAAATTAAATCTGATGCAGAATTTTATCTGATTTTATCTGACTTTAAAAGAGAAAGTTGAATGTTCTGTTCTCAGCACAGTGGGGTAGGAAAGTCAAGTCAGTTAAATTTCTTGTTGTTTGATAAAACCATTAACTGAGAAAGTGTTTTGTGTCTGTCAGGGTTAGATATTTTTAAAACATCCTGTTAGATACAGAAATTAAAATGTGACAATGTGTTTGGCTTTCTTTTAATTTAGTTTTAATTTATTTCTTAAACATCTTGTGTTTGTTGTATTTGAATAAAAAAGCTTCAATTATGCTGCAGTGGCAATCCTGTGGCTTTTACTCCGACTCTTATCAACGTTTGCGAAGACGTTGATGTGCTGTAATGATGTGAGCATATACTGACATCTACTGGCCAAATTGGATGTAGAACATCATAAATGTGTCTAAAAACAGGACATCGTTTTCAAAGTGAAAATAAAAAGCAAGCAATAGTCTTTAAAATATACAGATGACATATCATTACTGTTCTAAATTATGGTCCTTAGTCGATTTTCCAAAAGTTTTTTTTTTTTTTTTTTTTTTTTTTTTTTTTTTGCCTTAAACATTTTTTGAGAAGGTAGAGGTGTTTTGTTTTTCCTGACAAAATTACTTTTTCCAAAAAAAATTGTAATATTTTAGGAAAGTGACGTTTTTGTGTCTTGACAGACCATCTGCTGACATGGCAACATCTACCCCAGATGGTTCAAAGTAAGTATTTCCATTATGTTTCTTTTGAGACTGTTATTGTTATAGTAGTGTTATAGTAGTAAAACTTCTGGAATACTAAAATGTCATACTAAAATGACAGTTTTTAAGATTATTGGGCTTATTGCAACTAGTAAACAGGAACTTTTACATAAGTGGTATCAAATTTAGATTTCAGCTTTTTTGTTCTTCTTGTAATTATCTTTAGTAAATTTCAGTTGATTAATAATGCTTCAATTGAAAGCAAACATAATCCCAAAGTATTTTACAAGACAAGCAGATTCAGTTCATACTCAAAAACAACATAATCAATTCATATCATTTTTTATGTTATCTTACAATAATACTTATATTACTATTATTCAGTTAAATTCAGATGATTGAGTCAAATTGAAAACTGGACCAGGTTTTCTGTCTAAGTCCTCAAAATGACTCTTTGTTTTATTGCTAAATCTAAAACAATTAATTTTTTTAACACTTCAGTTGTCTGTTTTTACCCTCTGCTGTTATAAGCTCTATAACTTGCATTATTTAGATTCTTTGTACTGTATTTACTTCTTGTTTTTTAATGTCTTGTTTTTGCATGGTGTCCTTGAGTGTGTGGAAAGGCCAAGAAATAAAATTATTTATTGTCAAAATTAAAGGTATTCTCAATCCTTACATCCCAGGTTAAAGTCAGTTTAATCATCACAACTTTAGAAATAATTACCTAGAGCACTGTACTGTATTCTCTGGTACATTGCTAGGGAATAGCAGCAATTATAACTGATGTGTGAAAATAAAAAACTAATTGTTTGTGTTATAATTTTTTCACACAGCTTCGAGATGGACGACAGCAATGACACCAAACAACTGATTGAGTAGGTATTACTGTAAAAATGATCATTAATAATATGAGACCTTATTCCCCAATTTTGTCTCCATCCATCCTTGACTCAATCAACGCATATATTGTATGATTAAATCAAAACACTATATCTTTTTGTTTATTTTTATACAGAGGGATGAAGGTAGACAGCAGTGAAATCAAACAAGAAACTGAGTAAGTGATAAACTAGTTGATCATCTATAAAGTCAATCAATCATTAAACCAATCATTTGTGAAACTAAATCACCAGTTTGTTTGATTTCACACAGATTGGACAAGGGAAACTGTGATGGCTTCCAACAACAGCAGATGGTGTTGTTGGAAGCCGATGGTGTACTACCCAAGTTTATTAAGAAGATAAAAGAGATCTAAATTTTCTAAAGCTTTAATTCTCAAAACTGGACTCTGCTTCTGGTGCAAACTCTCATTAATTAAGCTATTCTGGTTTATAGTGTCAAGAAATAGTCAAAACATGTTACATATTCTTTCAGGTGACCTTACCGATTGTATGTAGAATTGAACCGAATAACTGAAATAACACTAAAGAACTTATTAGAATGAGAAATTCAGGATAGAAAAGGAATTATGTTATGGGGGGCCTATTTTTTATATTTAGTGTTTTTATTATTAATCACAACTTGTTTTCACCCCTCTACATATGGAAAAATATAATATAACAATATTTATAACATTATTTCTCATATTATTGTGACAGAAAATAATTTTGGGAACTAAATTAAAACAAGGAATATTTTCCAGCTGTTAACCTATAGTTAATATTTCTTACATTTTAATGTTTTTACATAAATGTTTTTGCACATTCAACAGGCTAAGTCATGTTGAGTGTGAGAACGAGACAGTAAAAGAGAACGTGGAAGAAATTAAGTATTTTTGTAAAGCGAAAATTTCATCAAACAACACTCCTAAAAACGCCGATGGTAAAGTTAATTATTTGGAATCCGTTACTGTTCTTTTATGTAAACAATGCCGCACAGCACACCTGCTGAAAAAAATTATTCTTGGAGATGGTTTGCATGTTATTTCTGCAAATCTTTACTTAGTCTGTGATCAGTCTCCTCAGAATGAAATAAAAATAATTTCTGTATTGTGCATCTTGTTCCACAGTTCCACACATTTTAATAATCAAATAGTCCAAATTTAATTAATAAATATTGTCCACATTTTTTTACAATATTCTAAAATGTTGAATATTACAGGAAGTCCTGTACACAGATGACGGAAGACCTGCACTCAGCAGAGAACAGGTACAGTATGTGAATCTTCTAAAATAGCAAATGAGAAGCTTACAAAACTATTTCATCATAGTCGTCCCCTCCTTGTTGAATCACATAGTAACCTGAGTGTGTGTGTTACTCAGCAACATTGTATGGGCTGAGAGTAGTGGGGTAAGTCTGTGCCCAACCTTCTCTATGCCAGCTGTATAGGACAGGTGACCCTAGCGATTGTATATAGTATTGAACCAATTAACTGGTTCAAATCTGTTTCAGTGTTATTAATAAATAACACGAAAGAATTTATTAGAATTTAAGGTGAGAGAAAAAAAATGTTAGGTGCCTATTTTTAGCTTGTTTTCGCCCCTCTACATATGTAAAAATAAAAGTAGCACTCATATACATATATTATTTAAAAAATATATAAAGACATGCATTATTTCTAGATGTAAAAAATATCTAGGGCATTATTTCTCATATTATTGTGACAGAAAATAATTTTGGGAACTAAATTAAAACAAGGAATATTTTCCAGCTGTTAGTTTTGTCCTTTAGTTAATATTTCTTACATTTTAATGTTTTTACATAAATGTTTTTGCACATTCAACAGGCTAAGTCATATTGAGTGTGAGAACGAGACAGTAAAAGAGAACGTGGAAGAAATTAAGTATTTTTGTAAAGCGAAAATTTCATCAAACAACACTCCTAAAAACGCCGATGGTAAAGTTAATTATTTGGAATCCGTTACTGTTCTTTTATGTAAACAATGCCGCACAGCACACCTGCTGAAAAAAATTATTCTTGGAGATGGTTTGCATGTTATTTCTGCAAATCTTTACTTAGTCTGTGATCAGTCTCCTCAGAATGAAATAAAAATATTTCTGTATTGTGCATCTTGTTCCACAGTTCCACACATTTTAATAATCAAATAGTCCAAATTTAATTAATAAATATTGTCCACATTTTTTTACAATATTCTAAAATGTTGAATATTACAGGAAGTCCTGTACACAGATGACGGAAGACCTGCACTCAGCAGAGAACAGGTACAGTATGTGAATCTTCTAAAATAGCAAATGAGAAGCTTACAAAACTATTTCATCATAGTCGTCCCCTCCTTGTTGAATCACATAGTAACCTGAGTGTGTGTGTTACTCAGCAACATTGTATGGGCTGAGAGTAGTGGGGTAAGTCTGTGCCCAACCTTCTCTATGCCAGCTGTATAAGACAGGTGACCCTAGCGATTGTATATAGTATTGAACCAATTAACTGGTTCAAATCTGTTTCAGTGTTATTAATAAATAACACGAAAGAATTTATTAGAATTTAAGGTGAGAAAAAGAATAATGTTAGGTGCCTATTTTTAGCTTGTTTTCGTCCCTCTACAAATGTAAAAATAAAAGTAGCACTCATATACATATATTATTAAAAAAATATATAAAGACATGCATTATTTCTAGATGTAAAAAATATCTAGGGCATTATTTCTCATATTATTGTGACAGAAAATAATTTTGGGAACTAAATTAAAACAAGGAATATTTTCCAGCTGTTAACCTATAGTTAATATTTCTTACATTTTAATGTTTTTACATAAATGTTTTTGCACATTCAACAGGCTAAGTCATGTTGAGTGTGAGAACGAGACAGTAAAAGAGAACGTGGAAGAAATTAAGTATTTTTGTAAAGCGAAAATTTCATCAAACAACACTCCTAAAAACGCTGATGGTAAAGTTAATTATTTGGAATCCGTTACTGTTCTTTTATGTAAACAATGCCGCACAGCACACCTGCTGAAAAAAATTATTCTTGGAGATGGTTTGCATGTTATTTCTGCAAATCTTTACTTAGTCTGTGATCAGTCTCCTCAGAATGAAATAAAAATAATTTCTGTATTGTGCATCTTGTTCCACAGTTCCACACATTTTAATAATCAAATAGTCCAAATTTAATTAATAAATATTGTCCACATTTTTTTTACAATATTCTAAAATGTTGAATATTACAGGAAGTCCTGTACACAGATGACGGAAGACCTGCACTCAGCAGAGAACAGGTACAGTATGTGAATCTTCTAAAATAGCAAATGAGAAGCTTACAAAACTATTTCATCATAGTCGTCCCCTCCTTGTTGAATCACATAGTAACCTGAGTGTGTGTGTTACTCAGCAACATTGTATGGGCTGAGAGTAGTGGGGTAAGTCTGTGCCCAACCTTCTCTATGCCAGCTGTATAGGACAGGTGACCCTAGCGATTGTATATAGTATTGAACCAATTAACTGGTTCAAATCTGTTTCAGTGTTATTAATAAATAACACGAAAGAATTTATTAGAATTTAAGGTGAGAAAAAGAATAATGTTAGGTGCCTATTTTTAGCTTGTTTTCGTCCCTCTACAAATGTAAAAATAAAAGTAGCACTCATATACATATATTATTAAAAAATATATAAAGACATGCATTATTTCTAGATGTAAAAAATATCTAGGGCATTATTTCTCATATTATTGTGACAGAAAATAATTTTGGGAACTAAATTAAAACAAGGAATATTTTCCAGCTGTTATTTACCTATAGTTAATATTTCTTACATTTTAATGTTTTTACATAAATGTTTTTGCACATTCAACAGGCTAAGTCATGTTGAGTGTGAGAACGAGACAGTAAAAGAGAACGTGGAAGAAATTAAGTATTTTTGTAAAGCGAAAATTTCATCAAACAACACTCCTAAAAACGCTGATGGTAAAGTTAATTATTTGGAATCCGTTACTGTTCTTTTATGTAAACAATGCCGCACAGCACACCTGCTGAAAAAAATTATTCTTGGAGATGGTTTGCATGTTATTTCTGCAAATCTTTACTTAGTCTGTGATCAGTCTCCTCAGAATGAAATAAAAATAATTTCTGTATTGTGCATCTTGTTCCACAGTTCCACACATTTTAATAATCAAATAGTCCAAATTTAATTAATAAATATTGTCCACATTTTTTTTACAATATTCTAAAATGTTGAATATTACAGGAAGTCCTGTACACAGATGACGGAAGACCTGCACTCAGCAGAGAACAGGTACAGTATGTGAATCTTCTAAAATAGCAAATGAGAAGCTTACAAAACTATTTCATCATAGTCGTCCCCTCCTTGTTGAATCACATAGTAACCTGAGTGTGTGTGTTACTCAGCAACATTGTATGGGCTGAGAGTAGTGGGGTAAGTCTGTGCCCAACCTTCTCTATGCCAGCTGTATAGGACAGGTGACCCTAGCGATTGTATATAGTATTGAACCAATTAACTGGTTCAAATCTGTTTCAGTGTTATTAATAAATAACACGAAAGAATTTATTAGAATTTAAGGTGAGAAAAAGAATAATGTTAGGTGCCTATTTTTAGCTTGTTTTCGTCCCTCTACAAATGTAAAAATAAAAGTAGCACTCATATACATATATTATTAAAAAAAGATCTGAAGCAGAAAAAGGAAAAACCTATGTAATATGGTGGCATAGAAAGTAACCTGTCTCTATTCATTAAAACACCATTGTGTTTTAGAATCTTTTTACGCTTGAGTGTGAGGGAAGGAAAAACACATTTTTTTATGTGAGAAATGGTTTCTGGATAAAAATGTTTTAAAAGATAAGACGATGTTGGAATCTGCACATTTGAATAGTGGAAATTGTTTTTGAAGCATCAAAAATGTTTTGTTTCATTACACAGTATGGAAAAGATGGAGAAGCTTAAAGAGGAACTTAGAAAGAAAGAGTAAGTCATTTTTAAAGCTAATATTTGTAAGAATATTCTGCTCTTTCATACAAAGCAACCCACCCAGCTTCCCTGCTGAAAACAGAACATTTTATCATTAGTTTTTTCTTTTGCTTTGTCAAACCTTTCTTTAATTGGTGACAATTTATTTTCATTAATAACACCTTGAATAACTTCAATTCTTCATCAACAGGGAGGAACTGAAATCGTTCAAAAAGAGGTGCAGTACATGCTTGGAACTAAACACCCTTAAATGTTGTACATGCATTAACCATATTAGGTTCTGTTGACTCTCTGTGAACAGAGTGGCAGCAGGCATGGCTGTTTCATTGAAAACAGGAGGTATGGAGAGTTTGAACAACCCGGTCAGTAAAACCAGACTAACTGAGATGTATAGCGACCTGAAACTGCTGGAGTGGCCTAAAGTCAAAGATCAGCTGAAATCCAAGAAACTGACACCAGAACCGGCCAAAGCTATCATTCAGGTAATGTAGGACTTTTAAATAACAATGGGTAACAGGGATTAATGAGGCCCTTAAACTACCAGCATAACCGTAATTGTCTCATTTTCTAACATTTTACGAACAAAATGTATGTTTTCAGTTCAGTATAAGAAACTGTTTAGAAGTTCTGATTCTTAATTCTTAGATACAGTAATTTAAGTCAAATCAGAAACTGTGATCAGAAATTTAAATGAAAGACTTTCACCTTGTAGAAAAAGATAAAAGTTTTTTTTTTTCAGGTGGGAAAAAATCCTTCCAACTTAGGAATACCTTTAAAACCAAAGAATATCTTCAATGTATTCAAGCACTGAGTACATTCAATGTATTCATTCAATGGAAAAATGTGAAATTTTTCCATTATTTCAAATGATTCAGCAGTTCTCCCTTAAGTTTAATGCATTGCCTGTTTTCTATCCATATTTCATGGAAACATTCCAGACTTGCATTCATGATCTTCAGTCATGTCTTCTTACTGAGCCGATGAGATTTCATATTGTGTCCAAACACAGCCCACTCCTCCTTCAGGAAAAACGGAAAATTATTCTTTTTCGGCTGTTGTTTGACTTGTAACTGTACTTTAATATTTAGCTCTTAACTGCTAAATACCTTGCATAGTAGGTATGGTGAATTTACTGATTTCCCACATTTTGTCTCTACATATGTAAAACTGAAGTGACGGACTTCAGCAATAGAAAAAAATGGCTTTTGTATTGTATCTTTTTAAATGATAACAATGGTATAATCAGTTCAGCTTCCCTTTGTATCTCCTATAAACAAAAAACAATATTTACAGGATACATTTAAAGTTGCACATGAAGAAATGAAGAAAAAGAAGCAACAAATAGACGAGGCATTTAGACTGACTGAACTGGCTACTCAGAAGGTACTGGACTGTAGGACAGTTGTCTTCATTGCATCTTTAAAGAGACTTGTGAAAGTGGACTTTTTTTAAGCAGCAGCAGTCTTTCTGTGTTCCAGGTTAAAGAGTTGAAACAGCTCTCTGTTCAGAACCTGCAGATGGCTCTGTTCCATACCAGCAAAGATCTTCTGAAGGTATGTAGTTTCTAAAACTGGAACATCTAACAAAACATGAAAGTTGAATAATCAACATGTGATACTGAAAATCTTCTCCACAGTCTGGTTTTCCTGAAGTTGAAGGTCAGTACTCAGAAGAAGAGTTGGTGGATCTGAGACCTCTGACCTCTGAATGCTGCTGGCTGAGCTGCTTGATGGCTCTAAACAATCCTCCTCTTCAGCCTGACTGGGAGAACCATGTTCCTTCCATGGATCCTTGGGACATTTTCCCTCAAACCATTGCAGAAAAATAAATCATTTTTAAAGAAATGCTTTCACAGTTAAATTTTATTTCATTTAAGTTGGTGAAAATAAAATGTAATCCCAACTTGGTGGTTAACAGGCTAATCAACTGCAGGGATAATTATATTTCTGACTTTTATTTGGGTCTCTGTTGTCTAAACATTCTGAAGTAATCACATTTTTATCTTGATTTATTGATATGTTAATTACAAATTAAAATCATAATATTTGTATGTGGTGGTTGTTGTGTATTGGTGTATAATCAGGCAGAATGACCAAAAACAAACCTGGGCTATTTGACAGTGCATTACTTATATAAATATAAAGTAGCAGATACATCTAAAAATCAGACCAAACACTGAAATAATTGACTAGACTGAAAAAAAACTATTACAGCCAAATGTTAAGGAATTGTATTAAGTCTGTCAAGAATAGTGATGAAATATGGAATCAAAAATATCTTAAGTGTGTTGATGGTTACAACATACCTCTTTAATAGAGTTTATCAGCTTGTCAAACTTTTAACATGCTGATAAAAGTTTTATATTTCTCACAAAAAATGTTTTTATTGTTGTTCTACTAGATGACGTTACTGACATAACATTCGTCCAAGTATTACAATTTTTGAGAACAAAGAAATTAAATCCTGCTTTTAAATTGACAACGTGTGCTCTTGACTTATGACACTAAAATTCCCCCATACTCTTCCACGTCCATTAACAGGTGTCCAGAAAGACACCTGTTAATGTTTTAACAAAAGCGAAAACAAGAACCAACTGTTCTGTAATTTTAGATACAATCTTTAACCACTAGAGGGTGCTGTCAAAAAGGTAATCGGGCATTCAGACACCTTGTCAAGATGGCGAACAGGTAAACAAACATGCAACCTTCTGCTGAATTTACTGTGTTGTGTCTATTTGTTAAAAATCTCAAAAAATCCAGGTGACCAAAGCAAAAGTGAATTAAACTCAAATATATCACTTGATGCGCCGTGGATTTCTGGGTTACGCAGTTCCAAAAGTACCAAATAGTCAAAATGCAGTTCTTTGTTGCTTTATTACATATTCAGGCAAACAAGTTGCAGGCTTCGCAGGATTCTGATGCTTTTCTTGCTCTGATTCCTGCATTGTCTGACTACTTGATTGTATCACATGTTTACTGACTGACTGATAGGCTGACTGTCAAAGTAACTGACCACTGATAGACTGAGAACTGGCAGACTGGTGAAAAAAACCCAAAAAAACATGTGACTACTCACGTGCATAATGAGCTTCCTAAAACCTACGTATAATGTGAAACACCCATGTCCCAAACTGAAATTAACTAATTAAGTGCAGCTTAAAATTCAGAAGATTGTAACGGAGCTAATAAAAATGTATCTTAGCAGCCCCTTGATAAAGACAAACTATATGTTTATGATTTAAATAAGTACTTGTTTTAAATGTTGTGTAATTATGGGCCTTTGTTTAATTATATGTCAAAATCTTAATTTACATTGTAAAATTCATCAGTAAATCATGTCAAGTATGCTACAACTAATATGACTTCAACTGATTTTATTTCTATCTATTTCCTTATGACTCATTTGTCTAATCCCTTCAACACATGCAATAAATGCCCTAGTTGATTTTTTGTCTGATGAGAATTCCACAGAGTGAGCAGTCTTGGTTAAATCTGATTGAGTTAATAAACTGAATTTGGAAATTGTTTTGAAACTTAAATCAGCTAAATGGGGCTACTGCCACATGCGGCCCGCTCCAAGTACTCTCTCGCAGTACAACATGACAAAAGGGCGGACCATATCTCACAACTTTTTAAATATGCAAAATAACCTTTCTATACAACATACCTGACAAGAACAACAAATAGAAAAGAACCGTGTTACAGGCTGCCCGCTCTAAGTCCTACATAAACAAAAGTACATAACAGAAATTAACTTAATAAATCTATAAATAAACTGGATGTATTTAGATACAAAATAAATAGTACACGCCTCTCCCGCAGGACAACATGATAAAAGGGGAGGGTCTAAGGGGTGCAAACATTTTAAAGGCAATACCACAGAAGAAGAAATAAAAAGTGAGGGGCTTCCATTCTTAAAGTAACACGGTAAAAACAATGACAGATTTTCAGTCAGGTAGGAAACCATACAAAAAAACAAAAAAAAAAGACATTTTGAGTAATTATAACAAAAGAGAAATTAAACCAGGTTGGATATTATTTTTGTAATATTATCCTCATAAAACCACAGCTTAATGGAGTTATTTTTCGAAACTTTCACTTTGAACGTATTTTTTTCTCAAGCTGAAGTGAACGTGAAAGGGCTGTCATGATTTCCGAAAACAACCTTAGACGGATACCAAAGTTACATTTGAAGTATTTATTTATTTATTTGTTTATTTGTTTTAGTCAAAGAAAATGTTTTAATGAATTATCAAGAAATCATTTTGTAAGAATTTGGCATTTGTAAATATAGGAAGATGGGGCTGTTTGCTGCGTTTGTGTTCCTCCTGTTTGGTAAATTATTTTTTTTTTCCTTTCACCAAGCTTATAAATTTATTTAGCTAATCTTTTTCTTATTCTTCCTTCATATAAATAAAGCATTCTTTATTTACACGCTCAGCAATACTTAGAAATGCGGGATCTTTTTACGCAGAAAAATCTGTGTATATTTCTTCTTTATTTTAATTAGTCTAATTTCCGAATAACTGTCCAATAAGTTGTTCTGAGATTTATCATTTAATCTGATTTATTCTCTTTCTGTTTGTCAACAGATAAAAATATTCATTTCACTGTTCATGACGTCCTGGAAGGAGGAGCCATGAAGAAGCTGCACAACGACTCCAAGGACCATTTGGGGGGAAGATCTGTGAAAAGAAAATTCAAACTTTTCCTGGGAGAAATCTTCTCTGATGAAGTCTGGGATGAATATGAGAAAAACTTCCCCAATGAGGTTCAGAAGATGTTTGATTTTACTCGTCTCAAACAGTTGGATGAAGATGTTCAGATCAGTTGCCCGGGTAACCTGGTCATGTTGGCTCAGAAAAATAAAGAGATTGAAACGTTCTTTGATTCAGAGGAAGGAGCTTCATGGGATGACGGATTTATCAGAATCTCCAGAGAGAAACTCAAATCTTTCTATGATGAGAGTCTGCAGGGAATTACCAAGAAACTCAGAGAAATATTAAACAAAGATCTCAACATTGGGTATATTGTGTTAGAGAGAGGCTTTGCAGAGAGCCACATTCTCCGTCAGCACATCACTGATCAGTTTGGACATCAGTATAAAGTTCTGTGTCCTCTTAGACCCCAGGAAGCGATCCTGAAAGGAGCCGTAGAGTTGGGGAGAAACCCAAAGTTGGTGGAGTCTCAGAGAAAACGTCCAGCTTGGTTCAAATGTTTTTCATGAGATTTAATTTCTAACTATGATTTCTTTCTGGAAACAGACTTTTGGGATGGTGGAAGAATTACTTGCATTCAATTTTGATTTTTTGATTTTGATTCATCAAATTTCCACACAGAGTAACTCCTACTAGTGGTAAAACTAATAGCAACTATTGACAAGTTACATGAAATTGTTACTTAATTATGATTTTGAATCAGAGATACTTGTGTAATTTCATTTAATTAAGTGATGAAAATGATAAATGTTAAAATCTTAATATAAGAATTTACAATCAGGTTCTGACAATTAATCCATCCTGTTTTTTAAATGAAGTAAAAATGAGTCAACATGTAGTTTTTGTCTCTGATTTCTGATTGCTGTTTGCAGACCATGAACAGCCACCAAGAGACATTTCTTTCCTCAGGCTGTTTCTCTGATAAACACCTAACAGTCCTGTATTGTTAGGCATTGTATATTGTATATTCCCTCTGTTCTGATTTCTCTCTCGGCTCTTTCCACTATAATTGTTCTATTTCTTGCTCTACTGATCAGTTCTGCTAGGTTTATTTTCCACTTTGATTCTGGAGTCACAGTTTGTTCATTTGCTTGGTCAGATTTATTGCACATCCCTGAGCTTTGTATTAAGGTATTTCAACACATGAGACTTTTACTTTGAAAGTCAAAATTATGGGCTAGCCTTTCTTTTTTTAAGTGAAAAGTGAAAGTGAAATAGGATCCAACGCCTCTAACTGAAGCAAAGGACTGTTTATGAGGTTAGCAGTCCATTAGATCAAAAGCAGAGTGAAATTTTAGTTAGTTTTTTGTTTGTTCTGGAAAAACTGTTTCAGTGAGTTATCCTAGTAATCATTTTGTAAGGATTTTATGTTTGTCAGTACAGGAAGATGAAGCTGTTTGCTGTTTTGGTGTTCCTTCTCTACGGTAAGATATTCTTCCTCTATACTTTCCAAACATTTTATCAGCTAAAATGAACCAGGAGCCAGTCCAAAGTTTAAGCGACAAAAGTGCTACATTCATATTTATCCCCTCGTTGATTAACACTCACATATAGAGTGTTAGTCAATAAGCAAGCAGCAGTTTTGGACAACCTGTAAAAGGGAAATGGATGACTGATTAATGCAGACATATAAATCATTACAATAACCAAGCCTAAAGCTTACAAAGGCATGAATGGCTTTCTCCAGATCACTACGGCTAAGGAGTGCCCTTACTTTAGAAATAGTCGGAGCAGAAAGAAGCTTGTTTTCACAACAGAATTAACCTTTTAATTTACAGTCCAGCTTCACTCCTGTTTTTTTTTTTGTTTGTTTGTCTGTTTGTTTGTTTTACCCCATAGTTGAAGTGGAGGAGCAAAATACCTTGACTCAGAGAGAGGCTACATAAATTACTGGAAGTGTCAAACTGAATCCATTCAGTTTTTTCATTTAAATGGAGAAAATTTTGAGTCAGTGAATGCTTAATGTTTAAGCAGCTGACAAGAGTTTAGACTGAGTGAGGAATTGAGATTTTCTTCCTCTCTTCAAGATTAAGCTTTTTCAGTTGATCTTAATTCTTCACAGTCAAAAAATAATGACAAGGCACATTTGCTTGGCTCAGCAATACCTAAAAATGTGGAACCTTGATTTCAAACAGAAAGATACGTCATTCTTTTCAGCTATGATGAATAATGTCATTCTAAGGATAAGCAGAAAATTTTAACTATGGAAATAAAGATCTTTATAGTAACTGCATAATGCATAAACACATGACATCATTGTAGCACCATTTACTTATGGTGTCAAAGAAAAATGTGGACCTCTGCGTACTGTGATAAGTTCTGAGACAGTTAATCAACATAAGATTCCAGCCTGCTTCCCAATGAGCTGAAAGGAAACTTTCATAGTGGAAACAGAAAAACCTCTTTCTGGATAACTGTATATGTCTGATGCAAAGGTTTTTATTTTTTATTTTTGCTGCTTTTCTCCTTTCATCATTGGTAGCTCTAGAACTAGTTTTGGTCTTTAAAAAACACCAAATGCATCAACATCATAACACAAAAATAAAAAGTCATAAACACAACATGCAGTCGTCAACTGAGAAACCAGTGTCATCATCAAAATCATCAACTCACATCAAATATGTTGGTCAAAGTTCCATTTATTATCATTCAAAAGCAACTCTGGGATTTTAACCTTGATTTAAAAGAACTCAGCTGTTTTACAATTTTCTAGAAGTTTGTTCCAGATTTGTGGCACAAAAATAGAAATCCTATTTTTGGATTTGGTTCTGGATGCAGAGCAGATCAGAACCAAAATATCTGAGAGATCTGGAAGGTTGATATAACAAGCAGATATTTAATGTATTGTGGTGCTAAGCCGTTCAGTGATTTATAAACTAACGACAGTATTTTAAAGTCTGTTCTCTGATCTACAGGGAGCCAGTGGAGGGACTTTAGAACTGTTGTGATGAGCTCTATCTTCCTGGTATTAGCCAGAACGCCAGCAGCAGCATTCTGGATCGGTCTGATTAATTTTTTAGGCAGACCTCTGAAGATACTGTTGAATAGTAATCAATCCGACTAAAGATAAACACACAAATGAGCTTCTCTTGTCTCGATCTTACTGGGACAGTAATCTTCTAATCCTAAAGGACACAGCCTCTGTCTCCTCTTCCCTCCCACCCTGTTGTTCCCTGAAACATGACACCAGATTCAAGTCAGACAAGCTTATATTAGGAGCTGAAAGCATAATGCAGACAGGAATGCAATTTAATTCATTTAAAATGAGAATATTACTGTACAATACCAAATAACCATGAAGTGTTACACTCATGAAGGATATGGGTGTTTTAAGACCCACTTTTTTCTCACTGCAGTCACTCTGTTTTTGGCTTGAGGCTATGTGCCTATGTTACCTCTTCAACCATTGGCGTTCCCTGAAACATGACACCAGCCTCAAGTGAGACTGGCTGTTGATTGGCTGTTGCCTCTCCTACTGTTTACCAATGAGGAGAGTTGGCTAGGCTGATAATTCCTAAAGTTTTAGGTTCTGTTTCAATTCTGCTAAGTTTCAGGTGTGTTCCTTTATACACAGAGATCTGGTCTGCTTCATCATCTTTACAGATTATTTTGTTTGCTGGATCAGAAGATCTGACCATAGGATAAATATCTGATTGGATGTAACCTGTAGTCGTGACTAATAAAGGAGCTGCAGATGTAGAGCTTTATATCTATAACTCCACAAACATTGTCTGATAGAGTTGAAAAATTAGATTTGTAGGAAAAGGACTTATTCTTGATTTTGATTGTGGGTAAAAGTGGAATTAAAGTGGAATTATAATTATTTTGCACTTACGTAGCAACCACTGAAGAGTAGGAAACCTGCACTGATCTACATTGAAAACCTGCCATAGTCAGGAAAGATTCACAGACATACATACAGCAACTAGGTAGCAAAAGTGGAGGAGGGCTTTGAAAACTGTATGTTGTAGTCTTGTACTAGACTGGTAAAAGAAAAGAAAACAGCTTGTTGATTAATGCTTTGCTTTGTACAGAGGATCTCAACTCGACAAAGCTGTGTAGCATCATCCTCCATCTCATTGTTGTCCCTTAATAAAAATAGCTGAAGTGTTTCTAACAGCAGGGGTTTAATTGCTGTAACTGAGCTTTCCAAAATCTCTAATAGGAATGAGAGTCACCTTTCTAGGGAGTAGTTTGGAGAGGAGGTTACAATACAGTTACAATATAATGCTATGTGCTACATTCAACAGGAAGCATGGTGAGACACACTGGGAAACGGTTATGTACATCAGTTTCCAAAAGGGAAAATCCTTGTTGGGGCATGGATATTAAACTAAAAAACTGCCAGGGCTCCTGGAAAATGGAAACGCACAAGCAGTCTTGACTAATAGTTGCATTTTGCTAGCAGATGATTATGGCAGTGAGACAAATTCAATGTGATGTGCTGAAATTTTAAAGTGAAGCTTTTTCTAGATTCCATCATAGTCTAGTTTTTCCCTATTCCTTCAAAACACTAAAAAAATAACTAGGACTGCAGACAGTTTGATGAATAGTAAATTAAATATTCAATAGACTTTGAATTAAATTTATTTAATTTAAAACTTGTCCTTTATTTGTCTTCCCAGCCTCTCAGGATTCTTTGGCTGTGACAGTGGAGGTTCAGGAGGGAGAACTGTCTGTCGTTCTGCCCTGTCAGATCAGCAAGAGATTAGAAGAGATTGTTACAGTGAAATGGAGTCGTTTTGATCTCAGTCCTAACATTGTCCATCAACGGCGAGAAGCAGATGACCTTCAAACACAAAATCAAGTTTTCAGAGGAAGAACTTCTATGATACCTGATGCTCTGGACTCTGGTGACTTCAGCCTCACTCTGAGAAAGCCTCAACTTTTAGACACCGGCAACTACATCTGCAGCATGAGTGAGAATCAGCAGGAAACAGCTCTGTCTGGTGTTCAGCTGCATGTCAAAGGTCGGCTACCTTTCACACCTCCCAATTATTGAAGCCAGTTTGTTTTGTGTTTTGTAATGTCTAATAAATAATCTTGGTTAAATATGGTCACTCAGCAACAATTGAACTGATTTATGGTCAGGTTGTTGGTAAATAATTTTTATAAAATGAGAAACATAACTGAGTGAAAACTATGTTTTACAGAACAGTGATAAAGGAGAGTCATCAAACTGACTTTTGTCTCCTAAAATGTTTTATTTTTCTATAGATTTTTTTCAGTGTTCAATAGTTATTCAATGACAGATATCCTGTCCTGATCATCATTCTGTAGTTGGCAGATAAACTAATTCCTACAGCTGTCAGTCTTCATCATCTATTACTTAAATATCTTATCACTTTCTTATTTGTGGACTCAACTTATCTTGGCTGAAATGAATGCGATTCCACTGGTGGACGACAAGGAAACTTATTACATGGAGATGTCAGCAGTAAAGATAACTGATGCAAAAAGTAGTTATGTAGCAAACTGGGAACATGTTGGATTATGTAGTTAAATAGGTTGAAAGAAAAGTGTCTAAAATTTAAATGTATTAATTTCAACACACTGATTTAAAACATTTATTCTCTTTATTTGTCCTTCCAGCCTCTCAAGATTCTTTAAATGTGCCTCTGGATGTTTATCAGGGGCATTCATCTGTTGTTCTGCCCTGTCAGAACAGCCAATCATCAGAAGGGATTTTCACAGTGAAATGGAGTCGCTTTGACCTCAACCCCAACACCGTCCATCAACGGCGAGAAGGAGACAATGTACAAGCTCAAAATGTTCTTTTCAGTGGACGAACATCAATGAGATCTGATGCTGAAGATGTTGGTGATTTCAGCCTCACTCTGAGAGAACCTCAGCTTTTAGACAGCGGTGTCTACATCTGCAGTATTCATCAGGAGACAGAAGAAAGAATGCTGTCAGGCATTCAGCTGAATGTTAAAGGTCAGCTAATTTGATGTACACTCTAGGCCTGTCACAATAACAAATTTTGCTGAGCGATTAATTGTCTCAAAAATTATTGCGATAAACGATAATATTGTTTAAAGACATTTGTACACTGATTTAATGGAAATGATGTAATAATGGTTGCGATTTCCTGCCAAAAATAGACTTTATTTTCAAAAGAACACTTAACACTGGAACTGATAAACAAAATAAACAAAACAACCAAAAACTAAAGTAAAATGGATTCTCAGGCTCCATTAACAAAACAATGTTTAGTTTGAATAAAAGCTAAACATAAAGCCAAAGTGGAAATAAATACTGCACTCAACCAAAAGAGTGGTTGAGGTTATGAAGTCTGTATACTATATTGCCCTTCAATAATCTTTAGATTTAAATAGAGAAGATGGGCCATCCGACTACCTGATGCAATAGTTCACTTCTCCCTAATTCACACTACACAACTTTTGCCCCAATTTTCCCCTACAGGATTTCATAACCAATCATCCTGTAGTGTGTGGTGTGTTACAGTAGATCGTTGTGGCCACTCCGATCTAAATCAAGGGTTTTCCCTGACTGGGAGCGTTAACGCAGCCTGTGAATGTGACAGGTAGCCAATCAGAAAGGGCGGATTCCCTTCCGTGCTTTCTGAGGGGACATTATGGAGGGGAATCCCAAACAGCTGACACGGCGCAACCTGAAGTCCAGCCGACATTGGAGATGATATGTGAAAACATTAACGTTTATTCAACATTTTGTGCAGAGAATATAGAAATGACAACGGGAGGAGTTGGAGCGAAACTTGTACCGCAGTTGATAAACCCAGTAACTTTTCAGCTGTTTTTCAGTAACGTGACATAATCAGGTTATAATGATTTTCAGTCAGTCAGGACTGACATTAGCCACATGCATTGCAGGTAGATTGTAGTAAAGCATTGATTAATGCCTGGTTTTAACATTAGTTAAATGGACTTGTAGCCATTATTGTGTGCCCATTGTTGGACACCACACGGCACACGGATTGAACCCAATCGAACCATTATACCTAGGATTTATGTCAGCTAATGTGTGGTCGCTCAGGTTTTGAAAACGGGCCGACTCTAAGATTGCGTAGTGCGCGCTGGCATTACGCTAAGGAAATGATGAAGGGAGGGTCAGCGGAGAGCACCGGAGTTGAGCCTTTTTTCATTCAGTGTCATCAACAGAAAGAGTAAAAGGCAGGAAGAAACAATAAAGCAGATAATTGAAATGAGGTCGATAGTTTTAATTTATCGTGCGATTAATTGATTTATTGTTTATCGACAGGCCTAGTACCCATCCACACATGCACACAGCATATATTCAAAAGTATTGGATATATACTTGTATAATGCATCATTTGAGTCATAACCAATAACTGAATCAGTGACGTGCGGTCAGGGGAGGCATGGAAGATATGATATGATAAATATGATAAATATGATAAATGTACATATGTACATATGATAAATCCTTCCATAAGAAAGTCATCAGGTCCATAAAGATTCTTATTTATTCAGTAGTTCAGCTTTTTCCATCTGGCAAAAGATTTGATATTTTCTGGCCTGAAAAAACTGAATGAAAAACATTTTATGTGTAACTTTTTACAGAAGGAAATACTGAATTATAAAAACATTTCAGACATGAATACCTTTATGTGTGTTTTTGTTTGGAGTTGTGTTGTTAGCTGATGTATTGATGCTATGAGTTTTGTACATTTTAGGGTTTATTTCTTTAGTCTCTTCAGATGACAAAGAGACATTTCCATGTATCTGCATTCATAATCAAAGTCGTTTTATTGTCAGTTCATCACACACTAGACATACCAGTAATTAAAATTATGTTTCTTGCAATCCCCCACTGAAACTAAAAACGCAGATATCATATGACAATAAATATGAAAAAATAGTAACAAAAAAGGTTTTTCATAACCCGTTAAAAAATACAACAGATTTTTTTAATGGATTATGAAGTACGTTGTAGTTGCACTATAAAATACAACTTATACAAGAAATCATGACACTCCTCCTCTCCCAGGTTCACCTGGTTTTTCGGAGCCAAAATGCCCTGCAAGGTGGACAGTAAAGCATCTGACCTTCACTCATGTGACTTTTTCCTGTCATATGAGTGGATTGAATTGACTACATTATATTTACAGAAATGTACTTTGTGTTTTGGATCAACACTTTATAACTAAATTGAATTCTTAAGATGTAACTTTTTGGAAAAAACATTCTATTTGTAAAACCTGACAATATATTTAAAATATCCTTTTTACTTAATTTCAACTAAATTACTAAAGGAAACAAAAAGGGGGAAAAAAGAGACCCAAAAAACAAATGTTCTCAGAATAGAAAAATGTCTAAACTCTAACTGGTCTTTGTTTTCCCATAGAAATTTTTCCAACTTGGGCCAGAATTTTCCTGATTCTGCTGGTTCTACTTCTTGTTTCTGGAGGCCTTTTATTTCATTTCCGACATTATTTCATATCAGGTGAGTTCTTCTTACATCAGTATCAATACTAATGTCTGACATGGTGAGATTTTCTGAGTTTTCCTGAGACAGATTGTAACCATTTCAGACAATGACCTATGAAATGATACACAAAGGAAGAAAGCGTTAGAGTTGTCATGGTTTCAATGTTGTCAGTTACAGTTTTGGGCTGGATTCCCTAAAATGTTGAGTTTTCAATGTTTCTATGCTCAGGGACTGAACCCATATGAAGTCAACCCAATATGGGTTCATGACAATAGAAATAATGTACAAGTTTATAATGGAAAGTACTGAAGTATTGCATCAACACATCAATTCACCCATCTTGTGTTTTATGAAGATAAAGTAATCATGGCATCCCTCCTCCCATCAACATTCCCCAAGTTCACCTGGATTTCTTCAAGCCAAAAGTAACATAATATGTTGCAACAGTTTTCTTTCCCCTTTTGACATTTTATGCAATAGAATAACACGTAGTACAACAATGTCAAATGAAAAGAAATCAATAATTGTTTTCTAAATTAAAAATAATAAACTTATGAACAATGTGTCAAATAATGGCATTCAGCACCTTGGAGTTGATATTTTGTACCATCTTTCACTGATATCACATCTGTCAGGTTTTTGGATATTTCTCTCCAGGAGCTTTACTGAAATCTTTCCTATTCTTTGTAACAAAGCAAGAGATCAGTCACACTGGATGAATAGAGTCTGTTGGCTGTAATTTATAAGTCTCTGTGACAAAAACCAAGCTGGGTTTACAACTAAAACTTGACTTGGTCATTCTGACACATGAATCTGATTTGATCTAAACTGTCACTTTGTAGCTCCAGCTCTAGGTTTAGGATTGTTCTGCTGGAAAATGGACATTCATTTCAGTTTCAAGTCTCTTCTGAACCTCTAGATAAAGTAGATCATGGCATCCCTCCTAGGAAATCTAACTAGAAGGAAAGTTTACTTCCACCCATCTTCCCATCATCTCTAACCAGACACTGTGTCCATGCTGGGGAAAAGGCTTTCTTCTTTTTTGCTTTAATTTTCCCTTTTTCCCCTCCTATCTGGTTCAATCTATCTTTCTTGATTTTGATATTATAATCCTGCTGTTAAAGTCCAAAAATGACAAATTCAAAATTGGAAATATTTATATATAAAAAATTAAAATATTAAAATTACACATGAATATTTTTACAGATTATTTTATTTCCTCTGCTATGGGAGGAATTTGCTGGTCTTATAAAAGACCAGCAAGCTTTTATAAATCAAAACTATGTTTTGATTCTGAGTGATGATGATCACTCAGCTAGTTATCTGAGTGATTATCATTTGTAAGATCGATGTTGTGCAGCACAAAACCTTCATATTACATAATAATTACCTAATAATGATTGAAAACTTGAATGTCAAATTTTTCTAATGGATTGTTTCTTAATTAAAATGTTTAACCCACTCATCCTGTTAAATTCCCAGAACCAGAGTTCTGTATTTCCTGTTGAATATTCCTGCTGTCTCTTCTCATCCACTAAATACAAATCAAACCCACATTACTGGATGATGACATGAAGTCATTGAAACTCTTCTCTACTTTGGATCCATCAGTCAACTGGTTTTCTCTCCAGTCAGCAGGACTCAACAGTAATGTAGTTTATCTTTTGGTGAAAAAGCAGAAACAACAGCAACGATTTCTCCTTATGAATCAACATGTGGATGATAGTGAGTTTTTTCTTCTGTGTTTAGATCACAGAATCTAAACACACTTCCTGTTTAGATCAGGAAGTTTAGATCACATGGATCCACTGTCAGCATCTGGTCACTAAATCCTGAGTTCCTCATTGTGACTGAAGTGTTTTTCTCCTGGATTATCACTGAGGCTCCATTACTGTGATCATCAACATCATCAGCTCTACTGCTGTCAGTGCAGCTCATCTGTTTTGTTTCTCAGTCTACAGGGTGGAGGTGGATTCAGGAGTGGAGTCTGTTCTGCTGCCATTTAAAACTGCAGCCCGTCTGCCTGAAAAAGTCAGAGTAGAGTGGAGACACGACACTGGCAGGATGGTCCACAGGTGTTACAGGGAGGTCTTCCTATGTTCTGTGGATTTTCTGAGCTTGTCTGTTCAACATGATCAGTATAAAGACAGAACAAAGATTGTGAAAGAAGGTAAATTTGGAGACTTCAGTTTGATCCTGAAGAAACCAACAGACAGAGACACAGGAAGCTACAGCTGCACAATCTACAACTATGGGTCAGGAAGAATCCTGACCAGGAAACAGGTGCTGCTTGATGTCAAAGGTCAGTGCTGTAAATATAGAACATATTTCATCAAAAATATATTTCATCATGGAGTTTCTCTTTATTATGAGTTATTAATATGAAGGTTAAAATTGGGAAATATGTTGCAGAA